>JACYXH010000079.1:0-91419 GCA_026745465.1 Lota lota | reverse complement strand
CTCGCTCGCTCCCTCGCTCGCTCCCTCGCTCGCTCCCTCGCTCGCTCCCTCGCTCGCTCCCTCGCTCGCTCCCTCGCTCGCTCTTCTCCCCCCCCCCCCCCCCCCCCCCCCCCCCCCCCCCTTCCTATCAATACATTCGCTCTTTACCGCTCTCTCTCAGGGGTTTCCGTCACCACTTGTTTCCCGGACACCTAATGAGCGCTTCCTTCTCCGTAGATCGCCAAGCGCAACGGCAAATAGTTGTACCCCTCACGCTCGATGGACGACACCTGGTATCATATCACCGTGCCGACATCAATCGCGTTGGCTCTCGGAAAGTCCCGCGACAAACCTCAACAAGAACTTTTAAGAACGCCGTATCGTTTTACAGGTCTTGTATATCTTTATTTACAGACCGGGTTCGCTTAAAGGTTGTCGACGGAAAAAAACAATGGAAATGAAACACAAAATAATGTCAAATCTAATCAAAGCATCACTGATCACTGATTAACAATTCACTTCATGGCTGTTTGGGTACGTTCAGCTCTCCCTTCCCAGACCCCCCCCCCCCCCCCCCCCCCCCCCCCCCCCAAAAAAAAATAATACAGTTCAATACACTTAACTTTGTAGCAAAGACAAATAACTTTGGATCCAAAAGGCGCAAATAAGCCTCTGCGATCGACTCCCATATTGTAAGCACCCCTATAAAGTTTACAGCCCAGCAAGGGAGAGTGTGTGTGAGTTAACGACCAGGAACTGGTGTTGGAGATAGTTTGGGGAGGGGAGGGGGGGGGGGGTACTTTCTAAATAGAGGATGACAGCAACGTGTACACCACAGTTTTGAGGTCTCGTCTCGTCCGCCGATTGAAAGTTCTCATCGGATGATTCTTCGCGGATGGTTGGCACGGCGACGGTGGAACCCAACCGGAAAACGGGCGGTTGGCGTTCCGTGAGCGAACAGCAGTCGGGCGTCATGGGGGGAGGGGGGGGGGGGGGCGTGGCCTGAGGTGTTAGGGACAGTGCCGTTTGGTCTGGCGGGTGGGGTAGGGTGGGGTGCGGTGGGCCGGGTGGGGGTGGGCGTGGCTCAGAAGGGGTGCTCCGACACGAAGATGGTGAGACGGATGATGGAGCTGCCGCGGAAGTTGATGACGTTGTTGACGGTGGTCATCTCCAGGTCCAGCACCACCGTCCTGGGACCCGTGACGGGCCGGGACAGCACCAGCGTGGCGCTCACGTTGCTGGTTTGCTGTGGGGGCGAGAGAGAGAGAGAGAGAGAGGTTTATATAGACTGGAGAGAGAGAGATAGACTGGAGAGAGAGAGGTTTACATAGACTAGAGAGAGAGAGAGAGAGGTTTATATAGACTAGAGAGAGAGAGCTATATAGACTGGAGAGAGAGAGAGAGTGTGTAATATTACATCGATGGAATTGAGAAATACCTTTAAAGGAGGTAGAGATAAAGACGCACAGATGGTAAAGAGAGATCGGAGTTAAGAGGAGGAGAGAGATATCGTCATAGATAAGATGGAGAGATAAGCAGACTGGAGGGAGAGACCGAGAAATATGAGGCGTGCACAGACAGCCTTTGATAGACAGACACATGGCTAGCCTGATAGATGGATGGATAGAGACAATAGCAGAGCGATACCGATGGAATTTCAGGCATGCTGCTGCCAAGGACATGCTGGAATGTGTGAGCCAGCCTCTGCTTCATATCTCACCCTCAGAACACATGTTTCAAATCAGGGGCACGTTTATGTGTTTTTCCATAAACTATCTGGCTTCAAAGCCGTTGACAAACGTTCCCACGGTTCCCACTGCGCGTGTTCCATAAACACATGTTCCACTAATTGACTGACCATGAGAGAACACGCATTAATACTGAAGCGCTGGTGCCCCCATGTGGAACCCTCATGTGGTGCGGTGATTGAATGCACCGAGAGCGCCCCCTCTTGGCCGCAGACTGCACTGCTACGACACTTTTGGTCTCTATACTGGTTAACAATTAACACTGGGCAGGAAATTCAGTGTATTCTTCTACAGTACGCCAGCCATTAAGTTCAATGAAATTAACTCAAATACAACCACTGGGACAGACCAGTGTGACAGCAAACCAATTCATCTTCTTTTTCTGTTTGATGAGAAGCCATTACAAGCCAGTAGGGGTGGACGACCCCACTTGGGATGTCACAAATGGGGTCGATTTGGAAATGGCCCGTGCCGGCTCGATCCACACCCCCCCCCCCTGGCGGTAACACAGGGGCCCTCTTCAACACAAACAAACCGAGTGACTCAGCCCACTCCCAACGCCACCACCACCACACTCACCCTCATGTAGAAGACCCGGTCTCCATCGCCCGACTTGACCTTGAATATGTAGAAGGCCCCGGGGTAGCGCGTGGTGGCCTGCATCTGGAAGATGTCGGCGGGCACGGTGCGTCCCGACGACAGGTCCATGTGGCGGTACAGGATGGTGAAGGGCTTGTCCCGGCACTCGCGGTTCTCCGCTGAGCACATGCACTGACTGGAGTGGGGTGGGGGGTGGGGGGTGGTGGGGGTGGGGGGGGGGGGAGAGAGAGAGGAGGGGAGGGCGGAGATGAACACACATGGAAATGCGTTGTGCAGTAAAGACATGAGACGGGGACTGACAGCACGGGAGAGAGAGGAGCCCCACGTCCTCTTGGACTCTACGGGAGGACGACAAAGTGGGGTGCGCACGAAGACACCGCGGCTACACAGGGCAACGGCGACGACGACAACCCTGGCCTTCATAAAGGCAGTACGAAAACAATTCACAACTCCAGGGGATTTCTCTGACCAAAGGTCATTTGTAAACTGCACAATGTGCATACGTTAAAAGTGACTGCGGATGCGCAGCGAAACATCTGCCACAATGTAGGCTACTCGACCAGGAAGGTGGTGCACACCACCGATTTAAGGATTCCCCATCATTTTTTAATTCTAGTCTTTAAAGCACACTATAGAGAGAACACTTTAAAGTAACAGTATAGATAGAAGACATTAAAGTAACAGTATAGATAGAACACTTTAAAGTAACAGTATAGATAGAAGACATTAAAGTAACAGTATAGATAGAAGACATTAAAGTAACAGTATAGATAGAAGACATTAAAGTAACAGTATAGATAGAACACTTTAAAGTTACAGTATAGATAGAAGACATTAAAGCACACTATAGAGAGAAGACATTAAAGTAACAGTATAGATAGAAGACATTAAAGTAACAGTATAGATAGAAGACATTAAAGTTACAGTATAGATAGAAGACATTAAAGCACACTATAGAGAGAAGACATTAAAGTAACAGTATTGATGGAAGACATTAAAGTAACAGTATAGAGAATAAATTAAAGCACAGTATAGCGAGGGACTCACTTGTCAGCGACTTCAATGTAGGGAATTTCACATTGCAGGGGGTCCAGGCATGTATAGCCTCCCTGGAAATTGAAACATACTTGTGCTGTTGTACAGGTGTTGTTACCAGTGTCACATTCATTGATGTCTTCAAAAATCAAACACACACAACAGTAGAAGTCAGTTAAAACACCATCATCATCATCATCAACAACAACAACATCATCATCAGCATCATCATCATCATCAACAAGCGGAACAATAACAACTGTAAGCCTCAAGAACATACAGATATATATTTTGGATATATGATGCAGTTATTACAAACGTTGGCGTCAAACACAGCAAATAAACATGACAAGGGCTTGTCCTGGATAAGCAGAAATTGTAAGACATTTCCCATGCAAACAAATCTCCAGGTCTAAATATTCTCAACAACCTCCAGCAATAGACTCAAAGAAGCTTCACCTGCTCAATCTACCGAAGCAAGCAGGAAATAAACTGGGTAGGGGAATGCGGTCTGGTCGATTTTGGGCCGCACCAGGGAAATTGGATTTACAGATAAGCCGTAGGAGGCAACGTTCCCAGATCTCTGACCACAGACCCTCTCTGCACCCCACCACAATGTTTTCTTTAGTCTTCTAAATCTCCACAGATAAACGCATTCGGAAATATCGAATATGAAAAATATCGTCATGTGCCATTTTCAAATATATCTGGATCACACTCCTGATGTCTTGTTTCTGAGTAAAATTATTTGGGCTGGGATGTTTGGCAATTAAAATGATGGATTCGCCATGACAGGACTTCTAAGATGACGGCTCCAAAGTTCAACATTACACACTTTCCATAAGTTCACTGTCATTAGTGGTTATAGCTTTTAGCTTTTAGCTTTTAGCGGTAGTTCTGAAACAGCTAGCGACTTTAGCGCTGTAACACAGTGAGGGTTTCGAACAGATAAAACAGAGTCGTGGTTGTCTTTCCGGTAGTTTCTTCATTACCTTCGCAGCTCCTTTCGTCCTCGAACACGTAGTAGCCAGGCGGACACACACACGAGAAGGAGCCCGGTGTGTTCACACACCTGTGCTGGCACAAGAACTCTGAGAAGCCACACTCGTCCAAGTCTACCGCCGGCGGGGAAGGGAACACAACTCATTGAAGGGCACAGAACAAGGTGGAGGAAAACGCACCTGTACATGTGTCTACGGCATGCTAGGGGGGGGATGTCAACCGGACAACCTGACGTCTTATCAACCGGGGGGTGTAGCGAGTCGGAGGTCAGAAGTTAAAGTAAAGACGGCCTCTTGGTTTCGGGGCGTTTGAGTCTTGTTTTTCTAAGTGCTAAAATGAACATTTGTACAATTAGGAAATACCACGGCACATGTTGAATAGTTTAGCACGTTGGCATTGTCATAGCAACACCGTATTGTGAAAGAGATTGGAAATGTCTCGTATGGATTGTGAAACTAATCTCGGGGCTCGGTTTACACTTGACATTTCAACGCGACTGCTGAAAATACTAACAAATTAGACCTCAGCTAATGCAGAAAACCGGAGGAGTGCGAGAGACTGACCGATGCAGGTGGTCCCGTCGGCCGCGAGTTCGAATCCCTCGTCACAGTTGCACATGAAGGAGCCGTAGCTGTTGAAGCAGCCGTGGGAGCAGGGCTGCTCCACACACTCGTCCACGTCTGGGGAGCAGAGAGGGTCAGCCGGGGTCTGGACGGCTATACCACCGTGGGTGTGTGTGTGTGTGTGTGTGTACCTTGGTGTGTGTGCCTGTACCTTGGTGTGTGTGTACCTGGTAGTGTGTGTGTGTGTCTGTGTACCTTGGTCTGTGTGTATGTACCTTGGTGTGTGTGTGTGTGTGTATGTGTGTGTGTACCTTGTAGTATGTGTGTGTACCTTGTAGTGTGTGTGTGTGTACCTTGTGGTGTGTGTGTGTGTGTACCTTGGTGTGTGTGTACCTTGCAGTGTGTGTCTGTGTCTGTGTGTATGTACCTTGGTGTCTGTGTGTGTGTGTGTGTGTGTGTGTGTGTACCTTGGTCTGTGTGTATGTACCTTGGTGTCTGTGTGTGTGTACCTTGGTCTGTGTGTGTGTGTGTGTGTGTGTGTGTGTGTACCTTGACATGTGCGTTCATCTCCGTTAATGAGGAATCCCGGTCTACAGGAACACGAGTAGGAGCCCACAGTGTTGGCACACAGCTGCTGGCAGTAACCATAGCGACACTCATCAATATCTGGAGACAGAGGGGGAGGGAGCGATATATAGAGAGAGAGAAAGAAAGTTGCTCTTGTGTACCCATGTGTAAATCGATAAGTGTATCTGTGTTTTATATGTACAGTAAAAGTACTGATAGGTGAACATGCAGGCTGCTCTCTACAAGTTACAGTCTGTACTGCGTCTACATGTTTACTGATAGGTGAACATGCAGTCTGCTCTCTACAAGTTACAGTCTGTACTGCGTCTACATGTTTACTGCTAGGTGAACATGCAGTCTGCTCTCTACAAGTTACAGTCTGTACTGCGTCTACATGTTTACTGATAGGTGAACATGCAGTCTGCTCTCTACAAGTTAGTCTGTACTGCGTCTACATGTTTACTGATAGGTGAACATGCAGTCTGCTCTCTACAAGTTAGTCTGTACTGCGTCTACATGTTTACTGATAGGTGAACATGCAGGCTGCTCTCTACAAGTTACAGTCTGTACTGCGTCTACATGTTTACTGCTAGGTGAACATGCAGGCTGCTCTCTACAAGTTACAGTCTGTACTGCGTCTACATGTTTACTGCTAGGTGAACATGCAGTCTGCTCTCTACAAGTTAGTCTGTACTGCGTCTACATGTTTACTGCTAGGTGAACATGCAGTCTGCTCTCTACAAGTTACAGTCTGTACTGCGTCTACATGTTTACTGATAGGTGAACATGCAGGCTGCTCTCTACAAGTTACAGTCTGTACTGCGTCTACATGTTTACTGATAGGTGAACATGCAGGCTGCTCTCTACAAGTTATAGTCTGTACTGCGTCTACATGTTTACTGCTAGGTGAACATGCAGTCTGCTCTCTACAAGTTAGTCTGTACTGCGTCTACATGTTTACTGCTAGGTGAACATGCAGTCTGCTCTCTACAAGTTAGTCTGTACTGCGTCTACATGTCTAGGGAGTTTCCAAGTGTTAATCCTTTTTCAGATGACGACACTAAGGTTTTCATCGGGGTCAGAGTGCCGCGTGACGTCATCAAGATGCCTTCACGCGCGAACGTGTGACATCATCAAGGTGCGCCCGGGGATACCCACTTACCCTGGCACTGGCCGGCGACCAGCCAGTAGCCCTCGGTGCAGGAGCAGGTGTAGCCCCCCGCGGTGTTGATGCACACCTGGGTGGGGTTGCATTGGTGGGAGCTCGCCGCACACTCGTCGATGTCTGTGGGGGGGACACAGCAGTGTGAGTGTCGGGGTTCTCGGTTACACTTCCTGGTTGGAGCGTTACAGAGGGAATCGCTTCACGGTTCGGAATGCTTTAAGGAGGGAGCGAGACTGTCAGGTCAGGAGGATGACTTAGTGCTTTTATGTTTGATACGTAAGTATATTTAAAATCACTCGTATACATTTCGATTTAAAGTACCTTTCCATGTACTGTAGTGGAATAATAGAGGTCCATGGTTGTTTGTGGCCGGCTCAAATTGATTTAATGACACAGAATTGGGACCCTTTCCAGGACTTGCATGGCGAGCGACATCACCTCGGACCAATTTCAGCCAATCAGAAACAGCGATTGCGATTATTTAAGTTGATGTACAGCCGTTATCAAGTTCACAATTCTACCTCAGACAGATCATAAAACAGATGTAGCAAAGCACAACACCTGGTCACTATTTGAGCATTCCAAATCGACATGCAAGCATGTGATCGCTTATAAGGTCATTCGAGGACAGCATCAAACAAACCTTTTCAGATCAAATTTCCTATAACCTAACATGGAGTTGAATTTAAAACAGAAAAGGTGGGTCCAGCACCCAGTTTCCTACCGACACAATAGGCGACGTTGTTATGCTAAGCTTTTAACGTGTCTACGATCTGACAAGCAGACGCCGTCTCCGATCGCCTGAGGAAGGGGTGGCGCCCTTCCCGGTTTCACACCGGCAACCTCACAATCAAATCACTCAACCACTCCCCAATCTAGTTCCCCTCCTGCACCCAGCGTCCAGGAGGGAAAACACACACTGGAGCACACAGTTCCCCTTGTTATTTCACGGGATCCGAGATTACTGCTGGGGCGAAATTCCTTCCTTCGCACACCACCTCCTGAGAGCCACACTTCCTTATGAGGGCAAAGCCCACCAGAAGGTCCGAGCTTTGGGGGGGGGGGGGGATTGACGTTCCGCAGACGATGAAATCACTGACACCCAAAGGAGTATGATGGGTAGATGGGGTTGGTGAGGGTGGCTGGGAGCCTGGAAGTTCAGCTTGGAGGGGTTTTGTTTGAACAGGCCAGGACGATAAGTGATTGTGTCTGTCGGGGATACGTTTCAGACGTCCTCCTTCTTCTCCCCTCCTTACACCACCGTTATGTCTCCGCCCGTTATGGCACCCATCACCCTTCGCACCGTCCCTGGAAGGAGGGATCCCTCTGCTGTGTTCCTTCTAAAGGTTTCTCCCTTGAGCTTTAGGGGAGTTTTACCTTCTTAAGGGTTAAGGGTTGGGGTGTCTGGGAAGCCCTTTTAGACTGGAACTGGAACTACACGGGCAGTGAACCCAAGTCAGAATATTTTGGGTTTGGTTCGATGCCTTATATATGCAAACACACACAACGACGGCACTAGGTTTAAAAAAAGTATCACAAAGTTGGCGTGATTCGAAACCATGGGGATAAACCCCCCCCCCCCCCCCCCCCCTCCTTCCTAGAACTCTCAACCCAAATGGTGTGGAGTCAATCGGACCACTTCCCCCCCCCCCCCCCCCCCGGGGCGATGGAGGAGGGAAGCGCCCAGGGCCATCGGCCAAGGGCAGCTGCCACCTGCTAGCTGTTAGCGGCTGCTGGTGCTAACCCCCCCCCCCCCCCCCCCCCCCGTCTGTCTGGTCCTCAGTCAGCGGGGTCATCTGGGGCCCCCACCTCTCCCTCTCTCTCTGGGAGCCAGGGGTCCGAATGGGAGGCCAACGGGGTCGGCTCTGCTTCCTTATATAGAGCGGTTCTCCAGAGGCGGGGCCGTTGGTGGTGCCTAGCACTTGGGCTAACTGCTGCTGTTAGACTCTGTTGGGAGTTTGGGCCGTTCATAAACCATGAGTGGGTTGTTACAGAGAACATATACTGTCCTGCTATGTACACTGTCTCATACTTGCTGAAGTGCCTTTGAGCAAAGGCATATAATTGCTCAATTGTAAAAAAAAAAAAATTACAGAACTGCATTTGTTCGTTCTGAGAACTGGAAGGTTGTCGATTTGCTCTTCCTGGAAAAAAGTTCCCCGGGCAAATGATCTAGTGGGTATAGTTGCACCCTTGCATCTCTGTGTGTTTGTATGTGTGTGCGTGGGTTTGTGTGTGTGAATGCGTGAGGGCTTGAGTGACCAACGTTAAATGCTTTGAATGATCCAAGTAGTGAGAAAGGAAACACACAAACGGTCCCTTTGTGTGATGCCTTCAAACTCGATCTATAATCGGTTTAAATCTAACGCCAACCATCTGAAACTGGCAAGACAACGGTTGTAATTAAATCACAGCGCTGTGATATAATTACAGCACTGTGACCGAATTCTTAATAGATGCATGACATAGCTGGGGAAATGATCTCAAGAGAGATTGAACATGGAGAGAGAAACATCAGTGTGTTTGACCGGGGGGGGGGGGGGGGGGGGGGGGGGGGGGGGGGGGGGGGGGGGGGGGGGGGGGGGGGGGGGACATGCTGAGATGGAAGTGCCTGGTCGCTGCATTGTTTTTTGCAGACCGCCGCGGCCATTACCGACACTAACGCCAACACAATGCAGAGCTTGTTACGAGCTCAGACAGGAAGTTGCTGGCCCCGTGGCCCATGGCAACATCAGTCAACATCCCCTTCACGTCAGCATACACTTATACACAATCACACACACAATCACACACACACACACACACACACACCGAACATCTCAAACACACAATATAAAGACACATTATGCACACACAAAAGTACACACACGTCAAAACAAACTCAACCATACCCAAGAAATGTTTATTAAAACAACATTACATATGCATATGCAATGTCTGAATGAATGTCTGCATGCAGCCACACAGACATGCCGTCATATTGTACATGCATGCATGTCGCCTTGCACACACATGCATGCCCGCACACACACCTCTGAAGGTGTGAGGGAACATAATGATTGGTTCTCAGAGGAATGCACGCGCACGCCGCCAGCGCTACACATTTAGCTAGCGATGACCTCATCGCCGCTGCTCACCGTTGGTCCTCTACCCCAACGAGGTCCAGAAGCACTTCCTGTCTGCTACAGTCTGAGGTTCTGCTGACCTTCCCCAGCTAACCTACCAACACACCAACTAACCACAGTCAACGTTAACGTTTGGTATCAAAGGTGCAGTACAACATGCTCATTCTGAACAGTGAAATTATTACAACAAGGCAACAGCTAACTAACTACCCAAGTAATTAACTAAGCAACCAAATAGCAAACCAACTGAACAACTACCCAGCTAACCAATCAATCAACTAACCAACTGTGTAACCAACGAACCGACCAATGTACTAACCAACTAAACAACACACCACTCAACTAACTTCCTAACCAACCAACTAACCAACCAACCAACTCACTAACTTACCAACCAACCACCCAAATAACCAAACAACTAGCTAACCAACCAACCACCCAAATAACCAAACAACTAGCTAACCAACCAACCACCCAAATAACCAAACAACTAGCTAACCAACCAACCACCCAAATAACCAAACAACTAGCTAACCAACCAACCAACTTAAATGCCCCAAAGGCTAAATAAGTTCTCCAGAGTTGCGAGTAACATTCCCAGTACATTTTCCTGTCATTACGGCATCCCCGTAGCTGGATCTGAACCCAGGGAGAAACCCATGTTGAACAGCTGCTGCCGGCCCCGTGGGACCCCCCAACGCCGCCGTGTCCAGCGCGTTGCCGAGACAACCCCGGGCGATCCCATCTGATGTGAATTCAGGGATCTGCTACAAACGCTGGAATTCCATGAAATCCATCACCTCGAGAGATGTCTTCCTGTACTGGAGAGTTAAGCCCCTCAACCCCCCCCCCCCCCCACCCCCACCCCCCACCTCCTCACTCTCTCTATTGTTTACGACCCATCCGTCTGCAACCATCCCATAATATCCTCATGTGCTGCCGTGGTGCTCTGACAGAACGTCAGCGCGTTACACCCGGTGGCATGCAGCCTCTTTCTGATCTTTTCCCACATTTCCGGCCTCGAGTCTAGTTGTCTTGATTTCCTGCAGAACCTTTATTTGGTCAGCCGCTGTTTTACATGCCTGCATCACGTTATTGCCCGCTACGCACGGCGCTGATGCTCTGTCCGAGCCCCATGCCAGCGCATGAGGATATTATGGGATGGTTGCAGACAGACGAGTGGCAGAGCCGAGTGGATCGCAGAACTGGACCAGGCAGGGTGCATTGGTCTCGGACCTGCGCCACGCTATGAGAGAACATGCAATACCTCTTCTACGGGCACATTAGAACCGAGGAAGAAAGGGCTGGAAAGAACAGAACCAGACACTTCAGAACCAGACCTGAGAGACAACGAGATGTCTTTCTCTGGGGTTGCTTTGAACCACCGATGCCTGAGCCTTTGTTGCTCTATGCTGCTGAAATACCTGCGGACACACTCGAGAAGCCAACACAAGCCTTCACAAAACCCAGAACAGAACAGGGGCTCCTCTGCTGGGCTGGGAGTCACGCCAAAGCATGGCTCCAGGTGCACACCTTCACCCGGACGGTGATCTAAGTGGACAGAAAATGCAAGGGATGGAATAAAGCTTTGTTTTCTGAGACATTCTACCGAAGATCAATTCATTTGCGCAACTCGAAGCTTTCAGAAGTGTATTTCCCCAGTAGCCACTCTACATGGTGTGGATTTGAAACCTTTACAGGCACGTTTTTTGAGCCAATCACGCGCTCACAGATCCCCGCCTCCAGCAACATGATTGGTCGAAGCAACAATGAAGCGAAGGAAAGTGAAACGCCCCCTTCACCCAGATGTCAGCTCGTCCAGACTTCAGACACCATTGTAAAGTCAGATTCGTGAGACTAGGGTTAAAGGGATAAGGCGAGGAAGCAGGTGACCATAAAAGACCTACGAACCGACCCAAAAAGGTTCTACTGCCATAGAAGGTGCTTCTCAGAAACACACACACACACACGCAGCATTCCAGCAGCAGGGCCTAACAAAGACTGCGCGGGCCACCTCAGATCTCAGATCAGAGCGGCTAATGAAAAGAAGGTGACTGGTTCATCGCTGGTTCTGGCCCGTGGTCCTGAGGCATGCCCGTTATTACCTCCCACATGATTCCAATCTCGCCCCGGCCCTCGCTGGCCATCACACACACTTTCTACAAGACATAGAATACTAGATTAACCGTCATTATCATGTGACTGACATCATGGGACTGGCCCTCGCTAAAGCTTCCCGAGGCCAGGTTGAGTTGAACTCCCTATGTGGGAGGAGAGGGAGAAGAGAGAGAGACCTATCGTGAGATAGGACGAAGCCAGCGAGAAGAGAGGAAAGGGAGAAGTGGAGAGAGAACCCCTGATGCAGGGGACGGAGATGAGATAGAGAGAGGAGACGAGAGAGAGGGATTGAGAGCAGAGTGGCCGGTGAGTGGGAGGAAGGGAGCGAGAGAGATGAGAGGCGAGTGAGAGAGGAGAGAGCCGTGAGAGAGAGAGAAGAGGGGGAGGGAGAGAGACAGAGAGAGAGATGTGGAGACAGAGAGAGACAGAGACAGAGTCAGAGACAGAGACAGAGACAGAGACAGAGACAGAGACAGACAGACAGACAGACAGACAGACAGCAGACAGACAGACAGACAGACAGACAGACAGACAGACAGACAGACAGACAGACAGAGAGGGAGAGAGGGAGAGAGGGAGAGAGGGAGAGAGAGATGCAGTAACAGAGCCCACCGGACCAGAACAGAGACCCCTCACCGTTGCAGGTTCCGTCCTCAGCGACGGCGTACCCCAGGATGCAGGGTGTGTTGCTCCGGACCCGGGGGTAGCTGGGCTCCACGGGGCCCGGGGGCGGGGGCCGGAACGGCTCCTGGAAGCCCAGCGCCGGGTCGGCATAGGGGGCCTCCGGGAGCGCCGGGACGGGCCCGGGGCGGTAGGGCTCGGGGCGGTAGGGCTCCTGGCGGTAGGGCTCCTGGCGGTAGGTCTCGGCCCTGTAGGGGTGTTCGGAGCTTGGTTGTACGGGGTCCGTGTGCGGGTGAACGGATTGGGAATGGCAACTGTAACATGCCCCGGGGCATGCAGAGGTAGCCGCCGTTCTGGTTCACACACACCATGTCGCCGCGGCACGCGTCTGGCAGGGTGCGGCACTCGTCCAGGTCTGGGAGGACAGACGGACAGGGGGGTCAGAGGACAGACAGGCGGACGGACATACCCAGGCTTCAAGAGGACAGAGAGACCGATGGTTCTCAGTAAGATGGAGACAGACAGACGGACAGACAGACGGACAGACAGGCCTCAGGTGGAGGACAGACAGACAGGCAGACAGACAGGCAGACAGACAGGCAGACAGACAGGCCTCAGGTGGAGGACAGACAGACAGACAACCAGGCCTCAGGTGGAGGACAGACAGACAACCAGGCTTCAGGTGGAGGACAGACAGACAGATGGACACCACATGCTTCAGAAGAAGGCCTACTGTGTCCTGCGCTACAACTGCGGTCGGATCTATCCGGCGCTGGCGTGGACGTTTACAGACCCACAGAACCACAGCCGTGTGTGTGTGGGGGGAGGGGGGGGGGGGGGGGGGGCTCCAGAAGGAAACACTATATTCCAGCCTGCTTCCCTGCTGTGGGCCTAAGAATCCCTCTCTGCTCCTCTATGAGTTACAAGCAGGGCTGCACTCCTGCATCACAGACGGCTGACTGCTCCTTTAGCAGGACATTTTGGCAGAAGCTCTCACAGAACGAGACCTGTGTGTGAGAGTGCAGAGTAGCCATCGGAAGAGTAGGTTCAGACATGTTCCTGATGCAAGCGTAGTCTGAAAGCGTTACACTGTAACTGTAGTGGTGTAACTGCAGCTTACATGGAGCTGGATCTTACTGAACAGGACGAGCAACAACCAAATGCTTTAGAGTCAGGGTTTCAATGAGTAGGGAGGTGGTCTGGGACCACCCGGCCCGGCAACAAGGGACTATGAAACTCTGATCTGTGTTTACTCTATTATGCAAACTCAGCCATCTGGACAAACCATCCACACGGTAAGCTGGGGAGCGAGTACGGGCTCAGGTATATGGACATTCCTCGATTCAAGCTGCCGTCAAAACGTTCAGGACAGAGTGAATTGACACGGTGTCACGTCAGGTCACTCACCTACACACTGCCTTGCCCGGCGGTCATAGGCAAAGCCCTCCGAGCACGTCTAGGAGACCACCAAAACACACGTTCAGCTTCATCATAGACATCATAGAGAACTTCCATGTGTCCTGTTCTAGTTGAGTAGGGTAATAACTTAATGCCACAGTAATAACGTCATTAATACAAATATTAATTTCACAGGAGGACAACTCTACCTGGCCGTGTCCGGGCTGGATGCAGAGCAAAGTCAATATTACAGCAGCCAGCATTCTGCAGGAAAGGAATGGAAGTATCAACATCTTGAACATAATAATAAAAAAAAAAACGTAGTAAAAATAACCCTCATTACAAAAATCTCGACACATTAAACGAATCACATGAAGAGCCTGCAAGTGAGTTGGCTAAAGTGAAAAGCGACAGAAACACGACGAAAAAGATCAAATTAATCTCTAACCTTGCAGAAGTCCACGCTTCGAAGTCACGTCCCGGGAACAGCATGTTGATGGAGTCTATGAAGCAGTTGTTGGAAAGAGTTTGACGACCCGTACACTCTCCCTAATCCCTGAGCTACCAGACAGGGGGGAGTGTAGTGCTCCCAACGGACCCAAATATGCGTCTTTACGCAAAAGCCGAACCCAGGTTTGGATTATCAGCTGTCCGGTCGACCTATAGTTGCCATACATTAACCAACGGTCCAAAACTCGCCGTTCTGTGTCTCTTCCTGATTATTCAGCGATGCAAATTGACTGGCCCCTTCTAGCAGCGCGCTCGACAGCTGGCTTCAATCACGGGGACACTGCCCCCTCGAGCCGGGAACGGTAGGTGCTGGGTCGGGGGTGTTGGGAGCGCACGGACCGACTGACGAAGTGCGCGAACTGAACAGTACTATGCTACTTATGAGAGTCGATGTGTGGGGGTGGCCATCAAATATTTGTGTAGGCCCACGTTACCACATCCCCCTCCGGGGTCTCACATGCGCGCACAAACACACGCACACGCACACACGCGTTGGGGATCAATTCTGTAACATGAAACTTTCACTCCCGTGTTGCAGAGAAAATGAGAAAACAAACAGAAACTTTACCAAAGGGGCACAAAGAGGGACCTTTATTTGGTTGGAAAAGGACGCCAAACAATTTGGAGAGGTACACATGATCATTCAAGTTAAAATCAAACTCATTTATTTTATACCTCTGAATTCCAGATGGCACATTTTATAAATCATTCTATGGATTTACAATTTGTACAGCTTTTCTCGTCACCTAGTGGCTTCCATGATGGATGTTCCCTACAAAAATGTGGAGCGGCCATGGCGCAACACCGTTACACACTGTGCAGCTTCTCCTCCCCGTTGTGAATATACATTAATATTGACCATTTACAATCCCGATCGCAGATTCCTAAAAAGCAAAAATGGTAGGCACTTAGGATTTGTAGAAGGTCCCAAGTGTCCATAAATACGAATAAAATGCCAGAACTTTACACATTTATATATATATATAATATATATGACCGCGATGTGCTTATACGTCGAAGCGCTCTCTCACTTGTCCTAGCCCTCCGCCGCCAGAAATGATCGCAGTAATTATTACGCTAGGTCGCTTGCCGCAGTCTGCGTCCGCGGGAGAAGACAACCGTCTGCAGAAACGGCCGTATGGCTTCAGCAGATGGAACTAAAACCCCCGTACGTCTCCACACGACTGCCAGAGACCGAGGCGTGCGTCACCCTCCCTGCACCGTATGCCTTCAAAAGAGGAATACAGCGTGGACTGGAACGCCAAGAGGCGATCCTCAGACGCAGCGTGTGGGGGCGTCTTACGACAGGAAGACGCCCCCTGTGGGTCAGGTCGAGGATTCTGCTGAGACTGCTTACCACAGTTTAACAAGGTCACTTACACTGTGGAAACGCTGTTGCCAAGACTCCTCCTTAATAATGAAATATGAAGTATATAAAAACAACAAAAAAAGCTTTGGATGCGGTAACTTCTAAGGAAAACACTGTTCTGCCTTCCGGGCAGTGGAGTCCTTGGTGTGAACACCGACCCCCCCCCCCCCCCCCCCCCCCCCCCCCCCCCCCCCCCCCCCCCCCCCCCCCCCCCCCCCCCTCCCGTCACTAAGAGGAGTATTAGTTGCATAGAAAACCGTTGACCTCCAAACGAACCCCTAGATTACTTAAGACCAAACACCTTCCTCCTCCAGCCCTAGAAAATCTAACACCACCCCTAGTTCGTCTTCCTCTGTGAGTCAAACCCAACTCAACATCACCCAACAGCAGTGTCCCAAACTTTTATTTTGGAGGAGCCTCTCGGCCGGCGACAGGAAGTGGCGCGCCTCACTGCCTCAGCAGGTCCTTGAGGCCGCTGGCCTCGCTGGAGACGGGCACCGGGGTGAAGGAGGGCAGCGCGTCCGAGATGGGCTTCATGAGCAGGTGACCCCCACCCCCTCCGGACCCCCCGGGCCCGGCCGGGCCCAGCAGGGGGACGGCCGCCGAGCGGGGCGCCAGGAACGGGTTGGAGTCCGACGACCTCTTGCCCGACACTGCGGTACACAAGGTCAAAGGTTAAACTTGCACCGCGAGACACGTGTAGACATAGAGGTGCGTGTCTATTTTATACAAATCGTGTTTATAAAAACGTTGGTGGCCATCTTGTGACCCGAAGTTCGAGAGCCACTGATGCAGGTGACACGGCACCTGGCACTAACTGAGAATGCAGCCAATGAGAATACAGCACGACGCCCCTAGTGGTCACCTGAGGAACTGCCGGCCCCTTTGCCTGGGGGCGGGGCACCCAGGGCCTTCATGTCCTGGACCAGCATCCTGGGTGGGGGGCGGTCCGGGCTGGATTCCACCTCCAGGAACTTGACAAACATTTCAGAGAAGGACTGCAACACACACACACACACACACACACACACACACACACACACACACACACACACGAGTCAAAAGATCAGTCAATCAATCATTATTCACACATTATTGATCAAAACAAGAAAGGAAGATCCTCTTTAATGGCATATGTTCAGGTGTGTGTGTGTGTGTGTGTGTGTGTGTGTGTGTGTGTGTGTGTGTGTGTGTGTGTGTGTGTGTGTGTGTGTGTGTGTGTGTGTGTGTGTGTGTGTGTGTGTGTCTCTCTCTGAGGTCTTACAGAGTTGAGGGTCTGGCCGGGTCCGGGTCTCAAGGGGGTGTTGGGGACACTGTGGGCCCCCCGGCCCCCCAACCAGCTGGACACCCAGCCGGTCACCCCCGGTCTGCTGTCCTCCTCCAGCATCTGCATGGAGACAGCAGAGGATTGTCAGCTGCTAGGAGACCATGGAGCTCTGTGACGGAGCTCCGTCACAGAGCTCCGTTGTCTCCTAGCAGCCTGAAGGAGCTCTGTGACGGAGCTCCGCCACAGAGCTCCGTGGTCTCCTAGCAGCGTGAAGGAGCTCTGTGGCGGAGCTCCGTCACAGAGCTGAAGCTGGATTCCTACGTTCCAGCCCAAAGTGGGCGACCGTGCGGACTGCACACGTAGCAAGCACTCCAGCTGCGCGTGCTCCAGTAAACAAAATGGATGCTTGTTTGGGAGAGAGGTTGTGTGAGGGGATCCGCCGTCACCCACATGTATATCATTTGTCAATGGAAGGATATAAAGACAGCCAAATGGCGGTGAGCTGCTGGCGAGCGATAAAAACGCTCGGGAGAGACATTTTCTTTCATAGTGCGCCTGCTTCTTCTTCTTGATTTTTATGGCGGTTGGCAAACAGGAGCAGTGACCGCGAGTGCCACTGCTAGGGTCCCCCGCCCCCTCCTCAGACTGGCTTCCTGCCAGCAGTCTGGAGCGCTCGGGGAGAGTTGGACCCAGTCCTACCAGCCCCCCCCCCCCCCCCCCCCCGGGAGGAAATGGTTTCCAAAGTGGGCTGCGGTCCTACTGGCTATCGCCGCGTTTCCTTTTGCTAGCCCGAGCTGAAAGGTGTTCGGGCTGATCACGGCTTGGAAGGGCGTGCGACCACCACTGTGTGCAGTCGTGGTGGTGGAGAGAGAGAGAGGTGGGAAGACTTGAGCCACTGAGTGCCAGGCCATTGTAACTAGTGTAATTAGTGTAAATAAACATTATGTGGTTGGTGCTTGGTAACAGCCTACAACATTGTAATTACCCACCGTGTTGTTTGGTAAGCGACGAGAGGACATAATAACAAGATAATAGCAAGTTGAGCAACAGTGAAACCGAAGAAGATCGCAGGGCAACAATCGATTGGGAAACGCCGTTGAAGAGAAAGCTACACTTGTTCTGGTTGAAGCTTTGGCCGGATAACACAAAAAGAGATTTCCTAACATTTAAAAAGTGCCTTTGGGGAGGTGGGCTGCGGGGGGGGGGGGGGGGGGGGGGGGGGGGGGGGGGGTTGGCGCCCAGTGATGGACCCATCTCCCACCGTCCGGGCGTGAAGACGACGCCGGTTAGAGAAGCATCTGGAAGCGTTCAGGGAGACGGAGCACGACGCCAGAGAAGCTATCGCTACGTACTTCATAAAAGGGCCATTTCCTTTATAGGGCCGGGTTTGTCCCAGTAACCACGGGAACTCTTAACACTTTACGACCAGGCCGCTAATAACTTAATAACAGCGCGACCTTCAATTCTGCTTTGTTTTCTGCTACCTTCAGACGTCTGCACGCTCAGTACCTTTGGCTAAGACGAATGGACCGGATTGTTGAATGGCTCTGGTATGCACCCAGAGCCTCCCATAAACGCAACGCGCTCGCTGCATCAAGCCAACACCCCTTTGTACGTACAAGCTAAAGATGTTCGGACTCCGCTTATTTGGATTAAACTGCATCTCTGTAAACGCTTCGATGTCTTGAATTGCCTAGAAATGCATCATGAATACAACACGCTTCGATTTTCAAACCACAAAAAAAACAAAAAAACGATGAATAAAAACGTTAAATTCTTTACCTTGTCCACATCCTCTCGACTCAGGTCGAGGACGTTTCCCATGAGCCTCAGCACCTCGCTGCGCTTGTTCTGCGGCGTGTGGAAGTAGCCCAGGAACAGGTTGCGCATCAGGAGCCTGGGGAGACAGGCCCACGTTAGCTAGGGAGACAGGCCCACGTTGGCTAGGGAGACAGGCCCACGTTGGCTAGGGAGACAGGCCCACGTTAGCTAGGGAGACAGGCCCACGTTAGCTAGGGAGACAGGCCCACGTTAGCTAGGGAGACAGGCCCACGTTAGCTAGGGAGACAGGCCCACGTTAGCTAGGGAGACAGGCCCACGTTAGCTAGGGAGACAGGCCCACGTTAGCTAGGGAGACAGGCCCACGTTAGCTAGGGAGACAGGCCCACGTTGGCTAGGGAGACAGGCCCACGTTAGCTAGGGAGACAGGCCCACGTTAGCTAGGGAGACAGGCCCACGTTAGCTAGGGAGACAGGCCCACGTTAGCTAGGGAGACAGGCCCACGTTAGCTAGGGAGACAGGCCCACGTTAGCTAGGGAGACAGGCCCACGTTAGCTAGGGAGACAGGCCCACGTTAGCTAGGGAGACAGGCCCACGTTAGCTAGGGAGACAGGCCCACGTTAGCTAGGGAGACAGGCCCACGTTAGCTAGGGAGACAGGCCCACGTTAGCTAGGGAGACAGGCCCACGTTAGCTAGGGAGACAGGCCCACGTTAGCTAGGGAGACAGGCCCACGTTAGCTAGGGAGACAGGCCCACGTTAGCTAGGGAGACAGGCCCACGTTAGCTAGGGAGACAGGCCCACGTTAGCTAGGGAGACAGGCCCACGTTAGCTAGGGAGACAGGCCCACGTTAGCTAGGGAGACAGGCCCACGTTAGCTAGGGAGACAGGCCCACGTTAGCTAGGGAGACAGGCCCACGTTAGCTAGGGAGACAGGCCCACGTTAGCTAGGGGCGTCCGCTGGAGGGCATGTGCTGTGCGCTGTGAGGACCTACTTGTCCACCTTCCCCTCGGTGCTGTTGAGCAGCGTCATCAGCTTGGTCTGGGCCTCCTCCAGCATCTCCTGCCGCAGCTCCACTGAGGGGCGCACGCACGCGCACAGACACACACACGGGCGCACGCACACACGGACACACACACATACAGACACACACACACACGGGCGCACGCACACACGGACACACACACACACACACACACACACACGGACAGACACACACACACACGGGCGCACGCACACACGGACACACACACACACACACACACACACACACACACACACACACACACACACACACACACACACACACACACACACACACACACACACACACACACACACACACACACACACACACACACACACACACACACACACACACACACGTTAAGAGTGTTCCGTTGTGTGTAAAGCCACCATGGTCTACATGACCACAGCAGCAGAAGTCACATGACCTCTTCCCCCACTCAGCAGCGATGCAATGGCCAGGCCGACATCACAGAGTTATGCAGGGCTCTTGACCTCAGGGGATGGATGGTAGGGTCAGCCGTTAGGGCACAGAGGTTTGTGTTATTCAGCCACTGATAAGGCATGGGAGCTCAGCCTGGGAAACATTCTCAAGGAATAAATAATCCAGGATATCTATATCTGTGTAGATACAGCTGTATGGATCTCTATATATAGACAGAGAGAGAGGTATGGGCTACAAAGCAAGGATTGGCCCGGAATGGAACTGGGGAAAATCAGACGGCGTTCTCTTTTTATTCATATTTTCAAGCGTCCAGTAATACAACACTGAGGCTTGGGGATATCTATAGAAATGAGCTCATCGTGTTTTCATTTGAAAGGAACATGATGACCTCATCCGATCACGACGGCTATGGTTTATATTATCAGAATTGTAGTGAATTCCCAAAGACACTTTGACAGTTTGAAACTTTATTAAAAGAGAAAGAGCGTGTGTGTGTGTGTGTGTGTGTGGGGGGGGGGGGGGTATGTTATTTTATTCTCTGTGGACCCCTTCTGTATCTATATATGGCAAGGTGTGTGTGTGTGTGTGTGTGTGTGTGTGTGTGTGTGTGTGTGTGTGTGTGTGTGTGTGTGTGTGTGTGTGTGTGTGTGTGTGTGTGTGTGTGTGTGTGTGTGTGTGTGTGTTAAGGCTGTGAAGGTGGACAGCACCAGGAGACGGATAGAAGCAGAGCTGTCCATCATGTGGCAAGCCGTTTACATGATGCCTGGATGACGTTTATACTGTACTGGACTCAGTAGTCCCTACCAGACCAGGACTCAGACGGACTCCCTGGTCCTTGAGAGACAGGTGCAGGACAGTGGAGTGGCTAGCGTGTTCTGCTGAAAGGTACTGGTTTCAAACCCCAATGACGTCATAACAAGGTAAAGTTACTTTTGATGTCCTCTATTTTACGTTTTTTGTCATTTGGGTGTGGTTCTAAATGAGCCCAAAGTGGGTTTCTGGCAAAACACTGTTTGCCATTTCATTTGTGTGAATAAAACTAACGTTTGATGTCCGCAGTCTACCTGTAGATGCCCTGAACGCTACCTTGCTCCTTACTGAACGGTATCTGAACTCACGGTCAATCGCTTTGGATACAAAGCCTGGATGCAGGCCGGGAAGACCTGTATAAAGTCTGTTTAGATGGTGAGTATCACAGGGGCCAGGGAGGCCTGTATAAAGTCTGTTGAGATGGTGAGTATCACAGGGGCCAGGGAGGCCTGTATAAAGTCTGTTTAGATGGTGAGTATCACAGGGGCCAGGGAGGCCTGTATAAAGTCTGTTTAGATGGTGAGTATCACAGGGGCCAGGGAGGCCTGTATAAAGTCTGTTTAGATGGTGAGTATCACAGGGGCCAGGGAGGCCTGTATAAAGTCTGTTTAGATGGTGAGTATCACAGGGGCCAGGGAGGCCTGTATAAAGTCTGTTTAGATGGTGAGTATCACAGGGGCCAGGGAGGCCTGTATAAAGTCTGTTTAGATGGTGAGTATCACAGGGGCCAGGGAGGCCTGTATAAAGTCTGTTGAGATGGTGAGTGTGTCTGCGGGGGTCTCACCTTGCTTGCGGAGGTCTTCCATCTGCTCTTCGTTGAGCTCCAGCTGGTCGGTCAGACGCGATGCGGACTCCAGCGCACTGTTGGCCTCGTCCAGGTTCATCTGGAGGGGACGGAGAACACCATTTAAACACTCAACAGCACAAAAGCATCAACTCATTACAGTATACAGTACTAGGACAGTTTACAGCTCCAATGTTTCTTGTCTCTAGTGAGAGCCAAAATGTCCCTGTACTCATGTGGACTGCATCGATCAATACAAAATCTAGCAATTCAAAATCAATCAATCAACCATTCAGTCATTTCACTAATCAACAGATATTCTAAGACGGTTCATAACATAAACATGACTGGAGAGGCCCTTTTTGTCTGCAGGGAGAGCAAAGGTTGTTCTCTTGGTGTGTGCAGTTGGATATCATTGACATATGACATGCAATGTGACATATGGACTCCGATCAATAATCCCTAATCAATAATCCCTAATCAATGGTACCTGCAGGGCGGAGGCCTGGTCCTCCAGCCGCTCCGCTCGGCTCCTGTGCTCCTCCTTCTCCCGCCGCAGCTTGTCCAGCTCCGAGGAGTACATGGACTTCTCCTCTGCAGGAACAAACGCGTTATCATCACCAACCCCGGTAACGCACAAGCTACAACTATAGCATCCACATTATCGTAAACATGATCGTCAACAAACAACATGATCGTAGACAACATGATCGTCAACAACATTATCGTAGACAACATGATCGTCAACAACATGATCGTAAACAACATGATCGTAGACAACATGATCGTCAACAACATGATCGTAGACAACATGATCGTAGACAACATGATCGTAAACAACATGATCGTAAACAACATGATCGTAGACAGCATGATCGTAAACAACATGATCGTCAACAACATGATCGTAGACAACATTATTGCTAACCACATGATCATCGGAAACTTGATCATAATGAGCATCATCGTAAACAACAAATGATCATTACAATCATTATAGTAAACAACACCATTATAAACATTAACGTAATGTAAAATAACATTATCATAACCAACACAAAGATCTCTATATAGTTGCTATGTTATACTTCTCCCTTCAAACGTAACCCCGAGACACAGCCCCACAAGCTAAGCTGCAAAGTACCAAGACCCAGAGACCCATAAGAGAACCACTCTTCCACGCCTGAACCAGAGGTAAGCAGGGGACTCGGACTTGCCTTGCTGGAACTGCTCCAGCACTATCTGCAGGTTGGAGAGGGACTGCGCATACTGCTTCACCTGCTCCCGGGAGGTGTGGAGCTTCATCAGGGCCTCGTCTCGCTGCTTCACCGCCGCACTCAGCTGGTCCTGGAGGGACTCCACCTGCATGCTGGCCTGCTGGCTGCAGGGCCCCGGGGCCAGGGAGACAACGTCTTTAGGGAGGGACCGGGTACCAGAGAGACTGGCTAGCCTTTTTAGGCCTCATTTGTATGTCAGAGTATTTGGGCGACCCCAACTGCCTTTAAGTACATCTGATTCCTGACATGTTGTTTTAACGCGACACAACATCTGCCCAATATATCAACGTTACATCATGATTTCATTAAGTATTATAGCTTATATACAAGGGGTCTTAACCCATGCGGAAATTAGTCACTTTCTTAAAGATGAAGATATTATAATAATATATCTATACTAATATATCTATAATAATATGTAATAGCTATATATATAAATATATATATATAAAAATAATAATATATATATATATATATATATATATATATATATATATAAATATGCAAATCTGTATAAAATCGTTTCCTGAGGCTCCACCAAGCCATAACAACAACATGGTAACCTAGCAACCGACCTGGCGTTCTCCACGGCGCTGGAGGAGGAGGCCAGCCTCTGGTCCAGCAGCGCCACCCTCCGCCTCAGCTCCACCTCGCGGTCCTCGGCCGCCAGCGCGTCGCGGGTGTAGGAGTCCTCCATCTCCAGCAGGTGGCTGCGGAGCCGCTCCAGCTCCACGTTGAGACGCGCCTCCTTGTCCTTCACATGCTGCAGCTGGGGACACGGAGGAGGGCGGGGTTAGAGGCTGGGGACACTGAGGAGGGCGGGGGTCACGGAGGAGGGCGGGGTTTGAGGCTGGGGTCACGGAGGAGGGCGGGGTTAGAGGCTGGGGTCACGGAGGAGGGTGGGGTTAGAGGCCGGGGACACGGAGGAGGGCGGGGTTAGAGGCTGGGGTTACGGAGGAGGGTGGGGTTAGAGGCCGGGGACACGGAGGAGGGCGGGGTTAGAGGGTCACAGAGGAGGGCGGGGTTAGAGGCTGGGTCACGGAGGAGGGCGGGGTTAGAGGCTGGGTCACGGAGCAGACGGACAACAGGGACAGAGTTCCGATGTTGCGTTTAGAAGAAGGCAGTGTTCGGACTCAAGGCGGTACTGTCCTCTTACCTCGGTGTGCACGGCCGTGGTCTCCATCTGCTTCTGCTTGAGGGCCAGCATGACCTGGTCTCGCTCTTGCTGGAAGAGCACCGCCTTCTCCTGCATGGACCTCATCTCGTTCAGCAGCTGGTTCAGCTCCCCAGACTTCCCCTGAGGGAAAGCAGCACACTCATGAGGCCCCATGGCGTCTCTACACACTCATGACCCCCATGGCGTCTCTACACACTCATGGATTTAGATCCACAGACACGTCCTACGTAGCTTAGCTTATATAACACAATACATAGTCTACCTTTTCTTTTTCACTCATCGTCAAACACCCTAGTGACTAGACTATCCTGCTCCACATATAAATGTAAAACAAGTTCAAATCTTGATCAAAACGCAAAGCTTTCAGAATCTCAGCTGGAACCCAGCCTACCTGGTCCTTGTCTTTGAGCATCTTCTCCAGGGTGGCGGCCTTCTCGCTCATGGAGGTCAGCTGGAACTCCTTCTCCCGGAGCAGGAAGGACACCTGCATGTTGGTCTCCTGCAGCGCCCGGAACTCCGACTCCTTCTCCCGCGACTTGGCCGCCACCGCCTCGTTCTCCTCCTTCAGCCTGCGGCCGTCCAGCTCCAGGATCAGCGCCCGCTCCTTCAGGTTGGTCACCGCCTGCTTCAGGACCTCGCTGTCGCTCTCGCGGTTCCTCAGCGCCTCGCTGGCCTGCGCCAGCTGGTCCCCCTTGGTCTTGATCAACAGGTCCTTCTCCCGGGCCGAGCGCTGCAGCGTCTCCAGCCGCTCCCGGGCGCGGCGCGCCTCCTCCCCCCCCGGCCCCCCAGGCCCCCCAGGCCCCCGCTGCTCGCCCTCCGAGGCCGACAGCCGGAGGTTGTTCTCCTGCAGGGTCCGGATCACCGCGTCCCGCTCCGCCACCAGCGCCCGCAGGGACCGGACCTCCGTCAGCAGCTGCTGCTGCCCGTCCGACAGACCTGGCGGTGCTGGTGCTGCCCCCTGCTGGTCTGGACCTGTTTGTGGTATTTCATGTTAGGATTGGGGTCAGAAAAACTCATCTAGGCACAGGCATTGCAAATAAGCAATGCAAGCTCCAAAATACGACAATGCAGTGCATCAGACAACGTGCATAATGTGGCCCCGTGTCTGTATCCGTCCCCCGTCAAATAAACCAGCTAACTCACCGAGAGGCTCCATGGAGCGCAGAGCTCCACTGGCCTGCGCCAGCTGTCCAGCGACCTCAGGGACCACGCTGTCCAGCTTCCCCAGCAGGACGTCCTTGGTGCTGCTCAGCTGGCTGATGGTCTGCTGCACCTGCGCCAGCTCCTGGCCCAGACTCCCCAGCCGCCGCTCCTTCAGCTCGTAGCTCTGGATGAGGTGGGCGTAGTCCACCGACAGCTGGGAGCTGCAGTCGCTGTCGGCCGACACCTTGCCCTGCAGCTTCAGCAGCTCCTCATGCATCTGCGCCGACTCGTGCTGCAGGTTCTTCACCGTGGTGATCACCTGCTGCTTCCACTCCTCCACCTTCTTCACCTGCTGCTTCAGCGTGTCGCGCTCCTGCAGCAGCTCCTCAAACTGGTTGCTGCTGACGCCGCCGCCACCGCCGCCGCCGCCGGGCTGCGGGCCCGCGGAGGCCTGCAGGACGGCCACCAGCGTCTGGCACTTCTGGGTCAGCGCGTCGATCTCGATGTCCTTCTCGCGGATGATGCGCGACAGGTTCTGGATGGTCTCGCGGAACATCTCCTGGCTGCCCGACGGGTCGCTCATGTTGGCCAGCCGCGTGTTCTCCTGCTGCAGCTTGAGCAGCGCCGCCTCCTTGCCCGACACGATGTCCATGAGGCGGTGGTAGTCGGCGCGCAGCTGGCTGTTCTCGCGCGCTTTCTCGTTGAGCACCGACAGCACCTGCTCCCGCTCCAGGGCGTAGGCCTGCAGCTGCTGCTGGAGGTACAGGACGTCCTGGCCCATGGTGACCCGCGCGTGGAGGGCCTGGATCTCCAGGTCCTTCTGCCGCACCGTCTGGGCCAGCTTGCCCGCCTCGTCGCGGGACAGGGCCAGCTGGTCCAGCTGGCGGGCCAGGGAGGCGTTCCTCTCGTTGAGCTGGTGGATCTCGCTCTCCTTCTCCTGGATGCCCTGCACCAGCCGCTGGATCTCCACCTTGGAGAGGTCGTGCTTCTCGTTGCCGCTCTCGCCGCCGTTCAGGGACTGGTTGTCCTTGTCCTCGTGAAGGATGACCTCCCCCTGGACCTGGGTAGAAGGAGGCGGGCTGCCGAGGCTGTCCACAGCCTGCTGAAGACGGGCCACCTCCTCGTCCCGGGCGTGGAGGAGACGGTTGTAGTTCTGGAGGGTCTGCTCCTGGCGGGCGTGGGCCTGCTCCAGCTCCCCCTGCTGGGCCAGGAGGGACTGCTGGGCGAGCAGCAGGGAGGCCTGCTGCTCCTCCGTGGCGCTCCTCAGGGCATGCAGCTCGTCCTCCAGGAGGTCCCGGGAGGCCTTGAGCTGGTGGATCTCCGTCTCCAGCTCTGTGATGATGTCCAGTGTGCGGGGCTCCGTGTGGGGCTGCGGCCGGCTCTGCTGGTCCCTGAGCCGGTCGATCTCCTCCCTCAGGTGGCTGTTGTCCTCCTTCATGACGCCCAGGTGCTGGTCCCGCTCCTCCAGCGCCTGCCGGAGGGCCTGCGCCTCCTGGGAGACCTCCGTCACCTTGGCCTCCAGCTCCCTCTGGAGCTCCGTGGCGTTCTGCTTCAGCGTGTCCATGAAGGAGTCCTTCTCCTGCAGGAGGTCTGTCAGCTGCTCCTGCCCCGCCACCGTGATGGACAGCATCTCGTTGGTGTCCCTGTGGTCGGCCGCCATCTGCTCCACGTCGCGCCTCAGCTGCGCGATCTCCTGCTCCTTCTCCTGGTTGAGTCGCACCGCCCGCTCGTGCTCCGTCTGCAGCGCGGTGGCGTCCAGGGAGCGCGCGCGGCTCAGCTCCTCGATGGTCTGCTGGTACCGCCGGGCCTGGCCCGCCAGCGACCCCTCGGCCCGGGTCAGCTCCGCCTCCAGCTGGCTCTTCTCCAGCTTCAGGGCCTCGATGCGGGTGTCCTTCTCCAGGACCGTCCTGCTCAGCACCGCTTGGCCGTCCCTCAGCTGCCTGCTTAGCTCCCCCACCTTCCCCACAGGCCCCTGCTCCTCCTCCTCCTCCAACCTGCGCTTCTCCAGCTTCATCTTCATCTCATAGTTCTCGGACACGGCCTCCTCACGGGAGCTCCTCGCCTCCCCCAGCTCGCTCCGGAGCGCCGCCAACTCCTTCTCCAGCAGCTCCACTCTCAGCCTGTCTTCGTGCTCTCCTCGTTCCCCTACTCCTTCTTCCCCTTGCTCTCCTGTCCGGGCCAGCCTCTCCTCCTTCTCCTGCAGGGATCTCCTCAGCTCCGAGGCCTCCCTGCGCGCCTCCTTGGCCTGCTCCTGCGCCCGGCCCAGGTTGCTCCTCAGCTCCTTCACGGCGTCCTCCAGGGTCTTCTTGCTCATGTGCAGGTTGTTGAGGGTGAAGGCGCTCTGGCTGAGTTTCTCCTGCTGGACCGTGAGGTCAGAGGTCAGCCGGGCCACCTCCACCTGGGACTCCTGCAGCTGGCCAGAGAGCTGCTCCTTCACCGAGATCATGTGCTGGACACACCAAACGCAGAACAACACGGCCAATGTCAGGACATCGTCTCAGCATCGCCGTGAGTATTAAACATAGTACGTTTGAGAAGGCTGGTAATACATGCATGTTTTCGTTAGGTTATTCACAGGCTTTGTAAAAGGTTGTGGACATTATTTTCCAATGTGGTGCACATCAACAGCGTCTGCGATACAAGCATTGTGAAGCTTAGAAAGCATAGTTGCCGATGCAAATCAGTCCAATTCAAACCATTTGGAAAAACCTGAACTAAAACCGTTGACATGTCAACCAAACCAAACCCTTTTGGTTTAAGGACATCCTTCTACATTTCAACAATACAAAAGCGTCTCGTCTCCGGACCTGCGTGGCCTCCTGGTTCTGGTGGTCCAGCTCCTCCAGCTCGGTCAGCAGCGTCTCCCGCTCCTCCTGGGCCTCCTGGAGCTGCTTGGCTCTCCTCCGCAGCTCCTCCTGCAGCTCCTCCACACCCAGGGACTCCCTAGGACCTCCTCCTCCTCCTCCTCCGCCGCTGGCTCCTCTGGCCTCAGCCTCCTCCAGGCTGGCCTGCAGGGAGCGCTGTGGGACGAGGAGGGAGAGACTAGTCTCAACAACACACCATGATGTGCTCAACCATCCAGCACAACAACATTAAGCAATGGAAGACTCCCGGTTCAGGAAGTACAGGTCCTTGCCACGTCTTACCTCCAGCGCTGCACTGGAATGGGAAAGACTTTTGCTATGTAAAGCTGGACTATGCTCTCTGCACGAGAGATAGTAGTATTTTATCAGCAGCTTATTTGAAACGTCAATTTGCCTACTAACTGTGGATCATTTCCAACACACACACACACACACACACACACCTTGTCCCGTTCCAAGCGCTCCTTCTCCTCCTTCAGAGATCCGATGATGGTGTTCAGCTCCAAGATGTCCGCGTGCTCCACCTCCTCTCCGGGCTCAGACTGACGGAGAAGAGGAGAGAGATGAGAAGGATCCCGGGAGATGTATTCATTCAGCGGTCCAGTGTTGAAGGACCTAATGTCCCATGGTGTAGACTGCACTCCACCCACCTCAGGCAGACTCTGCAGTCTCTGTAGCTCCTGCTCGGCGCCTGGAACAACACAAGCAGGTACAAGTAGGTGTGAACGCCTTCATTATGTGTCAGTCACATTTAATACGTAGAAATACAGACAGATAGTAACAGAATGACATCAACCACAGTGAAGTCCATTCCGGGATTTAGAAACTGAGGAGATTTCTAATTGCAGAATCTACATTTGTGTAGAAAGTGGAAATGAGATTTATGACATGCACAAGCGAGGTGGAGAACAATGAAACCATATAGAACACCAGTTCTCTGACGCCACCCTGCTACACAGCAGGGATTCGAACCCGCAACCTCTAACCACTAAGTCAAACGACTGCAGCCATTTTGGCCAAATAGACCTCACTTAAAAACCTGCCAATAGGCCTTGGGAGGGAGGTTTACCCTGGAGGACACCGGTCACACATACAGCCCCTGCTGGAGGAACCCCCTCCTGAGTCTCTACCTGCGAGGGCCTTCCTCAGCCCCTGGATCTCACTCTCCATCTGGGCCTTGTGCACGGCCTTGTCCTCCTGCTCCTGCACCCGGGCCTGGAGCTCCGCCACCGACGCTTGGAGCCGCGAGTAGTTCTGCAGCAGCTCCGCGTTCTCCTCCTGCGCCTCCTCCTTCTCCTGCTGCAGGAGGGCCCGGCTGCTCTGCGCCTCCTCAAGGCTGGCCCTCAGCTCCTCCAGCTGGGAGTCTCGCTGGAGGGAGGTGCTCTGGAGGTCTGGTTGGGAGGTGGAGGTGGGGGAGGAGGGTTGAGATCTCTCCCCTGGAGAGAGAGACGGGATGGTGGGGTGAGGAGAGCGGGGAAGGTGGGGTGAGGAGAGGTGAGGGGGATGGTGGGGTGAGGAGAGGTGAGGGGGGATGGTGGGGTGAGGAGGGATGCGGGTGACAGGATTGAACATGGGCGAGTAACTATATGGACCTTTCTGCTGATCTTTCCCATGATGCATTGCTCTACACCACCAGACCCTTACACTCCTACTTAATACTTAAAACTGGACCTCTAAGCCAAGACCTTAAGATAATCACCAATTCACTTCACCATCTCTAACCTAACACCTGACCTTTACCCTCTCTAAACTAATACCTGACCTTCACCCTCTCTAACCTAACCTTTACCCTCCCTAACACCTGACCTTTACCCTCTTTAACCTAACACCTGACCTTTACCCTCTCTAAACTAATACCTGACCTTCACCCTCTCTAACCTAACCTTTACCCTCCCTAACACCTGACCTTTACCCTCTTTAACCTAACACCTCACCTTTACCCTCTCTAAACTAATACCTGACCTTCACCCTCTCTAACCTAACCTTTACCCTCCCTAACACCTGACCTTTACCCTCTTTAACCTAACACCTGACCTTTACCCTCTCTAACCTAACACCTCACCTTTACCCTCTCTAACCTAACACCTGACCTTTACCCTCTCTAACCTAACACCTGACCTTTACCCTCTCTAACCTCCACCTGACCGTCACCCTTCTGACCTTTACTCTCTCTAACCTCCACCTGACCTTCACCCTCTCTAACCTAACACCTGACCTTTACCCTCTCTAACCTCCACCCTCTCTAACCTAACACCTGACCTTTACCCTCTCTGATCCATTCAGCTCACGAATCTAAAAACACATTCAAGATAAAAAACAATAGATTCCTCCCAGTACAACTCCCACATCCTCCACCAGTTTAAAAATAAAACTGAGAACACTTCCAACGCCAGAGGTGGTTGTTGGTTCCAATCCTCCCGCTGCTCCTCACCGGTGTGGTGCTGCTCCTCCAGCTCCTCGATGCGCTCCTCATACTCCGCCAGCTCCTCCCGGTGGCGGCGGCTGAGGTCGGCCATCTTGTGGCGCTGGGCGTCCTGCAGGGCGGCCAGCTCGTGCTGGTGCTCGTCCACCTCCCGACTCATCTGCTCACGGAGGTCCTGGTGGGCCCCACGCACACACACACACGCGCACACACACGCACGAACGCAGACACACACACATATACATATACACACACGCACACACACACACAGACACGCACACACACACACAGACAAACATACACACACACACACACACACACACATATACACAGACACACACGCCAAATCGTGTCAAGTCTCAAACACAATACTTGGTTTTATGTGTGTTTGCTAAACAGAATGCGGCACACAGAGATGACAGATACACAAAGATGTGCTTTATAGGGGGTTTAATGAATTAAACTCTCACCTCGATGGTTCTTTGGAGTTTAAGGAGATCCGCCTGGTCGCCATTTCCAGACCCAATTGATTTGGATGCCTGAAGAAAAAAGATGTTTTAGGAACTAAGATATACAGTATACATAGTAAACATCCTTCTTACATTGCTTGGACGATTATCAACTTATTTCAAACTGGATTACATTTTTCGAAACGTTTCTTTTGCCACATAAAACATCTGCTATCTAAAAGAATTTATATTGTTAATTTACATCCAAATAAAATTTTTATAATAAATATTGAACTTCCGATTTAATACAGATGACAGGCGGGGGAACAAAATGGCGGCGGGTGAGTGGTGGTTACCTGGGCAACGCGTCTCCAGTGGGACAGCTCCGCCTCCAGGCGCGTCACCTCCGTGGCCAGCCGGTTGATCTCCTGCTGCGACCACATGACGTCGCTGAGGTCCATCTCATCGCCGTGGAAACCGTGATGGCCGCCTACAGTGTGTGACATGAAGGAGGAGGAGGTGGTGGTGGTGGGGACGGTGGAGGAGGAGGTGCTGGTGCTGGTGGTGAGGGGGAGCATGGCCACATGGGAGGAGTGCTGGAGGGTCTGTATCTCCTCCTGGAGACCACTCTGCCTGGCCTTCAGGTGACTGATCTCCACCTGGAGGGGGACACGCACACGTGTGAACATAAACATAACGTATCCGTACGTCTCTGTATGAACATAAACATAACATATCCGTACATCTCTATATGAATATAAACATAACGTATCCATAAGTCTCTATATGAACCTAAACATAACATATCCGTACATCTCTATATGAGCCTAAACATAACATATCCATAAGTCTCTATATTAACGTAAACATAACATATCCATAAGTCTCTATATGAACATAAACATAACATATCCATAAGTCTCTATATGAACATAAACATAACGTATCCATAAGTCTCTATATAAACCTAAACATAACATATCCATAAGTCTCTATATTAACGTAAACATAACATATCCTTACATCTCTCTGCTGCAGCTGGTTCCTGTACTCGGTGGACTGCTGTTTGTTCTGGATCTCCGAGGCCTCCAGCTTCTCCTCCAGCTCCACCTGGAGCTTCTTCAGTCGCTCGTACTGCTCAGTCACACAGGAGACATCAGGGTTTATAACACAGGACACCTTGAGCTGGCGGCCATCTTGGATCTAAACGCTAGCTCAATGTGTGGAATACCGCATTCAGTTCTCCCACCCAGCTAGCATTTAGAACCAAGATGGCCGCTAGGGGAATGAGTTGCATTTTGTCTCTTTAATGTAATCTCCTTGTTGCACCAGTGCTATCAGGAGTGCTTATAGGGACATTGTTCTCGCTTGTCAACATCCACATGAATACATTATTGTGTATATAAAGGGTCTTGTTTATATATAAACTGTCAGTCAATAGGTGTATAAGCGTTTCATGAAAGCATCGTTAAAAACGATGTCAATAATGAATCAGAGTTAAAAATTCTTCATAAAGTATGTTTAACTAATAATATAACTACCCTTTATAAAGTGTGTGGATAACTACTTCAATAACTCAATAAAGCGCAAATAACGTAATGACTACCCTTAATAAAGTGTGAATAACTGTCAAAGACCCCCCTTAATAAAGTGTGAATAACTGAACAACAACCCTGAATAACTACGGTCCCGATAGCTACAGCACCCATCCCACCTCAGACCGCTGGGCAGAGAAAGCCGTCTCCACTTGCATCAATTTGGAATTGGACACCTGTAATTCCGTGGCGGCATCTGTGGTACAAAAGGAAACGACACGCTCAGCGTAAAACCTAGGAACAGGAAGGGGAGAACCTCCCTCCTGCACTTTACACGCTTGGAATTCCATAATGGTTGCATAAATAGTTTGGGTTTATTTGAGCGAACACACAGCTACACACTCCTCAAATTCATTTAGCCTATGGGTGCGCACACAGACACAGACAAGGATCTGCTTAGTCCGATTTACATGACAAACTGGCTGGACTGGGCTTGCAAACGCAACTCTCTCCTTGAACACAGCACTTACATCACCTCCCCAAGGAATGAAGAACATACAAATAAAGTTAGTTGAATATATTGTTGTTTAAACAACAGTACATCCCAGGTTACCTCTAGTTTGTGTCTATTTGTATATATTTGGGTTAAAGTCATGCTTGTGTTCAGCCCAGTCCCTTGTGATAAGATCATGACGTCGTTTTATTTGTTGGTTTTGTGTTTTGGAGGCGGTTGTGAGTTGGACACGGGAGAGCAAAGTTCTTCGGCTCGACTAAACTTTATCAGCCCCAGAAACAGATTGTTCGGAGGCTGAGTTAGGAGCAGATCGATGACATATACCTTCACTGCATGGTTAAAATAAGGGATCGACACGTTGACAGTGTGTGTCATATTCATATCATTCAATCTGTTCTAGACTAAACTCTTCATCCTATCAACATATTTGAATAAAAACGAAACGTAAACAGAATGTACTACATGAATGTAAACAGATTTACACTAGCAGTCTTCATGATTACATCCAAGAACAATTTCCTCTACAATCTCAAATCCAACCATTTATTTGAATCTGTGTCTGTCACATACCGAAGATAAAGTTAAAGATTAAAGAAGTAAGTTAAAGATAACAATAGGCAGGAGTTTTCATCCTTTAAACTTCATAATTCAAATAACGCTCAGATTTATAGTAGGGAAAAGCTAGGCTTCTTTAAATGATGAGCACATCTTAAATGTCAGGCTCCAAGGTCTGTTACGAATGGATGGTGAACTGAACAAGCCACGCGTTGTTGCGTGACATTACGAACAGCCTTTTAACTTGTTCCGGCTAAACATTATTGTACGAGTAAAAGCGCGACGCGCATCAAATTTGAACAGTAGTCGTACTATACTTGTGCATTGTTTTACACTTCAGAAACTTGCATTTTTTTGCACAATAATGACAGTGGGCAAATCCTTGTTTGGCAATGAGATCCAAGTGACATCCCGCACCACTGAACCCGTCTGCACCGTGAGGAGAACCAGGTACGTCTGGGTGACACACGGTTCTTATACACCTGACGGCTCAGCACAAGAAGGGCTGAGCTGCCATTTGTACTTTTCCAAGGTGAGACCCGGAACCGTCAGCCAGACCCGTCCAAATGCCAACGTCCACCCGCAGTAGTTCCACACACACACACACACACACACACACACACACACACACACACACACACACACACACACACACACACACACACACACACACACACACACACACACACACACACACACACACACACACAACTCACAACTCACAACTCACAACTCACAACCACCTACCTCCCACTTCCTCCACACCTTCGAGCAACATATCCTTGGTGAAGGTGGATATCTGTCCGGTGAACGAGGACAGGCTTCCCCCGACCTGGCCCAGGGACTGGCCCAGGCCAGAGCCCAGTCCTCCCAGCCACGATGACATCTCCTCGGAACAAATGAAATGAACCCAACCAGAGCGCCGCGGGGCGGCAGCGAGCTGGCCTGGTGTGGACTGACGACAGGGGACGGGAGTTACCTCATCAACCCGTCACGTCACGTAAACACGACCCACGTCAAGGCTAACTTTGTTTCGGGTTGGGAAAAGATGGTTCAAAGAATGCCATACGGTGACATTTAACGTTAGTTGAGACAGTTCCCGACGAGTCGCTCATAGGCGGCGTAATACAACGCGAGTACGGTCAGACAAACGCACTGAACGCCGTTTCATTTTCTTTTAACAACCGCGACTTTGCGAGTCTACGATATACACTTGACATCCGTACAACCACGGGCGTTTATCCATGCTATTTTCGGGCGTTTTCAAGCCAAATTAAACACAACAACGCCTGTGAAGTGCCACCTCGACTGCAGCCATTATCAGCTTGGCTGGCTGGTTTGACGTGGAGCCGACGCGGCGACGCGGTGCATTGTGGGATCGTGGAGGACCAACAATGTGAGACGAGGCGACACGCATGACAGTTCAAATGAATTCTGAAGTCCATTATGAACAGCAATGTTTATTTTAGATTATATTTACATGTTTAATATATAAAATTCTACTGCATTCATGATTGTTCATTGTGTTTTCCGCATTACATTTTCGGTGTAAAATCAATGCGTCAATCAAACCAATGCACGCAAAATATGTGTATGCATGACTAGCTGACTATCTGTATCTCATTTAGAGGTGATCGTTTTTATTTGAGTAGTTTCCTACAGGAAACCCTTTACCTTAAATTCACTTTGTAGATACTTAACTATATTAAGAAGTCTTGGGCTTCTTCGGCCTCAAAATGAACAACATTAAGGACCTTCTTTTTCAGATGTTTATTAAAAGTCTTTTTTTCTAAACATACTGTTAAATATAATCTCTCAGGAAAACATGTCAGAAAAGAGATGAAGAAGAAGAAGCATTGTATGATATTGAAATAATCAGCGTTGATTTAATGCCTCGCCACCACCCACACCTCCACATCGTTCACTTAAAACCTCATGCGACTCGCTGTGAATCTCCAGATTGAGAAACCGGTATTAATAATAATAATAATAATAATAATAATGAAGGGCAGTCAGTGGAAGTCTGTAACCATGGCGTTTCTGTGCAAAACAGGAAGAGTTTGGTTCGTAGTGAGAGTCCGCTAGTGTTGAACCGTCGTCCAGCAGCGAGCTTCATTGTTTGTCTTTCGTTCCATCGAAGGCAACAATTCCAGATGCCGACGGTGGGGTCTCCTCATCTGCACCCCCCCCCCCTCATCTGCCCCCGGGGTGGTCGTGGTGCATCTCCGGCGTGTAGGTCAGCAGGACGATCATCACCCACAGGTGCAGAAGACCCTGTAGGAGGAACAGGAGTCCACGCTTTGAGTTCATGAGTTCCATCTCTCAGTGGCTACGGTATTTCAGCTCTATCGTGCTGTTTATTACTATCCATGACTAGATTAGATTAATGTGCGTGTTGTTATGTACATGAAGTTCTTTGTAACAAACATTAAAAAAGGTGCTATATAAAGACAATGCATTGTATGCTAGGTTCTCTGTGATGCGCACCGCTGCTGTGGCTACAACAGATCCGGGAGTGGTTGCCAAAATGAACAAGACGTTTACACTATTTTATTTGAGTGAGTAAGAACAAGAGCCCCAATCCTGTCGATAAAACACCGGTTATAATTCATGAAATGTGATGTTAAGAGTTACACACATATTACAGAAAGCGTATATTTTGATTGCGTTGAACAGTTTTTCCCCATGGTTCAGCTGGTTTATGCCCTGCTGCGATGTATTAAGTCAAATATACTCACAATGTACAAGATAACAAAAACTCTGGCGATGGGGTAGCGTCGCAGGAAGATCCCGAGCCTGATGCTGAAACAATAACACAGTCCCAGGATTGGAAACAGGAAGTGACACGTCCAGGGGACAGGGTGTTGCCGAGGAACGGAGTCATGTTTGAACGGCAGCGAGACTGACCTGAAGCGATCGATGGTGCTGGCAGCCTTGCGCACTTGGCCGTACACTCCGGGGCTGTCCTGGTCGCTGAACAGCACTGGCGTGGTCCTCTGTCGCGTCCCTGGAGAACCACAAACGCACGTTGACATGTAAACAACGAGGCACTCCGCGACTACAACCCGTTTGAGAAAAGGGTGAATGATCCAGAATGTATTCCTGTTCGCGTGTACAGAGGAAGAATTTACTAGGGGGAATATTGCAAAATTGGGGGTCCAGATTTTAATAATACGGTCAGCCGGGCAGGCCGTTAATATACCTGGAGGGGAAATGTGATCACCATCAGTAGCAATTCACAAATCTTGGCATTGAGAAACCGAAGAGCATCCAAATAGTGAAGTCAAAAGCAGGTAGATTAAAAAATAAAGACAAAAAAAGAAAAGAAAAAACCAACTGCAGTAACCCATTTTGACCAGCGGATGGCGGTGTTACTCTGGTTTAATTTTCATTAACGCTCCTCCCCTCCTACCTGGTCCCTCCAGGCTGCCCATGTTGATGGCCTGCCCGCCGCTCGGTGCCCCTCCCTGGGCGTTCTTCAGCTGCTGCTCCAGCCTCTCCAGCTGGAAGACCAGCGAGCTCTTCTCCGTGCCCAGCGCCTCCAGCATCGTCTGCTTCTGGATCAGCGTCTCCGTCAGCTGGTGCAGACGGCTCTCCAGCTCCGTCTGGCTGCTGCTGCTCAGAGCCTTATTGGTCAGCTGGCCAGGACGAAGGGATGAGTGACAGGTCAGTGTGACCAATGATAAAGACAGCTCTCATGCAGCAGGTGGCTGATGTATGGTTGAATAGTTTGAGCTGATGAGGAGATGATCTACCTGGTTCCTCAGCTTCTGGATTTCATCCTCCCGGTCTTTGATTCGGCTCTGCAGGCTGGCTTTTGTACGGTGGCTCTCCTCTTCCAAGTACTGTAGCTCCTGAGAAGGGGGACGATTATAGTAGTATAACAGTTGTATTAAAAAGACAAAAAATAGAACAAAATCTGGATAGCAAGCCATAAAAAGAGTAAATCCATCTTGTAAATCGGACCTATCCTGGACAAGTCCTGCAATCGGAAGTACTTAGGATGAGGTTTGGCTCTACTTTGTGTATGTCCTCCTCCTACCTAACTGTGATGAGGTGTGTTATATGTTAGTGCATCGTGGTCCTGTCTCCTACCAGTTTTCATTTTGAGGTCAGGGTTAGCTTCATGTATCTCCGTGTACTACCTGGTTGTGGTGAGGTTAGTGTTAGCTTCATGTATCTCTGTGACCTACCTGGTTGTGGGGAGGATAGCGTTAGTTTGGTGTATCTCTCCTCCCTGTTTGTGGTAGTTAGCGTTAGCTTGGTGAATCTCATTTACCGGTTTGTGGGGAGGTTAGCGTTAGCTAGGTGTATCTCTCCTCCCTGTTTGTGGTGAGGTTAGCGTTAGCTTGGTGTCTCTCTGTCTCCCACCTGTTTTAATGAGGTTAGCGTTAGCTTGGTGTATCTCTCCCACCTGTTTGTGTCGATCCAGCTCGGCCTCAGCCTCCTGCTTGGCTCTGATCTGCATGGCCTGCTGGTCCTGCAGCTCCATCTGCTGCTGCCTCCACGTCTCCACCTCGCTCATCGCCTGGCTCTCCAGCTCCTGCAGGCAGTGGAATTGTTGTTTTTCAAAATCCTACCTAGAGAGGCATGTCCACTCCTCAGGATATGTAGATATTATTTTGTTGAAGTTATTTGCATATTCTTATTTCTAAATATTTTATTGTTCTAATTCTGATGCTGTGATACCCAAATGTAATTTCTGGGAGTTAATAGAGTCATCTTAAAAATCAGGTGCAATGGCCTTGCTTGACCGAAGATGGCGCTGTGGCTGCATTTAAATGTCAGTCTTTAGTTATTCTTTAATCAAAACGGTAGAGGATTCTTCAGCCTTGCTCATAAGCCCCTCGGTAGTCAGTAGTTTGCATGGGAGTTGGGAGAAGCGGAGGCTGTTTTTGACCCAACCACCTCCTGATCACAATGTTCTCAGACCTACTCTGACGTGTGCACCCCATGGGTGCCCCGCTCACCTGGACCTCGGCCCGCAGCGCGTGGACCTGGCCCTGCAGCCTCTGCACCTCCTCCCTCTGGAGCTCCTTCTCGTGGCGCATCTCCTCCAGCTCCAGGGCCGTGCCCCGGCCGCTGTCCATGGCGTCCAGCCCCGAGCCCTCCTTCAGGCTGGAGATGAGCTTCTCCTTGGACTGAGGGTTACAGAGGAGAGGGAGTGAGGCTGCGAACGTGGAACCAGGCTAATGGATGCATGGGGTATATTTTGGGCGGCACAATGCATTGACTTTTCAACATCATACGAATGATTTGAATGATCCGTTTCCTAAAAGCTGTATTTAATGGGAACAGCTGCAATGTAGTTTAGAAACGATGGTGATTGTTTTGCACCAAAATAAAGTACAAATATCGTTAAATCTACATAAAAGTAGTGGATAACATGCACTACATCACCATCAGGATAGATGACATCACCCAGGCCTACTGCCCTGCAGGATGACATCACCCAGGCCTACTGACCAGCAGGATGACATCACCCAGGCCTACTGCCCTGCAGGATGACATCAGCAGGATGACATCACCCAGGCCTACTGACCAGCAGGATGACATCACCCAGGCCTACTGCCCTGCAGGATGACATCAGCAGGATGACATCACCCAGGCCTACTGACCAGCAGGATGACATCACCCAGGCCTACTGACCAGCAGGATGACATCAGCAGGATGACATCACCCAGGCCTACTGACCAGCAGGATGACATCACCCAGGCCTACTGACCAGCAGGATGACATCAGCAGGATGACATCACCCAGGCCTACTGACCAGCAGGATGACATCACCCAGGCCTACTGACCAGCAGGATGACATCAGCAGGATGACATCACCCAGGCCTACTGACCAGCAGGATGACATCAGCAGGATGACATCACCCAGGCCTACTGACCTGCAGGATGCGTGAGGCCTTGTGCTTGTAGTCCTGCAGCTCCTGCTTGGCTAGCTCCGCGGCGGCCCGGGCGCTCCGGGTCTGCTGCTGGAGGTCGTCGGCGCGGTGGCGTTCGTCGGCCGCCCGCCGCTCGGACGCCGTCACCGTCTCCGCCAGCGTCTGCCTCTCAGCCTCCACCTTGGAGAGACGCACCGCACTCTCGCTCTGGAGGGAGGGAGACAGGGAGACAGAGACAGAGAGAGAGAGAGAGACAGAGAGAGAGAGAGAGAGAGAGAGAGAGAGAGAGAGAGAGAGAGAGAGACAGAGAGAGAGACAGAGAGAGAGAGACAGAGAGAGAGAGAGACAGAGAGAGAGACAGAGAGAGAGAGAGACAGAGAGAGACAGAGAGAGAGAGAGACAGAGAGACAGAGAGAGAGAGAGACAGAGAGACAGAGAGAGAGACAGAGAGAGAGAGAGACAGAGAGAGAGAGACAGAGAGGAGCCGTGGGTTACGATATACGTACATAAATAAGGAATAAAGAATAAATGAGGGAAAACAAAGGAATAATGTATTGCACTAATGGAAGGTATTTATATACCTTGCAGTGTCAAACGGCTACAGGGGGGGGCGATGAGTTGTATGACACGTGGGCCTTTGAAGCCCTTAGAGACTGATGCTGTGATGTTGTGAAAATCTCGCTTCAATAACGACTGGGCGTTTCAAAGCAACCCATTAGTCCAAGAACCTGTACTATCGAGTCGTTAAGCAGATGCTTTAATCCCAGGCGAGTGAATACATGAAATACATATACAGCTCTTCAAAGGAGCAGGTAGGGTTGGGGGTGAGGACATTCTGGGTTCGACCCCAGAACCATTCGGCTGGAAGTCGAACAACCTAACCACTAGGACGATGTTGGCATGCTCCTTCTGGGTAAACAGAGCTGAGGCCACGCCCACAGGCCTCCCATTGGTTCCTACCTGCATCTGTCTGTAGTTGTCCTGCTCTCGGCGGAGGGTTAGCTCCGCCTCCCTCAGCCTCTGCTGCAGCGTCTCCAGGGCCTGCGACTGCATGCTGCTGCCTTCTGATTGGTCCTGCAGCATTCTGAAACCAAGAAGGGTTAGGGGTTAGAGGGCATCTTGCTCAAGGATGCCTACCGGTAGACTGCGGACATTGGGGATTGAACCTGGAACCTTTCGACTAGTACCGTGACTTCTCGTTCTGCGCCTCCTCCAGCGCCGAGTTGCGGGTCTTCAGCAGCTGGTCGGCCTCGTCCAATCGGATCTTGAGGACCGCCAGCTGGCCGTCTTTAGCAGACAGGGCTTCTGTGAGGTCATCAACCTGCGACCGGAACTCTCTGACCACGCGGTCCGTCTGGGACTGGTCCGAGTTCCACTTGTCGGAACGGAGACGGGCCTGGTTCAGTTCTAGTGGGGGGGGGGGGGGGGGGGGGGGGGGGGGGGGGTGGAGGACGGACAGAATCATCTTCAGAAATTATCACTTCAATCATTTACACGAATTCAACATATGTGACAATAGTCACTAATGTATATAAAATAAATAAAACAATTTTCAAGAATCCACCTGACATTGTCCAATCCAGATTCTAGTTATCAAATCAAAAAGTGCGACCCGCTTTAAGGTGTGAAACGTACAGCAAAAAAAAGTAGCTATTGTACTGGAGTCTATATAGACTACACTGTGATACTTAAACCTAAAGCATGGACCACGACAGAGAGCCGGTGGACCTACCCTCCTGCATGGCCTTGGCCCTCTGGATGAGCGACGCCATCTCCTGGTTGAGGGAAGACACCTCGTTGCGCAGCAGCTGGTTCTCCAGGCGCAGGCTGGACAGCTCCTGGCTCCGGGACTCGTCCGGGAACAGGGACTCTGGGCGGCTGGACTCCTGGGGGGCCGACAGCCCAGAGTCTGAACCGTCGGGGGTGTCTGATGGGAAAGGTCAACGGGTTAAAGGTCGGGTCTGCGTGGAGGAAAAGGATCAGAGGAGTTTATTTGTCAGGTAAATATGAGCGAGAGGGAGAGAGCGCACAGAGAAAGAGAGACAGGAGAGTGAGAAGACAGATAAAGAGAGAGATAGAGATAGTAGCGATAAAGAGACAGTGAGCGAGATAAACAGATGAAGATTTGAGAAATGAAGAGATGTTTGCAGGATGACATCACCCAGGCCTACTGCCCTGCAGGATGACATCACCCAGGCCTACTGCCCTGCAGGATGACATCACCCAGGCCTACTGCCCTGCAGGATGACATCACCCAGGCCTACTGACCAGCAGGATGACATCACCCAGGCCTAGATCCCTGATCTAGGCCTGGGATATCAGTTTATCAGGGATAAACAGCTGAAGATTTGAAGATATAAAGAGAGATGTAGAGAGAAATACAAATACGCAAAGCGATAAAGAGACAGCGAGACATAATCAGATGAAGCTATAAAGAGAGATGTAGAGAGAGAACCGAGAGGGACAGAGCTACTTTCAAACAGGGCTGCATTAACTCCATCTAATCAGCTAAAGAGTCGTCTGCGCCTGGTCCTCCTACCCCGGCCGTGGTCCCGGGCCACGCCCTCCTCCGACGTCTTCATGCTGTGCGTCGACAAGGAGCTGAGGCTGGACGCCCTGGAGATCCCGAGGGTGGAGTGGGGCGTGGAGGTCCCGGAGGCCAACGCGCTAGACATGGGGGTGGAGGTGGAGGGCGGAGCCTGCGGCTCCATGACGGGAACAGACACCTTCGGGACATCTCGCCTGACGTCCTTCCGGTCACCGGCGGCGGCCGGAGGTTCTGAGCTGTTGAGGAAATCAAACAGCATGTCGTCGTCCACGTCCTGCTCACTCTTTTTACGCCTCACAAAGCCGGAGGAGGCTCTGCCCGTGCTGGAGGAGGAGGATGCGGCGACGCTGGAGGAGCCCAGGGGAGTGGTGGTGGTGGTGGAGACGTTACTCGCGTTGGGGAAAAGGGGGGCGTTGGATCTTTTGATATTGCCAGCAGCCGCGGTGATGAAACTTTGCGGATCGTGGGGCAATTCATAGTTCTGCTGCATCCCAGGACCGTCTGTCCTGTACCCGGCGGTGGGGTATCCGGAGACGAGGGACGGATCTCCTCCATATTCAGCTGCTAAGGCGTTCTCCTTCTGCAGGGCTGTAGCGGCTCCTTGGTCCACTTTATTTAGGAAATCTTCCGCTTTCCCGGCCAAGTCAGTGAACCAAGACATCCTTCACCCTGAGGGAAGAAACATTTGGCCCCAACTTGAGGTGAGTTTTCTGCAACAGCCAACATGCGAACCATGCAAGTCGCACGGATTCTAGTTAGGCCTACTACTACCACCACACAATCAACAGCATCAATTTTCTACAAATCAATATGTAAACGTCGACGAATGAGCAAGGCATCCACAATGTCAACCATCTTCTGATTCGCCACAACGCTCCAGTAGTCACAGTTTAGAATAAACTACTTTCTAGCCGCAAAGCTAACAGCTTAGCTAGCTACTTTAAAAGCAAGCAGTGACATACCGTTCACGACGCGCAGTATAAACAACGGGGATGTCCGACTGTGTGGCTATCCGGTAGGTTTCATTAGTGAGCGGAAACAGGTTTATTCAAAGTAAGAGACGTTGAATGTCATCATCTGTCAAATAGGATATTGTGTATCTATCCTCCTATACGTGGACCAGGAAGTGTTGCCGCAAGGACCCCATAACAGAACGCCCCAAACAGGGCCTGACTACAAATCAGCCAATGAGATGCTGCTCAATTGCATAGCCTTTCTGTGTGTAGTCACTGTGTAAATATTTGCAGAAAGATTACACTTAAGTCGTGTATGACTTGATCAGTTCAGTCTATGGCCCTTATACATAACTGTAGCATAGACTACGTATTACTTTCAACAGGAAACTAAAAAGTAATAGGTAAAATACAAATTACTATATTAACTATAATAAAAAAACATCTGATACCATTTATATATCCCACATTTCTCATCTGTAATTAAATAAGTACTACGCCATCTTACTGGAACGTGAAAAAGACACGAGGACACAAAGACGTATGAAACAGTGCTATTTTTTTATTTTCCTCGCACTCACTCCAAAATGCATATTTACATAGCATGCCACGTCAATACAAGAACCGACCATGGGCGCAATCGAGGACGCTTGGAAACCGATGTGGGAGTATCAACGGGAAACGAGAGAGCAGTCCCTCGAACAAACCAGCCGAGAAAGAACCGGAAACCGAGTGACGAAAAAAAAAAAAAAAATCACCCAAACGTTTGCTATTAGGAGCTGTTTGTCCCTAGAATCCCACGATTTCAAAAAACGATCGCTGTAGTAGCCGGTACGGCGTAGACTGCGACCACGGTGTGAAAAAGAGCCAACACTGGTTAACCCGGGAAGACGCGGTGAGTTACATGGATGCCCTGGTTATCGACAGTGGTGCTTCAGTGTTGGTCAGGACGGGGTGTGGGTGGGGGGGAGCTGGTTAACTCCTCTACGATCTCAAACCTGTAAAATGTCAACGTAAAAGTCACCCACCCAAACAGTGTCCTTGTTTGAAAAGGAAAAGTGTCCTTTCAAGGTAGACCGATAAAAAAACGGGAGACCGGAGGAGTGACGTCGAGACCAGACGTTAAATTAATACAATTCCTAGAAAGAATTGAGAAAATACAATTCATTATACGAGTTTGCATGTAATGTGTGTGTAAAAATAAAATAAAACAAGACAACTAAATAAAACCGGACAGGTTTCCTCCGAGAAAGAGCCATCGAGAGAAGGAAAAAATAACGATAATTGTGTCGTTGCTTAGTCAGTATTTCCTCTTTGAAGAGATAAACAGTCTCTTGTATCGGCACACACGCACACTTTTCACGTTTCCACGCAGTCGCACGATCCTCACTCGCTCACACATCTATACACACGCACACACACACACATTCATACACACTTATACATGCAATGTAGTTCTGAGGCCGAGGGTCATGGAGGCTAGCTGGATCCATTAGGGGCCTGATTCACCTGTAGCGGCCATCTTGGATCTAAACCCTAACCGCTAGCATTTAGATCCAAGATGGCCGCCTGGGAGCAGGGTTGGGGGGGGGGGGGGGGTTGAGATGGATCCATCATGGAGGCTAGCTGGATCCATTAGAGGCCTGATTCACCTGTAGCGGCCATCTTGGATCTAACCCCTAACCGCTAGCATTTACATCCAAGATGGCCGCCTGGGAGCAGGGTTGGGGGGGGTTGAGATGGATCCGTCATGGAGGGCTAGATGAGGCCCCTCCTCTTCTTGTAGTCCTCCAGGTTCAGAGACCTGCGGGGGGCGCCATCCTTCACCGGCAGAGCGTTGGAGCTCACCGACAGAGACTTGGCCTCTGCAATCGGACGAGACAAACGGACAACAACGTGAGGGGCAGTTGGATTAAACGATACACCTTTTTGACATTCGTAATCATTCTTTAAACTCTCATGACATTGGGCCGCCGCAGCTTCACTGCACCTGCGTTTGGAACCTGCAGGTCGATCTTGACGTCAAAGTCGTGGACTTTGAAAAGGTCCTCAGAGAGGTCGCTGTGGATCTTGGCCGCGTCTTTCTCTCGCTGGATGGCCAGAAGCTGCAGTGCACAACCAAGACAAACAAGCATGGACACTGTCGTTAATGAGGAGCCTTCCTTCAAATACCAGGAGGGCACTGACGTGTAATTAAGTCAACACCAATACCAAATATGTATAAATACCAATTGTACTTATTAATTTGATTTAAATTATTGTTTAGGTTAAAATGTTTGACATACAAATAAGTACAATTCAAATGAAACACAAATAGTCTGAAAATGATCCAAAAACGAACCAAAAAAAACTAAAATAGACTGAGTAGCACCATCTATTGGTAGGCATGGGTTATTGCAAAGATATTCAATTAAAAACCCAAACTCACTTTATTCTTGTCCAAGGCGTTGGGGTCCATGATGGACGACCCAGAGCCATACTTCTGGTTCAGGTGGGCCAGGATAGCTGCGTGCACAGAGGGGTCCCTGGCCTGAGGCCAACACACAGAACACCAGAGGTTTAGATCAGTCCTGCCCTGGTGGAATACCCCCCACAGCGCTACACTATTACACTGGTTCCAACGCACACCGAAGATCCAGGAGGATGGTCGTTAGGGTGCTCGTCTCCCAGCCGAAAGGTACCGGGTTCCAGCCGCCCATATCTGCAGTCTACCTGTTGGCAGCCTTGAGCAAGACGACCCCCAGGGTTCTAAGGAGAAACCTGTTCTTCTCTAGGGGACTCAGCAGAGCGGTTCTAAGGAGAAACCTGTTCTTCTCTAGGGGACTCAGCAGAGCGGTTCTAAGGAGAAACCTGTTCTTCTCTAGGGGACTCAGCAGAGCGGTTCTAAGGAGAAACCTGTTCTTCTCTAGGGGACTCAGCAGAGCGGTTCTAAGGAGAAACCTGTTCTTCTCTAGGGGACTCAGCAGAGCGGTTCTAAGGAGGAACCTGTTCTTCTCTAGGGGACTCAGCAGAGCGGTTCTAAGAGGTTCTTACGTTGGACACCATGGTGGGCTTGCACTGTCTTCGCGTGAACGGGTCCATCTGTTGGTTCTTGGCGTTCTGTCCTTCAGCCTATGAGGAAGCAGGAAAAAAAGGTCAGCTGACCGGTTCACTAGCCAATGAGGGCTCTCCGTTGTTCTGAGCAGCAGACGGGCTTGTGATGGGGACTTACGACGAGGGCTTTCTCCGACTCCACGATGTTCCAACTCCGGTTCCTCTGGTTGATGTAGCTGGAGAGAGAGAGACGAGCGAGAGACCAACACGGTGAACACACACCAAGGAGGACTAGCTCTTTCACAGTAGTGATCCCACACTCTGCAGCTTAAAAGAGTTGAGCAAATGCTGACATAAGGTTCTTTTCTTGACTTAACCTATAACGACATGGACGCAAATCCATGTTTTTGAGTATTTTCTAAAACCGGGTTCCGAAACCCAGCGAGTATGTAAAACATAACATCAGCATTCTACCTCAAGGTTTTCAATGGAATCACAGTGACCCAGTAACATAGTATATATATTACTTGTTCGTATTTGGTCAAATTACTGTTTCCTGTAACGTTAGAGACTGCATTGTTTACAGTAACTTTACAGACTGTGTTGTTTATAGTCACTTTACAGACTGTATTGTGTACAGTCACTTTACAGACTGTATTGTGTACAGTATCTTTACAGACTGTATTGTGTACAGTATCTTTACAGATTGTATTGTGTACAGTATCTTTACAGATTGTATTGTGTACAGTATCTTTACAGACTGTGTTGTTTACAGTATCTTTACAGACTGTGTTGTGTACAGTCACTTTACAGACTGTATTGTGTACAGTAACTTTACAGACTGTGTTTTTTACGGTCACTTTAGAGACTGCGTCGCTGTATTGCTCCCAGAGGATCACAGCAGCCAACCGACCTGATGGCGGAGATGTTCTTGGTCCTCTGACGGTCCAACGCCTCCGCCCTCTCCTCCAGCTCGTTCAGCTCGTCCTGGATCCCCTTGGCCTTGTCTCCGTCCCCGCTCTCCTCTGCCATGGCCTTTGAGCAAACGCAAAAGAAAAAGAAAAAAAAAGAAGCGAAGATTTGAACACATCGATTCACACTGAGCAGGCGTTCGCTAAATGTACAGCGCACCAATGCTTTGATTGAACTGATGTGCGGTGTATTTGAGTATTGCGGTACTGCTCGGTACCTTGTCTTTGAAGAGTTGGGTTTTCTTCATGGCGTAGTTCGACGGCGCCTTTCGGAACCGGTCCTTCTCCTTCACGATCTGTGGAAAACGACCCACCACAGAAGACAGTCAACCTTTGGGGGCGTCTCGGTACGACAAGGAGGAGAAGACGTGGAGGCCGGCCGAGGGGGGACACCGGAACTCACGTCCTCGATGTCTTTGTCGTTGAACTTGTAGTTCATGGCCTCTTTGATGGACTGCTCCTTTTTGGTGACCTCGTCCAGAGTAGGGACCTGCATGCTGGCGACGATCATCTGCACCCAAAATAAAATTATATATGTACAGAATGTCACGCGCTAAATCTGGTGTGTGATCCCCGGCAGGACAGAAACGATCAGCATCTTCAATTTGTTCAGCGTGACGGACAGGAGGAGCCATCAAACCAAGGAACCGGATCAATGTGGACACGGAGAGGAAATTCCAACGACATAGTCAGAAGCAGCGTTTGGTCATCAACTTACAGCCTCCTTCCACTTCATGAACTCGTTATCGGTAAACTCCTGATTCGACACAAACTCAAGCCGGAAAACTCTGGTGTCGCCGCCGTGCCTGAAGGAGCAGATAAAATAAAAATAAAAAAGTTCAAATACCGAAGTCCCAAATCACTGGCTCAAATGATGATGAGATGAAATCCCCGAGGTACCGACCGTAACTGCAGGCCTTTGTTTGTTCTCGTCGTTCCGAGCTGGTACACCTTCGCCGTCTCCACCACGTCTACGATTTCAGCCACCTGTCGACGAGGAGAGGACAGATGAACACGGCGCGACGTAATGCCCGAGTTCACTGCCAGAGAGGAACCGCTGGCACTCTGGTGGTGATGATGACCTGATGCTGTCACTGGTCAACCAAAAACCCAATCCCATTTTGTACGTTGTATTATGCAACATCTATCAAGATGCCTTGTCAAAGTTCAAACCCAGGAAGGTCCGTATCTGAGAGTTACTTCCTCTGTATCTCAGAACTAAAACCTGTGTTCATTCCTAGAAACTCATATTAAAGTCTGCTCAATGAAGACCTGAACCGCACAGGTTCAGGTCTTCATTGAGCAGTGAGGTACTGGGAAATGTTTAATAAAGATAGAGCGATAACCAAAGTATACCCTGTAGATGTTTAATAAAGATAGAGCGATAACGAAAGTGTACCCTGTAGATGTTTAATAAAGATAGATAACCAAAGTGTACCCTGTAGATGTTTAATAAAGATAGATAACCAAAGTGTACCCTGTAGACGGGCTTGCTGCTGCTGTTTCCGATGCCTATCCTGACGAAGCAGCCGGTCACCGTCTTGGAGAAGAAGGGCATGTGGCACCAGCGCTCCAGCTTGTGTCGGGACAGACGGACCCGGTTCAGCTCGTCCGGAAGGGACACGGGCTGGGACTTGGGTGGAGTATCCTCCTTGCTACAGAGCACAGAGAACACCAGCACGTTGAGCAATCAGCAGGGAGGGAATTGAAGCTTTTGTTTTTGTGGAAGGATTTATGTAGGAGGATTTTTGTGGCTGTTCATCGTTAGCCTTAACGAACACTTAACTAAATATGTCATTTGTATTTCATGGTTGCATTTTTAAGAATAGTATCTATATAGTATGTTCCTTAATTGACAAATCAAAATGCATGTTAACTGAATGAACTGTATTAGTCTTCTGCCCATGGTTGTGTGTGTTTTTCTATGGATGTGTGATTCAGATTGGTCAGATCTTATTTGATTTGACTGGTTCTTGTTGGCGTCTCGTAAATATTCCTTCATACATGAATAAAGTTTCCATCCTAGCCTACGAGCGACCCGTGGCGATTCAGCTAAATCCACATAATCTCGCAAAGGAGAAGCATCACTTACTCGTCTTCATCGTAGGACGAAGAGCGGGAACTCCGGTCGCTCTTCACTGACGACTTGTCGTCATCCTCCTCTTCCTCCTCCTCATCGTCAGAGTAGACCTCGCTCGTCTTCAGGGGCTCTCTCTTGGCCAGCAGCTCCGCTGCTCGGCAACATGGAGGGTCAAAGGTCAACGGTTGCAACAAAACAAAATGTCTACTACAATGGAATATAAATGTTTCTTATATAATTATAGTTTACCATACATGTATTGCCACATACTAAGGGCATCCCAATAAGTATATTTATATAGTAATAAAAACTTTATTTCGCTTTTTTCTCATCACCAAATGTGCAATCTCTCCACCACTAAAATGTATCTCTGTGATTCTGACTAATTTTAACCTCGTTTCTTATCGTGTCCCTTGTTAAGCACTTTGCCTCGCTGAAAAGCGCTGTATAAATAAAGCTTTATTTGATCAACCAGAATAGGGTGAATCTCCAACCTGTTCTGTTCTTCTTCTTCTCCCTCTCGGCCTTCAGCTCCTCCATGGCCTGGGACTTCTTGTCCAGCTTCTCGTCTCGTTTGGACCGGCGCTCCTTGTTGTGTGACATCACCTGGCGAGGAGGGCGGAGCTTGAGAACCAACTCGCCGCTCAGACATCGCGGACCTTGCTGTGCTACTGTAGCTGGTGCTTCCACCTCGCAGCCATCCCCACCATCACACACAAGCTCTGGACCTCAAATGCTCACTGTTGTTTCTACCTTCATTTACTCAAATTACTCAAATTATGTACTCAAATGTTACTCAAATGTGTTTGTCCTGGATGATGATGAGGAAGCTGGACACTCACCACTTGCGTGTCTTGGACCTGAGATAGCTTCCTCTTCTCCTGCTCCTCCTCCTGTTTCTTCTTCTTCTCCTCCTTCTCCTTCTTCTTGGCCGTCTTTAGTTTCTTCTTGATCTCAAACCTGTGGCCACACAGGGGGAGCGTGTTCAATCATGACAGAGATACAAACTTCAGGCTCCTTCTGGGAACCATAACATAGTGATCTGCAGCACCGAGCACTCAACAAGACAGCATAGACTATTTAGAAAGTGTTTCTTACCCCTGTGGTTATAGTGTTAATCAATTTGCACACTTTGTTCTTGGAATTTGTTAGTAAGTAATAGGATGCATTTTATATTCTCACCCCTCCCTCTCCTGCTGCCCCTTTCTACTTCTCCCTCTCTCCCCACTCACCTCCCTCTCTCCACCCACCACCCTCTCTCCCCACTCACCGTCTCTTGAGCACCTCCCTCTCTCCCCACCTCGCTCTCCCACTCTCCCTCTCCCCCCACTCACCGTCTCTTGAGCACCTCCCTCTCTCCCCACCTCCCTCTCCCCCTCTCTCCCCACTCACCTCCCTCTCTCCACCCACCACCCTCTCTCCCCACTCACCATCTCTTGAGCACCTACCTCTCTCCCCTCCTCCCTCTCCCCCTCTCCCCACTCACCGTCTCTTGAGCACCTCCCTCTCTCCCCACCTCCCTCTCCCCCCACTCACCGTCTCTTGAGCACCTCCCTCTTCTCAATGCGGTTGAAGAGCTCCTGCTCCCGCTCCTTCTCCGTCATCTGCTCCAGGCGGGCGCGGTCCTCCTCGTCCCCCATCAGGTCCTCCCCGTAGCCGTCCCGGAACACGTCGTCCTCCGAGGAGGACTCCGAGTCGGAGCTGGAGGACGAGCTGTTGCTCTCGGAGTCCGACACCTCCCCTGGGAGGGGGGCCGCCATGTTAGACATGGGCTGTACTGGGGCAGGACAGTCCAGCGGGTCGGGAGTCTGACTCCCAGTCCAGAGGGTTTGGGTTCGAATCCCAATGTACGCAGTCTAACCTGTAGGCATCCTTGCCAAAGACCCCCCCCCCCCCCCCCCCCCCCCACTAACCCCTACTTGCTCCTTCATGACATGTGTCTAATGTAGCCAATTAATTTACATTATCCTACATTTTCTTTAGCGCAGTTAGTCTGTTTATGTCCTTTTAAAGTCACAAAAAATTAAAAAAATGTATTGGCAACAAATTGGTTTGAATATTTGCATCACATTTGACATTCGCATATACAATACTAAATGCGTTTTCAGCAATCAATAAAACACAACTATCCATTGCTATCCACAAATTCCCATGGCTATGGGGAGGCTCCATCAACCAAAGCCGTGAGCCACCGTACTGTACGGCAGGAGAGAGCAATAGCATTAGCTGCTACGGTGAGGTCGACCCGGGATAGAGGACTAATCAACTAATCCCCCTTGACGCTTAAAGACTCACTCATCGTCTCCATGGTGACTGAGCAGTCAGCTGCAGAACAGTATGTTTTTTACAGCCAATATTCCAGAATACGTTTGCCCAATTTACCATGGCAACCCTGCCACTGTGTCGCTATACACACCCCCCCCCCCCCCTCCCCCCGGTGGAGGTGGTCTTTCTAGGGTTTTCTAACGTTTTAAACACCATCTTTACAGACACAGAAACACCCCACAAACACACTCATGCATTAACGCCATGAGGCACTCACAGTTTAACCCATGGCATTGCAGAAAATAAATGTCATTGCGGATACGCAGTACTAGACCAGCATTCAATCCAAAACGTCTTCCATCAACGATAACATATATTTGATGGAAGTAGATCCAGATCAAATGTAGGGATGGGCTTCAGTATTCGATTTGGATTTTAGCATCCGTCTATGGAAAACTTTTCCGCGTGACTTTTTGAACATCGGTTCGACAACAGTTTTCCGTTGTCGACCGACGTTCAACAATTCATTGCGCATTCAGATATCCTTACGTTGGGAGTTCTTTTCGTTGCGAGAGCTCTCAAAAACACGTTCCAACGCCAGTGCCCAAATGTGAAAATGAGTGCCCCAATGCCCATCCCTAACCGGTACGTCCCACCGGTATGATGGCACCCATGGGTGCACCACTCACCCTCCTCCGGTGCGGAGCTCTCGGCCGAGCTGTCCCCATCGGAGCTGCCCGACGCCGCCGCCGCCTTGTGCAGCTTCTTCTTGGAGGCGTTCTTCTTGTCCGAGCCCTTCCCCGGCTTCACCTTCTTCTTGCCCTTCGTCCCGCCCACCGTCCACTGGAGGGGGGGGGGGAACACGTGGCGTTAGGATCGTCGTCGGGGGGGGGGGGGGGATGACCGACGGCCAACAACAATGTATCCACTCTCTCTCTATTTTGTCTCTCTATCGAATCTGTCATTGTTGGTGAGAACAAATAAATGATTCATTTAAAAGAAAAAACTGTATTTTGGGGGGAAAGTGGAATGGTTGCATAGTACAAATGCGTAAACAAAAAGCCAGACTACAAACAAGTGCTGAGGATGGGTGGGTGGGTGGGTGGGGGTAACTTTGAGACTGTAACTGTGTTTAAAGGGCTATACAAATAAAGTTGAATTGAAATTGAATTGAACTATAATGCAGGGTCGCACCTCGTCGTCGCTGTCTGACGTTTCAGAGTCTGTAGACGCCGCCGCTGTCGGCTTGCCAACGGGCTCATCCTGTTCGTCTGAGTCAGTCCTCTTCCGCTTGGCCAAAGACAACAGCTCCTGTAGGAGCAGAGGTGGGAAATGATGATTACAGGCTTGACAGAAAACACCACCGAGGACATTGTCAAAAGGCCCAATGGCAACCAGAAGCGCTTGGAAAGAGTCGATGAACAAATATAATAATCGCAGTGAACACTGCAGTTATTTGATCAACACGGAGCGTGGTAATGTGCGATTGAAATTACTGAAGGAATCTGTGGAGATGTTACATACCGACATAAATTCAGACAGAACATACATAATATATGTCAGTCACGTCCATGCACGCCACCGTATTACAGAGACAACAGTGTCTTAGAACCCTGCGCGCAACATGCTTTGTACAGACGGGTGTTTGATGGACATTGCGGCAAAACGAACCAAAAACACCAAATCCCTGCGCTTGCATCCAGCCTCGCTGCAACACAGCAGTGCACCGTGTGGAGGTAACCTACAGCATCCCGGCGCAGTGCTCTCTCCGGGAGTGTGTTTGTCAACAACACTGCCACAGAAATCCAGCCCTGCGCCCGTGACGTCACGGCGGGAGAGGGCAAGGTGTTTTGCTTTAAAGCCCCCTGCAGCGCCATCACAGCGGCGCACGGTCCACGAAACGCATCCAAACATTTGTAACATGTCATGGCCATGTGTTGATCAATTGATCGACCACCAGCGGTTGCAAACACCCCACCATAACACGGACGTCCCAGTTATTAACCCTAGGGACGAGGCCCTTGCGCGGTGCCCAGTGGGTCTACTGCTGGGGAGAAGAGCTATGTTTAGCTCCTGGATGTGTAGCTACTGCGTTAGCGGTAGCATTGGTGGCTAATGGGTTCATTACTGTCACTACATCTAAATCATTTGTATTCGGCTTGCGTTAAGAAGCACACCCGTGCAAACACGTCCAGAGCGGGATTTGGACGGGTGTGGAACAACTTGTATGCGACTCGGTTTGTGTTGGAGGAGGCCGTCGCTCTCGGCTTCCTCTCCCAAAAAGAGAAACCATCAGTGGCTGGCCTCATCCCCCCTCCTCGGCTAGCGCTAGCCCTAAAAACCTCCAGATGTCGACCACCGAGGAATACTCAAATCATCCTCACAAAATAGACATCAGCCAGGACCACGTGCGCCTATTCTTCTTACCTGGTCCAGGTTATCGTCGCTGGCGCTGTCTTCAGAGTCAGAGTCAATCACGACTCGACCTTTCCGTTTCTTTACATTCACCATGATTAGCTGCCGAGGCTAACCTGCTAGCTGCCTCTGTGTCGTCGGAGTGTTTGGAGGTAAACCGTGCGCATGCGCAATACGCATGTTATCCGACTACGGGAAACGGTTTTCGGTGTTTCATAATGGATACAAATGAGACACATCTCAGGTGGGTATTTTTTATGACGTTATAATTGGTGTATTCGTGGGGGGGTATGAAGGAAACGTAAAAGAGAGATGGGATAGTAGCCGAGGTAGGAACTACACTGTTGGAGGAAACGAAGAGAGGAATAAACACTTGGTGCACTCCCTCATGGGAGGAGCGTCCGTCCCACTGCGGCTGCTCCTGTAAACATACATGTCTCCTTTTACCATAATGAAATATTTAATGGATAATTAAACGCTGTGTGTGTGTGGGATAGGATATGAACGATTGACAGCACTAACTGATCCTCAATACACGTCGTATTATTGAGACCTGTCATACACACGACGTGTCTATTCCATTCATCTGGGTCCTGCATGCTCGATGTAAGTTGAGGTCACGGAGCAGGATAGCACGCATGCCGTTGATTCTCATGTATTATAGTGTTAACTATACTTTTTAATTGTGCCCATCATTCTCGCATCAAACGTTATCTTTGCCAGACTGTACTTGTGAACTTCTCCGACCTGTATATATTGAAATGTGTGTAACACTACAATATTATGTCCCCATCTTTCAACAGGTAGTCCAGCTCCAGCCAAGAACCCCCGTTTCAAGCAATACCTGGTAAGGACGAACTGGCCACCTATGCGATGGGAGTAATAAAATAATGTGATATTATGTTGCGGCACAGCGCATCCTATTTCCATTACAATAACCCATTGTTTGCCACTTTATTTCCACAGTGACATTAGCTCTATAAAATGTCCTTGTCGAGGATCGCACGCCACCCTCTGTTGCTTGGGTGCGTCCGCCACCAGTTATTCCTGAACCCCTCCCCTCTCCCCGGGGGGGCCTGCATGAGGTCCCTGAGCCGGGCCCAGTACCGGAGACCCGGCCAGCCCAAAGACAACAGGCCTCCCTGGAAGAGGATCAAGTTTGACTTCGCCAAGGGCGTGGAGGGCGTGAAGAGACAGCTCACGCTGCTGAAGAAGGAGCTGCTGGACCCCCTGGTGGGGCCCGAGGGGAAGCCCATGCTGGAGCACATGCTGGAGCAGAACCGCGTGGTGTGGGAGTTCCGGGGGCCCGAGTGCCTGGAGCAGTGGAGCGTGTCGTCGGACCGCGAGATCGGCGGGCAGAGCGAGGCGTACCTGAAGCTGGGCAGGAACAACAACACCTGCCTGCTGTACGGGACCCTGTGCGCCGCGCCGCCCCGGGACGGAGAGACGCGCTACAGCGGGTACTGCACCATGCGCTCCAAGCAGCGGCTGGTGAGTGATGACCCCCCCCCCCCCCCCCCCCCCTCCCTCCCTCCCCTCTCCACTGTTTTTGTACCAACGTTTCCACCCTGAAAAGAGGTTATCCAGGTCCCCATTTAACTAGTTAAATGAAATAAAAACACATATCCTAGATGGGACATTTTGACTTCTCAATAGCAGGATTACGAGGCAGTAAAAAAAAGTCATAAGAAACAAGAGGATACAATAAGAATGTGCAAAAAATATACAAAGAATATGAAGTCTATAAATGGGAACTTTTATATATATACTCTATTACTATTTAGGCGTTTAGTAGACACTTTTATCCGAAACCTATTACATTGAAATCAAATGCATGTCATTAAGAAGCAGGTCGAGTTAGGGCATCTTCCTCAAGGATTCCTACAGGTATAGGCCATGGGGGAATCGAACCCCGTACCTTTCCCCTTTCAGAGTCAAACACCAACCACTACACGATCCTGCTCACCAATGTGTCTGGACAGCATCAGATCTAATGACACAATCACCCGTGACTTCATAATGAGCTATACAACGTTCTGGTCGCCAGTGTTCCTTTGACCGGAAGACACACTTTGATTGGACGAGCTTCAACACACTGCACCTGCGGGTGCGTGGCGACGGGCGTCCGTGGATGATCAACCTGGCCCCAGAGACCTACTTCAGCCACCAGAAGGACGACATGTACAGCTACTTCCTGTACACCCGGGGAGGGCCCTACTGGCAGGAAGTCAAGGTATGGCTCAAATGCATATGTCTACTGGTTGGATGAAATTTGTCACACTTATGACAATTTTTTCACCAAATATTCCCGCAACTGTGCCAACAAACCTCAAAAATGTATAGTAGGTTGCCTGATAATTTTCCAACCCTAGAATCATAAGTCACCATGTTGAATAAATTTAGAAACCTGCCTATTAATATGAATGTTCTTAACTTCTCTACAGATCCCCTTCTCAAAGTTCTTCCTTGGGCATCGTGGCAGAATACAGGACGACCAGCACCATCTCTGGCTCGATAAGGTGGAGTGAGAGCAAGTCTTCATACATTTAAAGTTTAGCTACAAGGGATACAAAAAGCTGAGTAGCCAAAAATAACATTTGGATGCCACGGTTCAAACTGGAGTATAACAGCCCAAACCTTATTGTTTATAGTCTATGGGTTTAGGTATATACATCATCCTCCAACACTTGTGGCTTGTTTTGTCTCCAGATAAACACGATAGGCTTCACCCTGGGGGATAAGGTGGACGGTCCCTTCCAGCTGGAGATAGACTTCATCGGTGTGTGTAAAGACTACGCACACACAGAGGAGTTTGCTTACGAAAAGTATAAGAGGAACCCTGAAGTATAGGATACGTCTGGACCTTTTCATTCAATAGCAGCATTGAAGTTATGGCCACTGAAACCAATCTATTGTAAATACCTTTCAGGGACGGACTACACATGGAGATTAATAAATATGAAATAATAGTTTTCGGTTTTAATTCGGAGTCAGTTACTTTTGTTTAATTTCGCATCAAGGTCAAGAAAATATCAACTTTACAATAAGGCAATACAAATATAGTTAAGGAAATTTTGAATGTGGATGCAGTTACTAAGAATCTTTAGATTTACAACATCTATCGACATTGGCCTCAGGGAAATCTTTTACAATAAGTATTTCTGGCCTGTCATCCAGGGATTTTCAGTGCGATACTAAGAGACTCAAACCCAAGGTAAACTTTAAAACACTGTTTTTATATACGCGTCCAGTAATAGACTCAAAACATGGGTTGTTTAAGGGCGAAGTACAAAAACAATTCAGCAAAACATAACACTACTCTAGACATTAAAATTGGTGCAACATCATTTAAAGCTGCAGCATCTTTTTCTTCAATGAAATACAAAACGGTTAAACTAAAACAATTTCTAACAAAGGCTGCAGGCGACTTCCTAAATTTAGCACAAAAGCCAGATGACATGTACCAGTGAAAGTATCCAGTACGGACAGACGAATATTTACAAGAAAACGACGCGCTGTACAGATCTGTAGTCCACAAACAGGAAGTGGTTATGACATCACAAGTCCTCGTCTGGCTCCCAGCGCACTCTCCTTCTTCTGCTTCCTGTCCTGCGTCTGCTTGGTCCTCCTCTCCTCCCTGTGAGTGGCAGGTACAGAGAGGTCACGCTCAACTGTCGCCTCAGCAAGAACGATGGTCTGAAGGCCACATTTGCACTGGCTGTTGTGGACCACTGACGAGGGACCACAGTGTAGTGGATAAATCACCGTCGCCGCAAAATCAAACCCTTAAATGCTGAATTAAACTTCTGTGTCAAACAGCCGTCGATGGCGTGGATACATCCGAGCATGGACTGCTGGAAGGATTTCCAAAAGGTGTGAAGTGAAGGTACAAATATTTGCTAACCTCCCTAAGTAGCGACGGCGTTGAGCCACTGCAGAAGTATAACGTCAGCCTTTCCTACGTGCGCGAGAAGCAGCTAGAGGGTTGGGAACAGAGCCGCCGGCCGCTTGACAACAATCGTTACAAGTACGACCACCACCAGTTTCCCTGCTGCCTACCTGGTCTCAACTTGGTGCTGTTTGTAATTCTTCTGGTGCAACTGGACCACAGTGGTGTTGGCCGCTGTGTTTTCCTTTGTCTCTCCGAAGGGCTTCAGCTTGCCTGTGAAGGAAAATGTATTCACGTATTAAACCAGAAGCGTAAGCAGGGTCCGGTTCTGGGCTGAACTAGTGGTGGCCCTGCAGCATGTCCTACTCTATGGGGCTTCTAGGAGAGAGTCCTACCTTTATGGGGCTTGTAGGAGAGGCTTGGACCTACCTGTATGGGGCTTGTAGGAGAGGGGCTTGGACAGGCTGGCCTTCAGGTCGAAGCCGGGCTTGTTGGTCCCGGGAGTGGTGGAGAAACTCGTGTTCCCGGTGAAAACAAAGGCTCCTGTACAAATAAAAGAAAAAGAAATGAAAGACATATCCAGAAGGCTCACCGTTCTTGGCTTTTACAGATTCCCCCCGGAAAATTTTAAAATAGAAAAGGCACACATCAGTTTAACTGATTTACTTCAGTTCAGTTGAACTTAATTGTATTTTAATTTCATGTCCCAGCATGTCAAAAGGTTGTTCCCGTTTGTGTGAAAACATGTAAGCGGTGCCCTCTTGCGGATAAATCAGGCATGCGCCGCACCGGTCCATAGGTCAGCTCACCAGGAGTCTTGGTGGCGGAGACGTTGGAGCTCTTGGTAGCGGAGGGCTTGTCGCCGGCCGGTCTTCCTGAGGCGCTCCGGGCCACACAGGTGGACAGGCGGGCCGGGGTCTTCAACAGAGACTTCTTGGGTTTGTTGTCATGAGTCGCTTCAGAGAACCTGCGTACACACACACACACACACTTAAAGAACAAAAAACAAAAAAAACTCTAGGACGTTCTCAATTTATCAGCATGCTCTTGAACCGACCAGCCAACAACAGCTGAACTTGCTCATGAGCACTGCAACACTTTCACTTAAGACATGGAAGAGATTTTGGTCCCGGCACCATGCCCCGAGTTGTGAGCCACCATACGAGCCTATCGCAGGACAGGATTGGATAGTGTAAGGTTCTGGGTTCGCACCCCAACCTGCATCTTTAGCCAGTGCAAGTGGCGTTTGGATAAAAGTGTCTACTGAACAACTAAAGAGCGAGGCGTGAAAGGAACACGATGGAAGCATAGCTACTGACTGGACGTTGATCCTGCGTGTGGACAGGACGGAGGGTCTGAAGGAAGCCTCTCTCGGGATCGCCCTGCTGGCTCGTGGCTTGCCCTGGGCAGCGGCGGGCTTGGGCAGCGCAGGGCTCATCAGCGAGGCCCGGGATCGCTTCACCTTCACACACAGAGAGAGAGACGTGTCAATCACTAGGTAGACTAGTAGTAGTCCTACAACGTATCGCCATCTGTTGGCTGAAAGACCATATTGCACTTTATTATATATATTTTTAAAGCAGAGTAAGAACAAAAGCCATTTTTCTGGCATGGCTGTAAAGCCGGGGCAGACATACCAGTAGTTGTGGTTTGACATCAGCTGGCTTCGGCAGAGCACTCTCTGAAGGAAACTGGTAATAGAGTCCACAAGTAAGATTAACAACAAGAACGATTACACACAGCGACAAAAACTGGAACTATTAAACAAATCGTTCAGCGGTTCTAGTTTGTGGTATCATGCGCATCATGGCTGCTTACCTTCAGGTCTTGGGTGGTGATTTTTGAAGCCTTCATCTGCTTGGTCCTCCTCTGGATGTACGAGTCAATAGACTCCATCTTGTTGAAGTGGGCCTCGTGGAGTTTCTTGAAGTCTGTGTGAAATATATACAACTTTAATGATTCTACCTTTATTGCCGAAAATGGTCTTTCCCTAATTGTATCTTTCCGTTTAGGTTTCAGGTAGTTAATGGGGTGACAGGGGTCTGATGGGAAGGCAGGTGGATAACATACTGGGGGTGCTAGGTTTCATCAAAGGCTTGTTCCTCTTCATCAGTCCTTCATAGCGAGGGATCCTACCAGCGACTCCCGCTTTTGGTTCATTTCCTGTATATGGAAATGTTGGAACATGCAAGCAATTAGGCCTGAATTGAATCTTGAATCTGTGCCGTCATGAAAATACATCTTAATTGTTTAATGTCTTGTTCATGTAAATGACAACAATGGGAAACATTAAGCTGAGAAAATACAAAAAATAAATGATAAACACCCAATACAAAAATCTATGAAAAGACCTTCAGCCATTTCATGATATTTATGAAATGTTATGTTTTACAGCATGGACCCTGGATGTTTGTTATGCATGAAACATCCTATTTAGTATTGTCATTAAGGGACTGGCACAGTTAACAGCTAACACAGTATAGAACTCAGCAGTGAAATGAATTCACAGAGAATCCCTACACAAGACCGTCAGCTGGATTCAACCAACGGTAGGGTTTCATGCTTCACAAGTTCACCATAGCACGACACTGACCTGGACCACAGGCTGCTGGGTCTGGTTGGACCTCGGCTTGCTGCTCGGTCACGGGGCCACTCGGTTTGGGTTCTGTGGTAGCAGACACTCGTCTCTTCTTGACGCTTCTACCTTTAGCAAGAACCGTGGTCTCTGGCTCCGCCTGATCAGAACCAAATCATATAATTAAGACGCTAAAGCCAACACATGGACTTAGGTAGTGATTCAGGGTTAGTACTGGGTAGAATGTTCTAGCGTGGTGTGTGCTCTCCTGAGACTTTAACAATAACAGCAACTATCACAACAATGACACCAAATGTTACACACCACAATGGATATACATGTTGTGAACCTGAAAATACATGAAATGGTTTCAACTCAAATTAAACTAATTTCCATCGTGTATCAAGGATGAGGTACATCATAATAGGCCTATAGCCCTAATATAAATACACATTGACATGATAGATAAACGGACACTGAAGACGATGGCATTGGAAAACCTGCCAATTCAAATACCTTTCCTGTACTCTACAACAGGCCTAAACTCCTAATGTGTATATTAACCTCAGCTGTGACGAGTGGCTGCTCCCCATCAGACATCTTCCTCTTGGTCGTCTTCCCACGACGACTGGTCACAAACAGTGACATCCTAGGTCTGGGCTCTTCTTCACTAGGTCTGGGCTCTTCTTCACTGGGGCTGGGCTCTTCTTCACTGGGGCTGGGCTCTTCTTCACTGGGGCTGCTCTCTTCTCCCACACTGTCCAGTGTGGCGGTGGAGTCCACGGCGCCCTGTGCATCACGGTCTTCATTGCCCTTGACCTAAATAAATAAATAAATGACGTTTAATGTAAAGTGAAAATCTAGACTTGGTTTGGAGGATTAATAGACCAGATGGATCTCTGCAAATTCTCACAAAGTGCTTAACGTTACCTGGTCCTCTTTCAGCTGTTGTTTTTCATAGTGCTGCTTGATGGTCTTCAGGAGCCTATCAGCCTGTTGAAATCACAAGCGCACATTTAATTCCCTACTGCGATCATGGTGTATAACAAAATAAGTGTAAATTGTCCAAACTACTGCATCTTAATCTTGGTTTAGGCTCGCTAGAAAACAATGGGCGGTGGGCTTGGCACGATGCGCCCACTGACGATCGCCAAGCCAACGCTGTTTTAAATCACTCACTGAAACAGACAGTTTACATTTTCATTACCTTCATGTTTGATTTGAGTCCAAGCTCCTTCGCCAGACTCCGCAACTTTTGGTATTTCATAGCGTCCAGGTCCATCTTTATTTGGTATTATCAGTTGTTCATATAAAAAAAAAACTGCACACGTTTAAACTGAATCGGGAGAGTGTACTGCTGGTGCGTGGCGGTTAAAATCGAATTCAAAACATAGTCACAGGAGAGCTGTGATTGGCTCGTTGATGTGAGCGGAAGTACATCTCCACCAATGGGGTTTGCGTTTTCATTATATTCCTCAACAGTTCCATAATATTCCTCACATATTCTGCATATTTTCAATAACGTGTGCAGAACATTTTATTGGGCAACATTCGAGAAAACTGCAAAAGCAGACATGTATAAATAATGATAACGGAATTAATGTTTGGTTCGGTGGATAGTGATTTGTTAGCTGCTGGCTAAAATGAATCTTGCATCCACTCCCGCCTGCCAGCGGGGGGCAGTAAGGTAGTGCTGCACGACCAATAAACACATCGAAGAGAAGGACAACTCGATTCAGTCAGGAGGAGGCTGGACGTCCAACATGGAGCTTGACTCAGACATGTCGTTGTATGTGATAGACAGTAACGACAAGAAGCCTAGACTGGAGTCATGCCTGATGACCCTCCACTGTAACCAATGCAACACCGTGGTGGGCGACTCTCTGTCTGTCTGTGGAGAGTTTAAGAGTATGAAGTCCATCATGATTGTCAGTAAGTGGATCCAACACTGCACTGTTAATGTGTTGTCTGTCGACATAGAAAATAGATGGCAGTCTCAAGAGGCTCTCCTGGTTAAATAGGGCATGTTGGCGATACTCCGCAATATTTAGAGGACTCAAGACAGTTGTAGTACTGAAAAATCCTAAATCAAGGTAAATATACTGTAACCTAGGCTATCCCCAAAATGAAAAATACTTTCAAGATTAATTGGGTAACAATGACCGAAAAACAATTAATGCTAGCATAAATAACATTCCTGTGCTTCCAAAATGGAGGCGGTCATTGCGAACTACAACCCCATTATGGTAAAAAAATAATAGATAATTCACCTGTACAGCAGCACACGGGCAGCTCCTCTCCTAATGCGAGATTATTTTAACATACTTAGTTCTGTGGAGGGTGTCAATCTTCTGCCAAACATCAAGCCTGGGCCTGGGGTTAAATGATTGTTTTGAGGGAGAAAAGTAATTAATCACATGAATATGTTTTCCTTTAGGAGTAACCGACTCCGTCTCACTCAGTGATCATACAGAGTCGAAAATGGAGCGTGAATCTAACAACTGGTGAGTATCTACTGCCCCACATGAGACCATCGGCATGTAGAGTAGCATCTTAAATTGTAAGCATCGTTTACATACGAATGAATTGTCCTCCAGTCTGCACAGATCCCTGGAGTGCTCCAGCTGCCACTGCATTTTGGGAGCCGTCGTTGAATCGACGCCACTGCACTTGGAAATGCTGCGATCCGTTTTTCTCCTCCAGAAGGAGAAGATCAACTGGTAAACAGGGTTTCCCTACCTCTGGGGCACCTGATATGCATATTGGGTGGCTAATTTGGTATTTTTAATAGGCCTTTCATTCTGACATTGACATCACTGGCGGATAGGGTTACATTATGTGGGGATAACGGATGCAAGACTTTAAAGAATTAAAAAATGGGGTGACTGCTCCAAAAAGGCTGTGAACCATAATAATACTTGTGGTAAGGTCATCATGTCAACAGATCAAGTCATGGAGTAAGCACAATCCATAACCCCCCTCCCCCAAAGGGTTAGTTGTTGTTGGGACCCAGTATGACAATTCTCTCATTGACTCCTGCTTTTGTGTGTTTAAAGTTACATCCTTGAGCAGAGTAAAATGGTGAAAGCTTCGGACTTGGTGTTTGACCAGAAGCCAATCAGTGAAAGCATCCATGAGGTAGGACCAGCGATGCCGTTATGTTTCTGTTATAGCAATGATGTGCTGCTTGTTTGGGAATAAAAAGAACATTGAACTGATCATTTACTCTTCTACACCCACAGGCGATTAAGCTGTTCCGAGCCCAGTGTGATCAGATGACTCAACTTCACAACAGGCTGTGTGTGAACAAGTGTCTGTAAACCGGCTGTGTAAAATGCAACCGTTTTTGTATATGTTTTCATGTTTACAGTTCTGTACATATTGTATTACAGCCACATTCTGATTACGACTTGGGTTGGACTATTTGATCCACTATGTACTCTACTTGAATATACGTTTTAAATAATACAAACGAGTCTTGTTATTGGCACCATGCTGCTTTTTATTGCTGGATTTTTCTTTAGCTACTGATAACATTTTTTTGTAAATACAAAACCAGACAAGTGGTACACACACACACAGAGCATGCCCAGTTTAGGAGTGCATAGTTACTACAGAGTCCGTCTTGTTCATCGGAACGAGGGTCAAACAAAGTGATGTTGCTCTTCTGTTCTCTACCACAGAGTTTACGTTTTCAACCAGAACAGACAGACTCCTGTCGACCAGAAAAACTCTGGGGCACAGTGTGGCTACTGTGTTTCACCCAACGTCGAAAACAAACTCCAACCGTATTTTCCTATCCAACTAAGACGTCCATTGTAATTACACCATAAATGGTGTTTAGCTGCTAATCTATAATACCGGTTGCCTCCACCTGTTGCTGTTGAGTCAAACCACTATGCGCTACATGTCAAGTTTCATAACATTGGATAAAAAAAAACATTTTAGGGTCATCAAGTACTCCTTCACATTACAATGTTGGATTATTGCATGCAATATGAATCATTCATTTTTCTGCTAAGCCATGCATATATTTTGTTTTACTCACATATTCAGGTTTTGTACTTCTTCACAAATTTGGATTATAAATCCCCACATTGAGAATTACTTTTTCGCACACCGTATCGAAGTGATGAGGATGATTATGATGGTTGCTACACAGAAAGAAACGGCTCTTTAACAAGTATCAAGTTAGGCCATTGGTCCAATGAAGACCTACAGTTTTTGGGGGGACTGAAACCCTGCTACAAGAAATTGTACTTATTTATATCATTTTGGACCGAACAGTTTGTGCAGTTTGACAGTTGGCGGTAAAGTAGAGCAAGACCATTAGCAAAAAGCTTAGCACTTTGCTATTGCATTCTTCACTGGGTGGCTAGTTGCTAGCGAGGAGTTACATCTTGTGACTCGGACTGCACTAACATGAAGTGAAATGTAATCATGTTCTCAACACTGGCGACATGCTAGCACTAACCAATAGGGATGAGGATCCCTTCCATTTTATATTACAATCTTTTCAACATGTATACCCGGGAACTAAACTCATGCATTACCATTGGTTATTGCTCCTAAACTCTAATCAAATACAATTATATGGATTAAAATATAATGCTTACAAAACTATGAGGTACTATATACATAACTATGATATGGGGAAATGGTGACTATAACTTAACCGCTAGAAATTGACCCATGAGGATGAGTCTTAACTCTTAAGTTACAATGCTACTAAGTCCTATAAAATGCTAACATTTTGACAGTTGGCCTAGAAGGTTGCTGTGGCATCTACTGCTACTCTGGAGATTTCTGGCCTTCATGCGATAACAAAATGTAATTTCAGTTGAAATGGGTCTGAACGTTGTCCAGTCTATTGTGAACAAAATGCAGTGTTTTTCCCTACAACCAAACCCACTCAAAAGTAGCTCATTGATGTGCCATCTATAAAAGTGCTATATTCAGCAAACCTATACATGTATACCGAATTGTTATATTTCCTAAATGATTCTAAATGCTCTTTGCACCGGATCTCCAGTTCTATTAATTTAGCTTACTGGAAGCTAGCTGTAAAATATAGCCGTTTTTTTAAATGCAGATTACCAATCAGCTCCCAACTGAAACACTTTGTTAGCCTAAACTGGGCCTAGAGTTTGAGTCGACTAAACGTCATGAAGCAAGCATCACAACTGACCATGCATGGCTACTATGGTTGGCACCACTGCCCCCTAAATATTCTAAATGCACATGAGTCTATACATATCTTAATGGAAGACGTTGGTGATTTTGTTGCTTTCAAACAACTCGTCACTTGTTTATACAATATACAGTTTGGTCAACAACATGACAGTTAAGGTAAAATATTGCACAAAGCCCGGTGTGTGTGTGTGTGTGTGTGTGTGTGTGTGTGTGTGTGTGTGTGTGTGTGTGTGTGTGTGTGTGTGTGTGTGTGTGTGTGTGTGTGTGTGTGTGTGTGTGTGTGTGTGTGTGTGTGTGTGTGTGTGATCATCAAATAAAATAAAATCTCACAATGCAAATAAAGCTGAAATGTCCCAGTTGGGTATTAACGTCTCCATGGAAACCCGACCACAGAGCAAGGCAGTAGAGGCCAAGCCTCTTATTTTTGTACACTTTGCTTTGACATGGTAATGTAAAACCAGGGGATGGTATCTAGCCACAAAACGTTGAATACATGAATTCATATTCATTCAATTGTCCAACAATAGACCGAAACCGGCAACATTACCTAACTCACTACCTGGAGTAAATGTGACATTGGACAAAATAAAAAAAGAAAGATGGTTCTTGCGGGCATGCGATATTCTCAGGTGTATGACAGGCAACCTCAGAATACCTGCAGAACCGTTTTTTTTTCTTTTGGTGAAAGAGTGAAGTAGTTTCTCAGCAAAGCGTGCGCACCGGTTTCTTTGCATAAATGTGTGCGCTCCGTTTCCAACTTTCTGCCGTCCTGAAAACGCCAATGCGAATCACCCACCGTCGCTATGAGGTAGTGCAAACGCGTTTCACCGTTTCTCTGCGCCAAATTCCACCACGTGCCTTGATCGTTGCTACAGTATGTCGTGTCCGTCGTTACTCGGAGAAAATGGTGGTCATTTATTTATTTATTATTATTATTTTTTGGTATAGAATAGGGGTTCATTCTAATATTTAAATTAAAGCCTGTGAATCCCTTTACATAAAGCCCCCCCCCCCCCCCCCCCCCCCCACCACCACCACCCTAAAGTTGAGAATAGCTTTAGAAAAATCATCAAAACACGACCTCATGGGATGCACAATATGGACACAGACGAAGTCAGCAGTTACAGTGAAGCTGAATGCATACATAGAAATCAAACCCTTTACTGTCCAAATCCCAGATATTTTAGGAATATCTTTACCATTTTGTCAAGATGGTTGGATAACACGGCAGCAGTTAAGTGTCCCAAATATATCCCTGAGCACACCTTTCCTTTCTTGTCACTGTCCTTGGTTCGTCGTTCTTCTTCCACGGCAGCGAGGGTTCTGCTCCCATGGATCCGGCGAGCAGGATCTGGCTTTGGGGCTTTGGGGGGTTGGGGGGTGGGGGGGACGACATCTCCTGGCATGGCCCGCTTCTTAAACTGAAAGGCGAAAATCAGAATTATATTCCGAATATAGTCCAGAAATCGTACTACACTGGGAGAGAATCGAACGGAAGACACTGACCTTGAAGATGGTTCCTTTACCAACTGCATAGAGCGACTTCTCTGGGCTTGGGGGGCTGCAGTTGACCCACACACTGGTAAACAAAAGGTTAGGTGTCTCTTGTGTCTTTCAGGGACATAATTCGAATATCCAAACGGAAATGCTGCTTTAGTTCACGGCGGGGAAGACCAACACTTGATAAACCCTAATTTAGAGGAACATACTGGACAGTCCGGGGAGCCCCAGCAGGCCAAAGAGGAGAAGATCTCCTCTCTCCCCGTTCTTCTCGCACCCTGCTACCTACGCCATCTTTACACCCATACTACTATTGACGGGGCTCTATCGCGATTGCGCGGTGAACATGTCAATCATATCCGCTAAGTCCGCCCTTTAACATAGAAATATGTCAACATAGAAAGGTCCACGTGACTGCGCATGGACTGCGCATGGACTGCGCCGACCTACAGCAACCCGCATGACTCAAGAATTAAGGAGTTTCGTAAATCCTAGATAGTTTTTTTGGTAAAACTAGGGTTTCGTAAATCCTAGATTTTTTTTGTGTGTGTGCACGGTATCTAGGTTACACACTTGGCCGATATACAAGCAATTTAATGATACCGATAGGTTAGGTTTATACAAATACAAGTCTTATCGTTACACTTCCATTAGTCATTGTTTATGGGGCCTGCTTCAATGCAGCTCTTTATTAAGAGCCTACTTCAATGACACAACACAATCCCTCCTCTAAATGTAGACCGTGTTTATACAGTAAATAAGACAGAAATAGCATGAACTTATTTTATTATTCAAATCAACTGCATAAGTCATTTTGATACACAGACTTACATCATGATATTATTTTCGATTGATAATCATATCAATTAATAAAACAGGTTTTTATATCCAGCATGATGCCAAAAAAGGTTTTACAATCACATAAAAAACAACTAAACTGCATGTTCAGTTGAGCATGTACAGAGAACTCATTTCTGAAGCACTTCAATTTCTTTAGTACTTGTAATTAGCCCATTTAATATGTGACATATTTAGCAATGCATACAATCAACAACAACATTGATTTCCCACCAGAAATAACAGTAAATGGTGGAGGGGGAGAGTAAAGTGTCGGACAGTGAAATGTTCAAAGCCGTTGCACCGAACACATTTGCCTTACGAGGTTATAGTCGGAAACTTAAAAAGGTTTTAAGTCCGGAAGGAGGTTGTGGATGCAGAAATCCACCAGTCACAAATACCTTTGAACAATTACTGGTCTCGATTCATTCTAGCAGCATTCGTCCAACCAACACTCGGCCCACACTTAACACATGAGTCTCTTAGAATGTGAGTTTCATCTTAAAATCTATTGTGTGGAGAGTCTTGAATGCCCCACTACTGTAACCCCCCCCCCTAAAGAGGAGCGGCTATCGGCGATGAACAGGAGGGGCTAGATTTATTTTGGTTGCAGTCCTAGCAAACTAAGCGATCTACGATTAGGCTCTATCGGCAGTAGCGGGGTTAGCCAAGTTGGTCACCAAAAACCTTTATACGTTCCACGGAACTTTGACGACGGGGGAACCCGCGAGCATGGCACCTGAGTGGCAACAGAACACTAAACTGGGAGCTACGTTTTCTTTGCGTCGTCGGTTAGCCATTACGTCTACAGCTACATGGTCATCGACCCCTTTTGTGACGTCACGTGTGGGAGTGTCCATCCCGATGTACGAGGGAAGGGTCGACCTACAAGCCTACTGTGGTGGTGGACTGGTCAACTGGTACCGGCTAAATATTGCAATCATGAATCTGGGTGGACCCTCCCACTTGTGATGTCCCAAAAGGGTCGGTTTTGAAATGGCTAACGAGACACGCACTGAGAGGATGGTTAGTGTTAAACACTAGGAGGAGGAGGGGCTTCCACGCTCGGTTTTACTCAACATTTGCATATTTATGTGGCCATAGAAGAGTTGCTTTGCGATCAACAGAAGACAATACAGAGCCTAAACACAAAAATATTTCAAACTCAAACTTCAGGGACAGCACCTAAGTGCCTGGTGATGCCACTTAAATATAATTGTATTGGCGGATGACATCACTTGGCACCATCAGTCTATCAGAAAAGGCAGTTGCGATGACACCCTTTTCCACGGAGGGGGTGCTGTTCCTGAAGTTGAGGTCTGATTCGGGTTACTCTTTAAACGGCCAGAAAATATTATTTTCAATATATACTTATTGTGACCATGAAATTGATCCAATCGGCGAACGACGTCGAAGCTGACATCGACAGACTCTCTACCCCACCTAGTAATTAGCTAATAAATAAAGTTGTATCTCTGTAGATGGGGCAGGGAGTGTGAGGTGTGCAGAACAATACATTGTGACAGCTTTAAAACAACCCAAGGCACACGCAGCACTTTCCCCTTTGTTCACGAGCACAGTGAAGGCAGAAACCCAAATAAACGTCTACCTTGTTGTCTAGCTAACGCTGAGGCCGAGGGCCAGGGGCCCGCATAGTGTCTGACGCGGAGGGGTCGCGTCTCGGGGAGAATCGACTGATGAAATGGAACGAGGCCTGAGTGGTGAACGGGGAGCACGTTAGTGCAGGAAGCGGATGCTCATCTTCTGTTCGACGTCCACCTTTTCCAGCACCTGGGGAAAACAGTCAGACACAACGGTGATTTTGGTGGTCAAACTGACACGCGGCATCAAAGGTTCTGGGTTCGAACCCCAAGGTCGACCGCAACCAAAAATCAACCAGCGATGACAGCGCCATCTCTGGTGAAACACGAGGTATTTGCAATTGATCGTTTTGATTGGCTCAGACATGTTCTAGGTGATTTCAGTTATCAATCAAAGTGACGTCACATGACCAAGTCATTTAATCAAAATTAAAAAGCAAATGCATACAATAGCCAGTGTTCTACCAGAAGGGGTGCTGTCCCTATCATTCAGTTGACTTTAAAATAACCCAAGGTACAGGTCATCCGTTTAAATGTTTAGTGAAGGATAACGCCCCGGTTAGGGCTGGGTATCGGCTCGGAAAACAAGGAAATGTTACCTTGATGAACTCATTAAAGGAAATGGAACTGTCTCCATTCTGGTCCGCTTCCTGGATGGTCCTGTCGGCGATGCTGCCCAGCTGCTCGTCTGAGATATTCACCCCCACCATCATCCTCAGCACCTGGGACAGGTAAAGAGTTCCAGCCGGGTTAGCGGACCATCCGGGGGGGAAACCAATAGTTTGACTCCCAGCCAAAGGCTCAGGGCTCGATCCTCAATGTCCTCACTCTACCTGAAGGCATCCTTGAGCAAGATGCCCCCTAACCTGCACCTTAATGACATTTATCTAAAAGTCACCCTAAGTCGCTATGGATAAAAGTCTAAAATCTCTAAATCAACATAGGTGTTTGGAAACTGTAAAATCGCCTGGTGTATTTACGAGTGCTAAATGATCAACCCTGGACCCACAGCTTGGGAATAGAATGATTACAGAACCCAAGACGTCATGTCATGTGTAAGGTAAAAAACGAACTGTGTACAATGTACAAACAATACATTCCAACTGGACAATCCGGTCTTTCAGACGAGAACCAAACAAGCAGTGTTTTGTCATTAAACCAGGGCTTACAACAATTACAGCTCTAAAATGACCGAAACCAGGACGCTTGCCCAGAAGTATAGAAACTAATCTGGTTGTGCGAAATGGAAAGAAAACAGGAAGGTTCCACAGCTAATAACATGATGGGAGGAAGACTCAGATATGGCCTGTATTTAACAGGACTTCAGCACTATGGCTGAAATAATGGTCCTGAGGTATTAAGAGAGAAATCCCATCATTATCAGCTGATAGGGGCCAAAGTCTGCTCTACATGGACCAGGTCATACCCTGAATCAACCTGGAAGTCTACTGTTATTACAGGATATTACATCACAGCAAACAGCGGAACGCGGAACAAACAGTGGAACAAGGCTTTTTCCGGGAAGCTTTTGTGTTGTTTATGACATGATTAATACTAGGTGTGTTTAAGAGGGATTTCCTTATGGACTTCCACAAAAGGTTTTGATTTTGTCGCCCTAAGTCCGCGGTCAACATCGTAGTCCAGGTCTTACCTGGAGCAGTTCGTCTCGGGAGATCTTATCGTCTCGGTCCAGGTCGTAGAGACGGAAGGCAACTAAAGTACAGGGAAAGTCAAAGTGTGTTATTTGTCATACGCCCGGTATAACACAGGCTCTTTCTGAGCAGGGAATTTCCTTGTGACATGGCAAGAGCCACTGTCAGTGCTTCATTCCTACGGCCACCAAAGGACAATCAGAAACCGTGTTTGTTGAAGCTTTGGGTTTTTCAATTCAGATGGGCGCAGTAACAGGATCCTCCTGTTACATTTTGGTGGCAGGGCAAGGGTATTTTGCGTACCACAAAAAGCAAAATGAACTCCAGAAAAACCTAAAGTGGCAAAGGAAAGTGTCTGTATCGCATGACGTTGTGCAGGTACCAACATATTAGTATACGGCTAACAGTGACAAGACACCAGTACTATAAAAAGGGTCCACCAGTGGTTCAATGGGAGAGGTCTGGACTCACAGAGCAGCTTGTTGGTTCTGCTGTTGAGCGGCTCGCTGGGCGCGTGGTCCTTGTTCTTCTCGTTATCCTCGATGGGCCGGAAGTGGGCCAGGGTCCGCATGAAGCCCCGGAAGTTCACCTGGTCCTCGCTGAAACCCAACACAACAGCTCACGTCTCTGCGCTAACACAGCGCAGCGCATTCAGAAGATAAACCGTCAAAGAAGCGTTGGAGGTCCCAACAAGCTGGACAGCCGTTGCTGTGGACGCAATTCACAACTCAATTTCGCTAGGTCAACGTCTATGGTTCAGCCGACACAAAACCGATTGTTCACCATTTTGAAAATAAACCCTTACAAAATATTCCACTGACAACCCCCCCCCCCCCCCCCCTCCCCCCCACCCCGGGACTCCAAGCTGTTCCCAATCAAGCTGTTCCCAAGGAACCCAGAGGGCCGAGGAAACATGTGAAACCATTTAAAAACCCATCTGCAATTAGAAGCCGTCACAGGGATTCGTTTTACCGGGGAAACACAATGAAACACGACACAAAACTCAAGGTTTCAGATCCGGCAGCCAACCCCTCGTATAGTTCACAAACAAGCTCGCAGAACAAACGCATACGCCGTCAAAATGTGCGGTTCGGGGGAGAATAAAATAAGGAACGCCATGGTGCTCCACGACAGCGGTTTGGACAACGGGACCATAAAGTTCCACGGCAGGGCCCAGCCCAGTGGTAATTGCTACTGGGGTCCGTGATCGTCTATTCTTAGAAGCGCATAGACCACCAGGACCGCAGCCGTCAGGGGGACATGCAGGACAGGGTGCTCACCCCTCGGGGAAGAAGGCGTTGATTATCCGGTCTCCCAGTGGGTTGATGGCCAACTCCGGGATTCGCTGGAAGTCCTCCCGACTGCGGGGGGGGGGGGGGAAAGTGAGATGATTTAACGTGGGTTTCCCGTCTGAGATCAATAAATGACAGCCTCTTCTCATCTTATTTATCTTATCTTTAGTTCATGGTGATGATCAAATAAATAAAATAAAACAAACGTCCTTTGTGTGTTTTCCGGATGTGGAATGTATTACATTAAGATAGCTACTCAAACATAGGAAACATGTCATACTGATCACAATACCGTTTCAGGCGCGGACTTTGACGCAAAAGTGCCAGTAGCGGCGACACAAAAGGGGTCAATTAGAGGGTGTCACGGTGCCAGCCAGCGCTACCGGCATGGAGAACGATTTACCACACCGCTGTTTTGTCAACTGATGAACCATTAAACCGAGGGTCACCTTGGGCTCTTAAGACACAAACAGCAGCCACTGTGACACACAACACGTCTTACACGCTTCGCCGCAAGGACAGCCAGAAAAGGTTACGCGTTGTGTCAACACGACAAGTCACGTAGGAGAAAGCAGGGATTAGCATTCCGACCGTGAACCTCCCAACACCCTACCGTTGTCTTTCTTTTGCTAAGCGAGACAGGGTTTCTGAAGTGGGTTGACTACATCATTTAATGATTACATGTTCTTTCACTGACAGCTCACCGCACGCCCTGAGCGAACATTAAACCAAGCCTTAACGTTTCAATGCACACACACACACACACACACACACACACACACACACACACACACACACACACACACACACACACACACACACACACACAATGAGTTACACATAACGAATCAGCTGATGAACAGTGATGTCTGGCCGAGACTGTGCACCTTAAAAGACAAATGACGTCAAACAAGACTCGCATAACCTACAGGTAAAATAAGTTTGACCATTAATCCCAGGCAGGAAATTAAGTATGGTTTGCCGACCGATAAGTTCACCTCATACACCACTCTTCTACAACGACAACACTTAACGTTATCAACTGTAAGCTGATCATTAACCCTTAACAAACCAAGACCGGTACGACCAGACATTTACCAACAATGCAAACATTAAAAACATGTTTAAAAAAAATCAAGACGTGCAAATCGGAAACTAAACATTTGACTGAGATAACCAAGGGAGGGTTTACCTGAGGGTCCCGTTTTCCCCTTTATCCAGAGAGGAGAAGCGGCTGTAAAGGCGAGTGATCTGACTGTGAGAAACTGGTTGGGGGACACAGGGACGTTATGAGCTTCTTGCAACGGGTGGACCCCATTCACAAAGACAACATGCACAACTCACTACACCTCCATCCATTCCGTTTGGATTACAATGAAATTAGACCGTAACTTACTAAATAGATCGCCAATTACAACGTTGGTTTTATAATAGCAATCAAAAAAAAAGTATAGTACTGAAGTACAGACCGATCACAGTCCAGGAATGATTCAAAGCTAAACTTACAGCCCGTCTCTTTCTTGATTTCTTCTATCTCCTCTTCCCGGAGTAACGTGGACGCTCGGGAACCCATAACCTTACTTAGAATTAAAAAAAAAACCGTGAACGAGCCCACGACGACCGCTGTGTCTTCTTTCGTAACCTAGAAGTTCTTGAGGAAAGTCTTCGATCAGGGTGTCGAAACGAGGGTAAAAGTTGCGCTAGCTAGCTCTTGCTAATGACAAATGTATGGAAGTCAAGCCTAGAAAGCACAGCCTGTTCCCTTGCGGTGGTTGCCACAGATCTAATTCGCAAACCTCACAGATGCCCTGCGATCGAGCCGCTAAGGACGAGGTTTCGGTCTTTTCTGCGATATGTCGGTTGACTGTTAGATTCTGTGTGATAATATCGCCCTAACGGTGAGCCGTCTTCCTGCCTTTGCGCTGTGGGCGGACCCTATGACAGCAGGTCGGGCGATGACGTCAGATCTGGGCGTGTCCAACCGTCACAACATAGAAATAGAATGACAAGAACGGTCTGTGTAACACTTTATATATACACATGCATGGTCACACACACACACACATGCATGGTCACACACACACACACACACACACACACACACACACACACACACAAAAACAGTCTAGCTTTGAAAATGCATTAGTTAATCAAAGATTTTTGATTATGTTTGAATCAGGGTTGGATAGAAAAACGTAATCAACATATTTAAAAGCTTTCCAAGTTATCGGTAAGGGTTTTACAAACCTTAACATGTTTTGTACATCTTCTGGTGAATTGGATTGAATAATGATGTAAGAAATTCAAAACTACACCCATGACACATTCAAGTATTCTCCCACATTTTTTTATTTTCAAAAACAATGGAACAAGGCGTGATTGAAGAAACAAGCCTAGGATGGCTGCAGTACATATTTTGAATCTTTGATCAGCAATCAGTATGTCTTTGGCTCATCAAACAAGCCACATAAGCAAGCTTAAAGTCTTAATTTCAGAAATATCCAGGCCACAGTTGCCCAACATTGAAAAAAAAGAAAGAACCCGGTCAAAAAAAAGAAAAATAACAAATTTGAAACCGGTAAAAATGCTCGCCATTAAAACATCTTAATTCACAGTCACAGTGCATTTATCATAAAACCACATCTTAAAACATTTGTGAAACCAGATTAAAAAACACACAAAAAAAGGTGTATTAGTGTGCATACAAAGCAAAAAGAGCAAAAACAGTCAGCTTGACGAGTCGTTGATTCCTTAAAAGTGCAGAGAAGCCAGGTGCTCTCAGAAGATGTCCCAGTAAAACCTCATCATCATCACCACCACCACCACCTTCATCGTCACCATTATCATTAGGTCTGTAGCAACATCTCATCTCCGGCGCTCTTTGGTACGGATGGAATCCACCTCACTCAGTAACACACAGCATCCATGGCCTGCAGAATCCTGGAGAGACGATGCACATAGTTCAATAGGATGAATCATAAAGACTACAGCACATTTAGTTATTATAGAATACGTTTTTGTTATAAGCGACTTAGTGTTATCAAGGAGCAGGTAGGCATCTTGCTCAAGGACACCTCCAGGTAGACAGCGGACACAGGGGTTCGAACTCAGAACCTTTCGGCTGGGAGTCAAACAGCCCAACCACCTGCATTATCTTGCACCCCCTGAACCTCTTCTATTCTGATCACACACACACACACACACACACACACACACACACACACACACACACACACACACACACACACACACACACACACACACACACACACACACACACACACACACACACACACACACACACACACACACACCTGTCTGTGGGGTATCTTCTCTCACACAGGTTGACCAGGGCGTACAGGTGGCGGAGTGCATACTCGTACTGCAACACAAGGGGGCAGCAAACATCAATACAGTAATTGGCAACACATGGTACTACGTGCAAATAACAAGACCCGCATTCTTAATATGATCAATCATTTACAATAACATTCAATAATCGAAAGAGCCCAGAGAGGGACACTGAAACGTACAACCATGGCGGTATTTGAGCTTTGACTGACATGAGTATGATTGTCCTTTGGCAATGTCCCGTTTTGCTTATTCAACCCAAAATAGTCGCGTGAACAAGAGATGGACCCTTTGGTTGTGAGCCAGTGAAACTAATGCACGATTTCCGGAAAAAAATAAATAAACGAAAAGCTCCACAAGATTCAGTGCAGGAGGAGCAATCACATCATCAGTACTAAAGCGGTCGCCGTGTCCACACGGATTACTTGGGTTTTCTTTTAACAATTGTTTTGCCGCCTCACGTGGCTCACGAGCATTTCGTGAGCCACGTGATAGTGCGTTGAACACGGGCGGTTCCGGGGTCCGTTTCCCTCTTTCACACATCTCACGGTCTCACGGTCGTCTGCAAGACAATTGGGGAACTGAACCCCCCCGCCCCCTCCTCCTCCCCCCATCAACATCTGGCCACCCTGACCGCGGCTAGGCTAGCTAGCTGCGGCGTACCTCGGTCTTGTGCCAGTTGAAGCAGGCGGTCTTGTAGTGGCGCACGGCGCTCTGGTAGCAGGCGTGCTGTGTGAGCGCGGTCCAGGAGTTCAGGACCACCTGGGTCAGCACCGCGTCGCCCGTCACCTTGTCCACCACCCGACGCATGCTGTCGGCCAGCTCCTCCCGGATCTGGGGACACACACACGTTACACACACACACACCAGAGAGACATCAGAACTGCCAACGGTTAACTTGTCGATTTGATGTTTTGATTGATCCGTCCGTTGGCAAATCCATACGAAAAACAATGAATAAGTAAGCCACAATAGATCAATAACCTTGTCGTTGGTTCAATCTGGACCACCATCTCCACATATGGTTAGGTTTTGGCCAAAATATCCCAGTAGATTTAATGCCGAATGCCTACCAACCTTTGCAGCAAATCGTTGTCATTAGCCTTTTTAGGAAGTTCTAGCTAGCATGTACGCTCCCCATTCCACAATTCTATGTCTAAGTTCTATATTAGGTATATGTTAGCCAAGGACACGCCTAGTCATCCAAACAAGAGTCCTCTCAAGGCCTTCCTCTCTGTTTAAAGGCTCCCTCTTGGGGGGGGGATCATGTCTAAGATCTGGTCCACTCAGCACCCATCTCACCTTCAGATGGGTGCTGATCTCCATGAGCAGACCCCTGGTGTTCTGGAGGTTGTTGGACGCCATCATCTTCCTCTTCAGGATGGCCAGCGGCACGTCTGGGCTGGGGGTGAGGTCGGGGTTCACCACGGGCTGAAGGGTCATGGGGGGGGCCGGGGGGGCGGCGGCCATGGAGTTGCCCTGGAAGGCCATCACCTTCATGTGGGCCAAGGTCTGTGGAGAACCCAACCGACCAATCAGATATACGGAGGATGTAGAGGAGCACAGCGGCTGCGTAGAGGACAGCCTCCCCTTTTCGGGGAGAACATTTTGCGGACCCCAACTTCTTACACTTTGTGAACCGGCTTCCCCACACATCGTTTTAACCCCATCACCATCGGCCTGTATTATCAACTTCCCAGTGACGTAGCTCTTCGTAGCTTAGTTGCTCCCAATCAATAGGTTAGCCATCAATCCTCATTCCATCAAATCTTTACCGTCAAATATCTACAACTGATAAGCTAGTTATCTCCCGCGGCCCCGTATGCATATCAGGCGTCCCCAAATGGGGTCCCGACCCCATGGTTTGCAGACGCCGTTACAGAGGACCAGACCTTGTTCCCAAACTGCTGCACGTGGCTGGTGTTGGTGTGTTTCTTGACGATCTTAAACTGTTTCACCAGCGTCTCTTTGGTCAGATCCTCCTGGAAGGGTTTTGGGGAACATCAAGGAGAGACATGAAATTATATTCCATAAACCCACTGAATATATGATATATTATATTAACACCAAAACGCTCTATAGCAGAACAGGCCAAAATATGAACCCGTTTTTGTGTATGACAAAGATCTCAAACTGTTCAGTTGGAGCATTTCCCGCGATCGCCCCGGCGATCATGCACGTCGCCTCGGCAACACGCCCCACGCCGCCGCGGCAACACGCCCCCGGCACCGCACCCCTCGTTGCCACGGCACCCACCACGTCGGAGTCCTCCATCCAGTTGACGCTGTACCAGTCTCCCAGGTAGGTGTCCCTCTTGTCGTCGTAGTAACAGGCGTAGGACGACTCGTGGGAGTTGGACGCCGTGGTGGCGTAGACTGGAGGGGGAAACGGAGAGACAGATTACACAAATGTTTTACATTTCCTCTACGTTAAGATTCAAAGGCGTTATCTTAGATTAAAGCAAAAAGTCCACAAACCAGCCCAGCTAGAACTCCCAGCACAACTCAAAAACTCAAAAACTCAAATATAACATTAAAAACAGGGAAATGATATTGGTGTGTTGGTGAGGCTGTTTAACTCCACGCCGAAAGGTTCTGGGTTCGATTCCCAGTGTCCCGCAGCCTACACGCAGGCATCCCTGAGCAGGCCGGCCCAGCTCCAGCCTGTCCTTATGGAACAGAGTTCAGTGCACCAAACGGTCAACTAAATGTGCCGTAACAGCACCTGGGCCCTCGAGGCTTCGTGGCACAGGAGCTGGACCCCCTGGGGTCTGGAGGGCCATCACATGTGCAGCCGGCGATTCTAGCGGTTGGCATATATACATAGCCTTACCATGTCCTGCCCCATACACACCGCATTCATGCTATTGTAAAGTCATGCTTGATGACGCAGTCAGACCTGCGGTTAAGGTCATGTGGATCAGATCACATGATGGACACAAACGGGAACTGAACCTAACAGGGCGTGAATCACATCAGTAATATGTAACATTCAAAACTGAATGAATGACGTTCATGTTTACACATTTTTTTTGGATATTTCTGGTGTAAAAAAAACCCCCGCTGATTCCATCATGATTCCAAAATGCTGATTCCATCATGCATTTAAAAAAACCCGTTCGGTTGAGTTCCAGGAGGCTGGAAACCAATCTGCTGCCCCCTGGTGGTTGAGCTAGGGTGGTTGTCTCGGTTCCTTTAGAACCAGCACGCGGTCAGGTTCAGCTCACCATCAATGTCTGCTGGCAGGTCGGTCATCATGGAGCCTGACTCACACGCCTCGATGTACACCACCATCTGTGTGTGTGTGTGTGTGTGTGTGTGTGTGTGTGTGTGTGTGTGTGTGTGTGTGTGTGTGTGTGTGTGTGTGTGTGTGTGTGTGTGTGGATAGAAAAAGGAAAAAACAAGCTCAGAGAACAAGCTCAAACATCACCATAATGTCAGTGAGTGAGCGAGGGTCGGCGCACGGCACCTTTTTGTATTTCTTGTTGTTGCTCATGTATTTGATGGTATCCTGCAAGTCTTTAACGTGAAGCTGTGGAGAGGGAAAGAGGGAGAGATCTATTATAGAATTGAATCGCTTTATTGACGTATGCAGTGAAGGCGGACTGAAGCGGGGTTGAAAGAGAGAGCCGTTGACATGTTGCCACGGACGCAGCAGGAAGTAAGAGAGCTCACCTCATCGTTGGGGAAAGCCAGGATGCCAGGGCCACCGTGATCCGTGAAGTAAACAAACACGTGGTCGTTGGGACCGCTGGGAGAGAGAACGGTAGAGAGACACAGAGACAATGATAGACACAGAGACAATGATAGAGAGACACAGAGACAGACAGAGAGAACAGTAGCGACAGAGAGAATGATAGACACAGAGAGAGAGAGAGAGAGAGAGAGAGAGAGAGAGAGAGAGAGAGACAATGATAGAGACACAGAGAGAACGGTAGAGACAAATGTAGAGAACGATAAAGAGACAGAGAGAATGATAGAGAGACACAGAGACAATGATAGAAACACAGAGACAGACACAGACAGACTTAAGTTGTCCCAAAACCTGCTTCAAGTAACATGATCGATTTTTGTCATAACTACTTCCTTGTCTTGATGGGTTATTACTCACCTCTTGAGAACCTTCCCAGAACCGCTCTTTATAGCCGCAGAGTCTCCCTTCAGAACCGCAAGGAAGTTCTCTGGTGTGACCGCCTACACACACACACACACACACACACACACACACACACACACACACACACACACACACACACACACACACACACACACACACACACACACACACACACACACACACACACACACACACACACACACACACACACACACACACACACACACACACACACACACACACGTTGGAGTGGAGAATGGTTTGCTAATTTCCTCACGGCTAACTGTGCAAATCGTTTCAGCGCAGAACCACCGCGCTCGGGATTTGAACCCGCGTGTTTGAGGGGCGGTGCTCACGTCTCCGGTGTAGTCCTTGGGGACGCCCTTGTACACGTCGGTGCCGTTGGGTCGGTTGATCACCACCCCCGGGGTGGGGTTGCTGGAGAGGGAGACAGAGACAGGACAGTCATCGGCTGCATTCCAATAGTCCATAGAGAGTGCCCTCGCTTCCTAGATCTTGAGGGGTGCGTACCAATAGTCCTTCTACGGCAACTCCTCTCACCAAAACCTACAGAACTTTGTTTTCCTTGATCCCCCTGTACCCACTGGCATACCAAATTGTAAGCAGGCCTACAGCGAGGATATCAGTGTGTCCATCACAGGAAGTGCTTTCCAACTACTTCCTGCGACATACACCTCTAAAGCAAGTCTGACGGTTCTGATTGGCCCAGATCAACAACGGCAAACTTGAATAACGCTGAAGAAGCTCAGCTGTTTTACTTCCACGCGGCTTCTTTCCTCCTGCTCGACCACTAACTGCTTCTGCTCGTCTCCTCAAAAAAAATAATAAAAAAAACATCTATAGCGTGCAACCAATGGAAATAGTTTTGGGATGCAGCCATTCACTTATGGCTCTCGGCCACACGGGAAGTTCAGGGACAGCTGAGTCAACATCTGCTGCATAACAACACGACGACAATAACATTAGATGATTGACCAAGCTGCTGAAAAACGATAAACGCCTTCGACCATTTTACGTTGAACTGCAAGGCCGATTCTCGTGAGCCGTGTCTCTGCTGGGCGGGTCACAGCGGGTCACATGAACAACCACATGATCACGTCACGCTTTGCCTTTTGTCCGTCAAACACACGCTCATCTGTTCCGTGATTGATCCAAGGTCTCTAATCTATCAGCAGTGAGGGTTGAATGTCACTCAAAGCAAACGTCTTCATCGTAACAACAGTTACGGCCGAGTCGCACTTTGGCTACATGCCAGGGACAAGGTCCTTTCTGCTACGCTCTCTGTTAGCAGAATGTACGATAAGCTAGCCGAGGAGGTTCACATATTGGTTCATTTGTACAACACGTCGCCATTTAGATCACTAAATGCGAGTGAAAATGTTACAGTACTCCTATCCAAAAACACATGGTTGTGATGGTCGACATGTCTGTGGTGTAAAAAAAACAACAACACATCTGCATAATAGTCAACGCAGCAGTGAACATTCATATTCGGACAATCCCCTTGAGCACACGAGTGACACACAAACGTCAGGGCGGTCCTAGCGCTGTGCTGTTGACGTGCGTACGACGGCTCTACGTCAGATCCAGACTGGGACCCGTTGGACGCGTGGAACACGCCACCATTAGTTCCACGTGACGTCACGTAAGTTTGGCTGTTTCGCAACAAGCACTGGTCTTACTGCGGCCGCCGAGTCACAGGTTTTATTTTGAGCGACGAGCGTAACATCATTTTGAGTGTGCAAGATTTGTTAAGCTTATGTGGTTAAACATGCGTTATTACCTTTGACAGGCTGCCCCAAAATGGCTTCCCCCCCCCCCCCCCCCCCACCCCATTTGCCAATGCAAATCTAGACACTATGCTCACAACTGTAGCCTGTAAAATGCTTCAACACCTTGAACACTAAACGCTCATTTGGGAAGTGTGCTTGTTCTCTATCGGGTGAATTTCCTAAGAAGCACGACCCACTTCTCGTTGTTCGCCAAGTCGTCAAACATCATGACCACGATCTGCTCGTCAGGAATGCCGTTCTTATGGACGATCTGGTAGGCGTGGCACGCATCAGCCTGCACTCACACGACACAAAACATATTATTCCACACTTTAAATCACGACCAAAATCAGTTTCTTAATAATAATAATAATAATAATAAGGAATAATTCACAGACCAGGAAAAATAAGTAAGCATTGCAGAGGTACACACACACACACACACACACACACACACACACACACACACACACACACACACACACACACACACACACACACACACACACACACACACACACACACACACACACACACACACACACTTTCGGCTGGGAGTCAAACAGCCCAACCACCTGCATTATCTCGCTTATCTTTGGAAACGTATCTTTCCCAAACCTAGTCTTAAAGTATAACCTTAACCAAACAAACAGTCTTTCTAAAACCAAGAAAAGCACGAAGCCTAAAAGATCAAGTTAGATTTTGGTTGTCTGGTTTCATTTCCCGCGGTAAAGGTGCTTCCTGGCGGACGTTTATACTTTCTCACCTGATGTCTGTAGTTGTACCAGCCGCTGGAGCCAGCGACGATCACCGCCCAGTTTTTCCCGTCTTCTGGGGCTTGGGAGGGGAACGCATCGGTCAGACCCAGGCCCAGGCTCAGGCCCAGCAGGAGGACCACTGGGGTAAACATTGCTCTTTGACCAGACAAGTGTCCTGGTGGAGGAGGAAAGAGGTGGACAATCAAGTTCAATTTGAAAGGATGGGCCCCTGGTGTCGTGTTTCGACCGACGGGATTCACTCCGGCGCAGCGATCAGTAAACAAACAGGATGTTTAGTGGCTCCAGCGCGCCCACATGATTACCACATTTTCGGTGCCAACGTTAGCCTATAACTTAGCACGTCTCCAAAAGCCTCGTACAGGTGTAAACAAAAACAAAAACAACAGCAACAACGCGACACCCTGCTAACAAATGTGTCCGTGTGGAAAAAGGAAACATAATTGCGATCTTGCGTTACCTTTATTGAAGAGACGGAAACGACGCGGTGCTAATCCTCCAGCGCACGTACAGTATAAACTCTAAAGGGTACGGGATGAGTCTTTATAGGCAGGACAGTCGGGAAAAACACCGACGGGACCTTTATTTTTCCTTTACATAGCAGCCAATGACTTGGGATGGAGGGCGGGACTTGCTTGATGTAAGCCAATGGATTTGCTTGAAGGGCGGTACCCATCCTTGGTCTCTGGGTCATGCGAGCCACACCGCAGTCGGTGGTGAGTTCGTTACTCATTAACAGGCCTGCGTCGACTGCAGTGCATTTTTAGGCTACTTGCATATCAGTACTTTCTGTACTCTGTACTTATGCAATATAAATGTAATATAAAATACTTTGGTAATAATGCATTTACAGTGTTCACTGCACATTGCTCTGGATAAAGGCTGTCCACATTGACAGGTCAAGCTAATTAGATCCTTTAGACATTGTATGTATAGGCAATGTATAATGTAGACGTTGTAAAAATGTCATGTGATTTGCTGCCATTTTCTAAAGATATTGTGAAAATGTCATGAGTGTGCATCTTTTTCTAAATGAGGGCAGTCTCTTGAACTCTTTGCTGAAACAGCAACTCTGCAAAGACAGACATGTGGCATAATTCATAACACCACCTCACGGATCAAGAAGTCACTTTTAAACCCCACTATAGGATTGAAGTGTGTCAATAAAGCTCAAACTTGTTGAAAGCATCGTTTGAACACACAACTTACATGTTCAGTGGTCTTGTAGTGTTGTTGAAGGTGTGTGTACTTCAATCATTAAAGCCATGATTTCATTCAGTTGAATGGATTTGATGATTTTGATTATTTAACTAGAATTCTTAGACCAACTGGTACAATCCTTGGCATGGGTCTGTAGTGCAGTGCATTTTGAATCAGTAACATTGGACATAGACAACAACAAACAGATGATTATCTAAGAAGATATAAGCAATAAATCAAACTGCTTTATTTCTCCATTTAGAAAAAGAGTTTAAGTTAAACAGGAAAACAGTCAAACAGTTCCGGCATCTCGTTTTCTCCACCAGATTGTTCCTCTTACGTTGACCTTTTGTCCAATGAATGAAAAAAGCTGTAACAAAGTGTAAATACAATGTTTACAGTAATAAATATTCAAAACAATATCTTTTTTACATAGACATAATATATATAGTCATTTATATATATATATAATCATATACAGTAAAAAGTTATCTTCAAGTTTATCAAACGTAAAACGGTAAGATAAAATGGCTGCAAAGTGATTGCATTTATTTCTCATTCCCAAGGCAACTGTAACCATGGCAACTTACTCTGTCTAATAACAATAAATAAAGGGTGATATTATATTAAGATTGTAGTGCATCCACTGTAAATAAAGAAAAAGTAAAAAATGAAATTATAGTGCAAGTTCATATTTCTTTGCGGCACAAACCGTAGACATCCAGAAGGAATGACGACCCGAAAAATACCAATTATATCAAATCAAAATCGGTGTATTCAGCGCAGGTAGGCCTCCCCAAAGTCAGTCTAGCAAACAGCGTGGGGGTCTTGGCAACAACAGGAAACAGGAAAGGGAAAGCGTACAGGTGTAGTAAGGTAAGTGCCCCGCTTACCGGGACTCGTTTGGCAAAGAATCCCCAAAACCCCAAAACAATAAACACTCAATGCTTTCTGAAACACCTCAAAACCTGCATTCCATTCCACGCAAAACGTGCGCGTGTGCGTACGTGAGCGCGCGCGTGTGTGTGTGTGTGTGTGTGTGCATGGGTGTGTGTGTGTGTGTTTATGTGTGTGTGTGGGCATCGTCCAATGAAGTAGTCAATGAGATGCATAGAAAAGGTTATGAGCGGAGGCAGACTGAGTTCAAAGGTCAGACATCATGCAGCATCGGTGAGCTTCACGAAGCAAGGCGGAGGATACTGTGTGTGTGTGTGTGTGTGTGTGTGTGTGTGTGTGTGTGTGTGTGTGCATGCGTGCCTGTGGGTGTGTGTTTCTGTGTGTGTGTGTGTGTGTGTGTGTGTGTGTGTGCGTGTGCGTGCGTGCCTGTGGGTGCGTGTGTGTGCGTGCGATTGATGCAGTAAAGGAGCTGTGCTGGGGGGGGGATCTGTCTCCATGGTTTCCAGGTCAGGGGGCGCGGGGAACAACTCCAGGTCCGGAAGGTGAAAGTACCCGCCGTGTTTTCTGTCCAGCTTTACTCAGCAACCCTGCCTGTGTGTGTTGTTCACAAGGCTTTTACTTCGATAAGAACAACAAAAACAACGCAGCAAGTTCTTCCGTCCTCTGTCGGCAAGAGACACGGCAGGGAAGAGAGAGTACTGAGTAAAAAACAAAACACCAACACCTTTTTCAAATCTCCACCTGACTCCTCGTCTAGAAGTCTCTAGAACCTCGTTGGATTTACGGAGGGGATGTTCCAGCTGTTTCATCGGCTCCGCAGCCAGGCGCAGAAGAGAGAGGGAGGGGTCAAAAAGCACCCTCCAGGTGTCATCTCATCCCGGCTGATGCCTGTAGGTTTGTTTGATTTAAAAAACAACGGAGGGGACCTTTACTCTGGAAAACAAAAGAACTCCATCCTCGCTCAGCAAGGAGACACAGGGAGCGAAGGGTAGAGCTGGTGGAGGCGGCGTGGGGGAGGAGCGGTTGGGTGAGGGAGGAGCAGGTGGAGGTTGGGTGGGGGAAGGCGTGGTGTGTGGTAGGGGGAGGAGCGGTTGGGTGAGGGAGGAGCAGGTGGAGGTTGGGTGGGGGAAGGCGTGGCGTGTGGTAGGGGGAGGAGCGGTTGGGTGAGGGAGGAGCAGGTGGAGGTTGGGTGGGGGAAGGCGTGGTGTGTGGTAGGGGGAGGAGCGGCTGGGTGAGGGAGGAGCAGGTGGAGGTTGGGTGGGGGAAGGCGTGGCGTGTGGTTGGGGGAGGAGCGGCTGGGTGAGGGAGGAGCAGGTGGAGGTTGGGTGGAGAGAGGCTGGGCTTGTACTTGGGGAGGAGAAGTGGGGTGAAGGGTGGAGCATTTGGAGGTTGGGTGGAGGAAGGCGTGGCGTGTGGTACGGGGAGGAGCGGTGGGGCTGGTGGGGGGCGGGGGGGGTTTCAGACCTCCGCCCCCAGCTCCATGACCCCCGTCTCCAGGATTGGCACCAGCCTGTCGTCCACCTGCACCAGCAGGATGGTCTTGTCCGTGTGGGAGCGGCTGGCGGGCTCCCGGCTACAGGACACCCACCGGTGAATCACCTGGTGGGGGTGGGGGGGGGGGGGGGGGGGGGGTGGGGGGGGGGGGGGGGGGGGGGGGGGGGGGGGGGGGGGGGGGGGGGGGAGCAACGTTACATCCAATAGAAAGCCAGTTCCACATGACAACTCCGGACAATGTCCAGAGAATCAGACCCGACGCTGTCCGGAGTTGCCCTTTCACACACACGCAGCATGTCCCTGGTTTGATCTCTGAGTCCCAACCGAGCGGACGGTGCCTTAGCGGTGCCTTAGCGGTGACTTAGTGGTGACTTAGCGGCGCCTTAGCGGTGACTTAGCGGCGCCTTAGCGGTGCCTTAGCGGTGACCTAGCGATGACCTAGCAGCAACATAGCGGCGCCTTAGCGGCGACTTAGCGGTGACTTAGCGGTGACTTAGCGGTGCCGTAGCGGTGACTTAGCGGAGCCTTAGCGGTGACTTAGCGATGACCTAGCAGCAACATAGCGGCGCCTTGGCACCGCCTTAGCGGTGACTTAGCGGTGCCGTAGCGGTGACTTACGTGTCCCTCCATGCCCTCCAGGGGGCTCCACTCCCTCCAGCTGCTCCGCCCGGCCTTCACCCTCAGGGCCTCGTCGGGCCACAGCAGACCCTTCCTCTTGGACAGGTTGATGGTCTCCAGCACCTGGCTCACGTCCACGATCTACCGGGAGACAGACGGACGGACAGACAGACGGACGGACAGACGGACGGACAGACAGACGGACGGACAGACAGACAGAAGGAAGCGTAAGGTTTTAACAGCTCTTTAAACAAGTTAAAGGGCCCCCACTGGCTATTTTACCCATCATACATCTGGGCAGACACGCTCCCACTTGTGAAGTCACTAATGGGTCGATTTTGACCTGGCTTGTAATGGCTGATCGTCACATGGGGGCTTTTCAGATCGCTGAACAGTTGTTTCCTCTTCCCTTCGCCACTCACTTAGCGAACGTCGCTAAATCTAGTTCCCTGGTCATCGGCTATGACAAAAACCACAAGGTTACTCCTCATTTCTCCCGCGATATCGACTGACCTACAGACCTGTACTACTGGCTCACTGCAGCGTGACTGGGCGTGGTAAAAGATCACAAGGTGGAGCCACCCACCTGCACCCTGTAGGAGAGGTCATCGCGCCGCACCGTGGCCACGGTGGGGTGGTGGTGGTGGGGGTGGTGGTGGTGGTGGTGAGGGAGGTGCTGGTGGTGGTGGTGAGGGAGGTGCTGGTGGTGAGGGAGGTGCTGGTTCTGCCCGAGGGGGTCGGACGCGGCGGTGACGGTGGAGGAGGAGGAGGAGGAGGAGGTGGAGGCGGCGGCGCAGGCGGCGCTGCAGGGGGGGGCGTCGCCCCCGGCCAGCAGGCCCACCAGCGTGTGCCGCTTACAGGGGGGGATGCTGTGGTTGGAGAGGGAGGCGGAGGGGGGCCCCGAGGGGCCGGCGGCGTCCGAGACGGAGCCCAGCCGCAGGTGCAGGGAGGCGGGCAGCGTGTGCAGGGACAGCTGGCTGGAGGAGGAGCGGGGGCAGGGCTCCAGGCCCGTGGTGGAGGTGCGCAGGGAGGACGAGTGCCGGCTGCTGCTGTAGCGGTAGGAGGACGCCCCGCTGACCACCGAGGCCCGCGCCGGCGAGTGGCGCGCCAGGCCCGACTGCACCGACTGGCAGCTCTGGCTGGTGCCTGCGGGGGGCGACGGAGAGTTAGTACCGCGCTGGGGCGGTGGTGGTGACACTGCCCTGTTGTTAGCATGTCACCATTTAGTTAGCGTGTCACCATGTTGTTAGCGTGTCGCCATGTTGTTAGCGTGTCGCCATGTTGTTAGCGTGTCGCCATGTTGTTAGCGTGTCGCCATGTTGTTAGCGTGTCGCCGCCAAGTTGGCAGACAGTTACCATGTTACTGACATGAGCTAATTCATCCCATCCTTAGCGTTTCCTCTTGATTAATAATATCCTTCCTCTGGCAGAGTTTTGGAGCTGATGTAAAACCTAAAACACGCCACTTATAAACCATATTAACACAAATGTCTACAGACAACCTATTTCAACATGTTAGGTTTCCAAGCAGATTACCAAAGACAAACACCGCGCTACAAACCGACCAATCACAACGGCTCGTCCCTCACCCATGGAGTGGTGTGTGTGGTGGGGGTGGTGCGGGTGGGGCGCGGGGCCCCCGGGGGTCCCGCCCTGGGACACGGAGCTCTGCTGGGAGTCGCTGGCCCCCGTGCCGTTCCCGCTGCCGCAGGACACGCCCCCCCCGTCCGAGTCCTCCATGTTGCCCCCGCTGTTGCAGCCGGCGCCGCAGCCCTTCCTCAGCCTGCACCCCCCAGGGAGGAGAGGAGGAACACGTCACAACCCGGTTCACAATGTAAAGGCTCTGCGCACCCGGGCACACCAACACGGAGGACTTTTATTTAGAAAAACCACTGGTGTTTCCCCTCAGTGAATGGGCATGAACGTGTGGCAAAATGAATGTATTAAAATGAATTAAACGAAATTGGATGGTCTAAAAGGCTACAGAAAATAATTGTGAAGATGTATCCCCCTTTTTCCAGTAAACCGTTTGAACAGCAAATAAACATCGAGTCAATCAAGAAGACGTCCGCTTTGCGGTCTCTTTTCCAAACACGCGTCCGGGCTGACTGGAGCGAGGATGAAACAGCGCCCTCTGGTGGCCAGGCGCACGCACTGCACTCCCTCAACGACAACACCACCACCACCACCAGCGGCAGCGGCGGCACCCACCTGTGCCAGGTGCTGACCACGAAGCTGCGGATGTTGCCCATGCTGATGGGCCCCCCCAGCACGCGGGGCAGCTGGGGGTGGGAGTCGCAGTAGGAGGTGGTGAGGGGCGACACGTAGATGGGGTAGCCGATGGGCTGGTCGCACGACGAGTTGATCATGTTGCGCAGCGCCTGCTTGGCGTTCTGGATGCTGCCGCGCTCCGGGTTCCGGTTCCGCAGGAAGACCAGCTCCTGCTGCTGCCCCGCCCACAGGCCCCGCACGCACTCCTTGTTCACCTGCCGTCGCCAACGGAGACCACACGTCAGGGGTGGGGGGGGGGAGTGGGGGGGGGGGAGATGGGAGAGGGACGCCACTCCAACTCCTAAACCCTCCTCCCCCCCCCAGACTCCGCCCCCGCCCCCACCGCATCACTGGGGGGGGTGGGGGGGGGGGGGGGGTGGGGGGGGGGGGGGGGGGGGGGGCGGGGGGGGGGGTGGGGGGGGTGGGGGGGGGGGGGGGAACAGCGCTCAATTAACTGATGCAAGCGCCCCCCCCCCCCCCCCCCCCCCCCACCGCACCCGGGGGGGGGGGGGGGGGGGGGGATACAGGGGCGGGCGAAGGGGTGGGCCTCACCTTGATGACGCGGAAGCTGAGGTAGCGGCGGTTGAGCATGATGATCTTGTACTCGTTGGTGCCCTCGTCCAGCACGTGGCGCAGGGCGAGCAGCGAGGGCGAGTTGGACAGCACGGCGTTGCGCCACGCCGGGTCGCCCTCGTGGGCGATCACCAGGCTGCGCTGGTGCTCCGAGATGGCCTCGAACAGGACCACCGGGTCCTCGTACTCGTCAGGGGACGTGAAGTGGTCCTGGAGGTGGGGGGGGGGGGGGGGGGGGGAACAGTGAGAGTCAGAGAGAGACAGGGGGGGGAGGGAGGGGAGGGGGGGAGGGGGAGGGGAGGGGAGGGGAGAGAGAAACAGTGAGGGTTAAAGAGAGACGGGGGGGAGTGAGGGTGGGAGAGAGAGGGAGGGAGGGGAGAGAGAGAGAGACAGGGGGAGAGAGGGAGGGAGGGAGACAGTGAGGGTTAAAGAGAGACAGGGGGGAGGGAGAGAGGAGAGAGAGGGGGGGAGAGAGACAGGGGGCGAGAGGGAGGAAGGGAGACAGTGAGAGTTAAAGGGAGGGAGGGAGGGAGGGAGGGAGGGAGGGAGGGAGGGAGGGGATGGATAGGGGGCGAGAGGGAGGAAGGGAGACAGTGAGAGTTAAAGGGAGGGAGGGAGGGAGGGAGGGAGGGAGGGAGGAAGGCAGGGAGGGAGACAGTGAGAGTTAAAGAGAGACAAGGGGAGGGAGGGAGACAGTGAGAGTTAGAGAGAGACAGGGGGGGAGGGGGGGGGGGGAGGGGAGAGAGAGACAGGGGGCGAGAGGGAGGGAGGGAGACAGTGAGGGTTAAAGAGAGACAGGGGGGAGGGAAAGAGGAGGGAGGGAGGGAGAGTTAAAGAGAGACAGGGGGGAGGGAGAAAGGGAGAAAGGGAGGGGGGGAAGGAGACAGTGAGAGTAAGAGAGCGACAGGGGGGGAAAGGAGATAGCAGGTTATGAAAGACGGGGGGAGAGGGAGAGAGACAGGAGGAGAGAGAGGGATGGACAGATAGACTGCGATGGAGAGAGAGAAAGAAGAGGAATGCCGGGAAGCCCCCACCTGGTGCAGCTTGAGGGACATCCTCACGCCCGGCACCACCACCTTCCTCAGCAGCTCCATGTCAGCGAAGATCCACTCGTCCCGGAGAGACGAGATCCGGAAGTCTCCCTTGAAGAGAGCATGCAGTCCAAACAGGAAGGACTCCAGGTTACTGGGGAGGGAGAGAGGGAGAGGGAGAGACAGAGACAGAGACAGAGACAGAGACAGAGACAGAGACAGAGACAGAGACAGACAAAAAGAGAGATTGACAGAGAGACAGAGAGAGAGGAGATTGAAAAGTGAGAAAATGTTTACTTCTCATATCCTCACAATATCTTAACAGTATTGATGTACTTTTCATTGTAATAAAACTACACAACAGAAAGAAAGTGTACTGGTTACTCCCAATACTACTGGTTACTCCCAATACTACTGGTTACTCCCAATACTACTGGTTACTCCCAATACTACTGGTTACTCCCAATACTACTGGTTACTCCCAATACTACTGGTTACTCCCAATACTACTGGTTACTCCCAATACTACTGGTTACTCCCAATACTACTGGTTACTCCCTGTCCTCTACTTTAGTGTGTACAGGTCAGTCCGAGGACTGGATGCTCAAGACTAAATCAGTGCTTGGTGTCCTTCATACGTAGCACTGGATTGACCAGCACTAGTGTGCTGGACAATCCAGTGCACTACGTCGGTGCATAGTAGGTCACTCCTGCATTAGCGTGTGCTACTAGCGCGTCCTCACCTGGACATGTGGTGCGC
>JACYXH010000078.1:0-156392 GCA_026745465.1 Lota lota | reverse complement strand
CCTTTGTCTGCAGGCGATCAGTTACAGTCTTGGTTGCCGATGAAATTTAATCCCTGCCGCATTTACATGCCAAGTTTGACTTCTGGCGAGCCTTATTAAATAGATTTGTAAATCATTTCATCTTGATTAGAATCGGTCCTCGAGGGATCGCCGTTGCCTTTTTTTCTCTGTGTGCGTGCGCGCGCTACGTGTACCGTACGCGGCGTGCCCGCTGATTGTTCACATTTGAGCGACACACTAGAGGAGGTGGCGTTGCATTCTGTCTGCGTGTGCGCGTGTGATCTCCGCGTGCGCGTGCTCTTCCAGGGACGGCGCTGGCGCTGCCGCATCCTGTCCGTCAGCGTCGAGACCAAACTGTCGGCGTGTCTCTTGCCCCTGGAGGTCATGCCGCGGTGGGGGTGGGGTGGGGGTGGGGGGGGGGGGGGGGGGGGGGGGGGGTGCTACCACAGCTAGCCGCGGCTACAACGCCTTCCTTTTATCTGGCTGACAACCCGCCACATCCTCTGTAAACACGGTGCTGCTGGTACTTCGTTACTGCCAACACGCGTCCAATGAATATGAATTCCTAATTGTTCAATTACAAGCCGACTGCATCGCATTTATCTGCGTGCCTTTGGTTTTTATTTTATTAATTTTTTCGTCCCCGGGCCTGTGCCAATTACGAGATTTCAATCTAGACGCAATCAAGTGGCGAGGGCGGCGCGCGCCGTGTTTGCTGTCTCCGTGTAATTCTCTCCGATGTTAAACATGCATCTGGGAGGGCTCCTCTCGACAGAGGGCCGCGCGCGGTGGTGCACCTGCCTAATTGAGTGGTAATGAGCTGTCAGGAGTGGGGTGGGGCTTGTGATTGGCTCTCTGCAGGGGTTGCCTGGTGCCAATGGGATGTATGGGGCTGGCCCGCCCAGCTGGAGAACCATCCCCGCCAGCCTTGCCCCCCCCCCTTCAGGCCCGACTGGAGGGAGGGGGAGGGGGGAGTCTTGCAAATTAGGATAAAGACGCCATATCAGATGAGCGATTTTGAATTCTCTTTGTGGATTTTGGTGAGGTTGCAGGGCGTTATGCCTTCCCCCCCCCCCCCCCCCCCCCCCGACATTAACGGCGTTCTGCTCCAGCATACTACATTTATTTGAATCGTTAACGATGATATAAACTTGCTACGCCATGTGCAAAGAAAAGGAGGGGTCTGAATTTCCTTTTGGGGTAGCGTTTTCTTTATAGAGTGCACTGTTGGGTTCGCCTCCTTTGTTGTGGTGGGAAGCATTGTGTTGGCGTAGCCTTCCTTTTGATTTGAATAGTGCTCATTTGAAAGTGACTTCGATTTGCATTGTTTATTAAAATCTTTGGGGGGAAACGTACTGCAATACTTAAAGTTGGCAGGTCTTTAAGCTTTCTAATTTGAACAAGAAATAATTGCTTTAATCCATTTTATCTCGAGTAGTTGCCTTTGGTTAAAGCAAGGTTTTTGGACTCTGGCATTGGTCCAGCCTCCAGGCCATTCTACTCCACCAGCATGCCTTGACTTTCTCCTTGTACACCCACGTTACCTTGTAAAAATCTGCTTGTCTTTTTTTCCTTTTATTCAGCAGGGAAAACGCCGTGTCCTTTTCCCTGTATTACTGTGTGCACCTGATCTAAACCATTTTCCTCATCTCAATTTTGTTACAAAAGTGGATAAAATAGTTTAGGGGTATGTTTATTTATTTTTTTACCTTGCACCTTGCGTCTATGATAATGCAGTGGGGTACTCAGGCAAACAGAAGGTTTTACATTTGTGAAACGCTAAAGTATTTTGGTGCACAGCGCCGCGGTAAAAATGTGCACGAGTCGCGTCGCTTAATTGAATAGTTGGGAGTAATTATTTGTCAGGTAATGTTGAACAGGAAAAAATAAATAGCCACTCTGGGGCCTGTGAAATGTGGCTAATGGCCATGTGTTGATACTCTCACAAGGGAGATGGAAGGAACCTGCTCCACCGGGTACATAACTGATTAAGATTCACATTCTGAAACCACAGGCGCTCCAGGCGAGCGTGTCTCCTAGGGGACGAGATATTGAGCAGAGTTAAGTGTCAGACTTTGTTATATCATCACACTGGCGCGTGAAGCACGAAAAGAAAGAAAAAAATGAAAAGAAAAAAGACGCAAACGGAATACTCTGCTTACCGCAACCCCTCTACCCAACTCCCTGGTCAGCTTGACAGTTCTCGAAGCCGGTCGACAAACGACTCACCGCAGATGTGTGTGTGTGTGTCTCTGCTCGGCAGATGCCGAGAGTTCACTGGGAATTGTTTCCCCCTGCGTGGTTTCATATTTTCCCCTTTTATGTAGCTGTAATTTGTTTACAGACCGTAATAAGCCAGTGCATATCTTCTTCCCTGGCAGTTTGGCAGTTGTCCATTTTCAACTTGTTTTCCTTTTTCTTCCCTTTTGTTTATTTAATTTTTTTAATGCAAAAAGAACCTAATGAATCTCTGCAATGATGTACTGTAATGGTTTGACAGTTTAATTGTACTCGAGAATGGTTTATAAATGAATGTTGGGAACGTTTATAGTTGCCTTGGTTTTAGTCATGCAGATGTTACACACACGCACAACAAGGTAGTTTTTTACTTTGACTTATTTTCCGACATGGGTGCTTGCTACTCGGATATATAGCCTACGAGTGCAGTGACCTTATCTATTGTTTCTCGAGTGAATATTGTAAGCAGCTTCGGAGGATTAATAGAGACGTGTGGTAGTGCTTCTGCAGCTCTGGAACATTTGGACCTCTGGCAAGTGTCAGAATTTCAGCAGCACATTAAATCTCTTAACCCATTTTTTATTTTCTTGTCTCTTTCTGTTTCCATAAACTTTCGTTCCTGCTGTTCCTCCTTGACTGCAATGTGAAAAAAAAAAACTAAACATGGGCACTTTTCTCATGTGTGGTCATTGCTGGGCAGCTCCGGAGCCAGTGCCAGAAGTAAGGCTGGTGCCCGAAGCCCAGAGGGAAGAGGTTGAAAGGCAGCCAGTGCAGCTGTACATCCAGTCCAACCCAGCAAAGGCCTCCACTTTACACTGAAACGGGCACTGGCAGAGGCTACCGCCGCGTTGATGAGCATGTCCGTCTTTATTGGCCAGCTTAAATGTCATGCACCGTGAGCCCAGTCGTCTAATGCTCTGGCCGGCCAATGGGGGCTCTCCTTGCAATTACAGATCGGAGCCAGCGTGTTCCAATCTGGAGAAGGAACTGCAGAGCGCTCGCCAAATTGCCAAATGATTGTCGGCGGTAAATAAAAAGCAGACATCTCCTTTTTGATGTTCTGTATGTGCGTGCCTCACTTCCAAAATGCTGTGGCGCAATCACATTTGAAAGCAGTTTGCGCTCCCAACATAACAAGGGGGACCAATCAAAACAATAACTGTGGTTCCTTTTGACAAAGCCCTTGGCTCACAATTGTCAGAAGATGTAAGCTGACTCATCCATACAAGAAGGGCATGTATCCCTGGGAGCGAGGGGGCAAGGAGGCGATGATGACTCTTCCCCCTTCCATGTTCCACGCCCCTCTCCATCGGGGATCCACAGATTAATTACATGACTAGTCGCTGGTTAAGTCCCATTATTATTATTATATAATAAAACAAAATTCTAATGAATAATTTTCACTCCCTGCACTCTGTCTGGATTTAATTCTGCTCAGGTCTTCTGCAGACTCGGCCCTGTGGAAATAAGAATGCATTGATTATTTTCCATCTAGTAAATATCCCACCAACTGAGAAATAACATGCCTTCCGCCCTAATTGGTTTGTTTATCTTGAGCAACAGACTCTGGGTTTGTTTGGACTCTGGCTGGCATCCACACACAGGCACATCCACACACACACACACACACACACACACACACACACACTCACACACACACTCCCGTACACACACACAGATGCACACACACACCCCTGCATGATTACTTACCTTGGGAGACTGCTCCTAGAGCAAGGTTGATGTTCTCTGCACAGACATCAGCCTGTCATTCTCCCCGCTTAGGTGATAGCATTTGCCAAGACAGATTTGTTACAGGAAAAATAAATTCAGGCCTAAAAAGGGATTGATTTAAGGACGATGCTGCTGGGTGGTTGGGGGGGTTGGGGTTGTGTTGGGGAGGTGCATTGATGGGTGAGGTGTGGGAAGAAGGGGGGGGGGGATGGCTCTTAGAAACATTTCAACACTCTGTAGGGCTGGGGTTGGATCCAAACAAGCTGCCAACAGTGGCTTTATGTATAATTGATAAAGTGTATGTTCTTGGTGTCAGCCCTAAAGAGAGAGCTAGGACTATATCAGGAAGCTATTTCTTCCTCCTCTGAGGCGAGCATCATTTTTATTTTCTCCACCCCCGTTCCCTGGCTTATCTTTTCAGCCCAGGGAGCCCCGTGGAAAATTATTGTTTTTTCTCTTTTTGAAGGCCCCATAGAGCAAGTGGATCTTTAAAAAAAATAAAGCACATCCTGTTCTTGTGCCTATTAGTGTTGCAGGTACGGGGGCAGAGAGCCATCTGTAAAGTTGAGTGTACATCCTGAGCTATCAGGATTAGCCATCTCACTCTTGACACCCAACGCATTAATATTAGCTATAGGGAGACTATCCTGCTGAAAGCAGCATAAAAGGATTAATGCAACGCTTATCCTTTTGGAAATAATGCCCTTCATCGAGCGGATTTGACACCGCAGAGGCTAATGATGACATTGAATGGACCCAGAATAAATAAGGAGGCATCCTCCCATGTCATGCCGCTGGATCGGTGGCCATTTGCATTCCGCCAGCTCAAAGCTTATTGATTTTGCTGAGGGCGCTCAGTTGCTTTTCCTCTCACTGTAGCTCCTGAGCGACAATAAGTGCTTCCCAATCATCAATGTCCTGTAGGTAATGACAATCCCTTGCCCCGCGCGCCCAATAACGTGCTCCATCATTCTTTGTCACACTGTATGCCTCCACTTCACCTCGGAGCACTTTGTGTCGCCGCAATTACAGTGCATAAAACACAATATGGCAGCCGATCTCCAATCCACCAGGCAACAAGGAGACTCGGCGACGGCAAATTGGTCTTCCACTATTCAGATATGATATTATTATATAATGTTGTTATTATATATAGTGTATTATATATAAATATATATATATAACTGTTATAATGACAGCACAAGGTGTTCTGCACAGGCTCAGTTCTTGTAAATGGATCTGAGACCAGCCAAGTATGTGGTCGGTGTGTGGCATGTTATCTCGCTCTCTGCCGTAGCTTAATTGTTGTAAAGAGCATTCTTTTTTTACTAACTCTTGTACTTACGCAGAACGGATCTGTTTCCGGCTCTAAAGTGTTTAGAGGAGTGTTTGATTTATGTACCCCCCCCCTTCCCCCCTTTCCCTCCCTAATGTTTCACACCCACACTTGACTCTTCTTGACTGCTACTTGGGGGGGGGGGGGGGGGGGGGGGGTTGGCTGGCAAGTAAACAGGATATGTCACCGCATGGGGTCTCCGGGACCTACCACGCACAGAGAATTTAAATCAAGCACTTCACCCCCCAATAGAAAGAAAGCAAATAAATAAATAAATAAAAAGACAAATGATTGTACTTCACCGAGGGAAGGGTCTCCTTGAACCCACCCAAATGATTTGATTATGTAGGGGTTAAGGGGAGCTAAACAACTATAATAATAAATCTGTCACACTTTTAATAAGATGTGCCAGTCTGTATTGGAAATGATCGCCCTTTGGGAAGTGGCCCCCGGGCATGCCTGACAACATTGGCACTGTTCGTTCTGCTAAATTACAGTTTGGCCCCCAGGTAGTTTTTATTTAGTCCGAGAATGACAAAACGGCATCGATATCAGCTGATTCTCTCTGTATGTTTGTCTCTCTCTCTCTCTCTCTCTCTCTCTCTCTCTCTCTCTCTCTCTCTCTCTCTCTCTCTCTCTCTCTCTCTCTCTCTCTCTCTCTCTGTCCCTGTCTCTCTTTCAAGGACTTGCGTCAATATGTTCCATGTCCCCTCTCCTCTGGCTTTAATGAGAATTTAATGTGCTCCTATTCCTGTCTCCATGTTTCTTAAACCAGCCAGCCGCCCCCTCCCCCACAATAATTAGAAAGCAAATCTTAATTTCTGATTTGCATTACCGGCTGTAGTTGCACAACACTAGGCGGAAGTGCACATGGTTTTAGGTGTGATGTTGGCCTTCAGTGTGTGTGTGGTGTGTTTCTGTGTGTGTGGTGCGTGTGTGCGTGTGTAACTGGGCATGTACTGGGACACAGGAGATGGAGCGATTAGATTAGATGCTGCAAAGCCCGGCTGTTTGTGCGTTGAATGTGATTTAGTTGTACGGGGTGAGGCAGGCCACTGGGGGGGGGGCTCTGTGATGGGTGAGGGGACAGACTGACAGTGACGTTGGGGCGGTAATGGTTCCCAATGAGGAGGAATGACCCCTCTCAGGCAACACCTCCCCAAAGGCTAACACCAAGCCCGCCTGTCCAAACCCCACTGCCCAATGGATTCTTCTTCATGCCCGGGGATCCTCTATAGAGCTATTTATAGTCCCGCACCGTAAACGAAGCTTTATCTGGGTAAAACGTTACGCTTCACTCCTATCACAGTTTCTATTTTCATTAGCATCAAACGCCGCCTCAGCCTATTAAGATGTCGGGGTGTCAGTGATCAGTGGAAGTCAGAGATGAGAGGAAGTTCATTCGCTGTCGGGGCGTTTGGAGCGCGGCGCTGATCCCACCGCCAGCGGGGAGATGCAGGGGTGATCACTGGGATCTGACAACCGGGATCAGTGGGGGATCTGAGCCGCATGTGAAAAAAAATCCCAGTTTGTTTTGACACCGCCATATATTTGCCTCTGTTGCCCCCTTGTCCTGCCCCCCCCACCCCCACCCCCCACCCGCCACCCCCACCGTCCCTGTTGTCTCTGGAACCGAAACGTCACGCCTCGAAGCTTCGGCTGGAGAACACTGCTGGCTGGCTGGCTCATGAAAAATGCAGTTACTCGCCGCCACCCGTCCCCTCTCTTCCTCGTCCTCCTCCTCCTCCTCCTGTACAACAGTCAACGGCGTGCCTCTGAAACCCATGTCCTATCATATCCATGGCATGTCAGCCCCTATATTAATTATGTAGCAAGCAGCCGCGGAGGAGGCCCGCGTGGCGCGACCACTTAAAGTCCCGTGCAGATCACCAGTGTCACTGCATAAACAAGACTTAACTAGGGACGCCGCGTCCGTTTTAATGTTCAGCCCTGTGAGCAAATAGCTCCCTATAGCCCCGCATTTTACGGCAGGCACACAAGCAGAGCCCGTGATTTTTCTCTCTCTCTGTGCCTCTCTCTCCCCCGGGGCAACGTCTTTATTCTTGGCACCCGTGTCGAGGCTCACTCCATCCAACCGTCGTGGTCACTTTTTCCGGTTCAGCTGAGGTGTTCGACCCGGGTCACCGGGGCCTGGGTTTTTAGTTTCTCTTTTGGTTGGCTGCGTTCACACTCGCTCTCGCCATTCCTGTTAAAAGAAATGTCCCCCAAATAGGAACCCTCAGTGGAGAGTTGTCCCAAATAAAACACACACACACAAAAAAAACAACATGGTCATGTATTTCCTCATGTGTTTATTTTGCAAAAAAAAAAATAAAAAAAAAAATAACGGTTCTCCCACCCAATCAGACGACAGCGCCGTTGCACCAGCACTCGTACATATCTTGTCACTAAATGAATGAACGCGGGGAGGGATGGAATCTCTTGATGGATCCCCTTGAAGTACAGCTGTTTCCCTCCTGTCCTCCTCTTCTTCCTCCACCAACAAATGCTCTCTCAGGATTAGACCCACTACAAACACTCCAGTGGCATTAATCTTCTTTTAAGGACCGCATTCAAAGGTTTTACACAATGCAACAACAAAAAAAAGAGAAGAGGAAAACCCTTTGGAACGATGAGCTTATGCCAAAACGGATATGCCTCATCAGAATACTAATATGATATGATAGCATGCGTCGGGCTGGCTGACGTTAACCCCTTTGCCGCAGCCAGCCAATGAGTCAACACAGCTCCGGCGTGCTCGATAACGCTGGAAGGATGGGCTCCTACGGGGCCTTGATTGCAGCGGTTTGGCAGGGATCATTGAAAAGTCGGAAAGTGAGGATCCGTTGAGCGCAGCCGGCGGGGGGGGGATGGGGTTTTCCCGAAGACTCGGGAAACACTCCAGACGTATTATGAAGCCATCACGTCTTGTTTTGCACATGCCTCCTTTTGTAATGCAGCCTCATGTCAGACAATGCGCTCCTGCGCCGCGGCACAATGCGCCAAGCGCCGGCATTGTCCGGGCTCATCCGACGAGACGCCTATTGAGAGTGTGGCGTGGAGCTCAGATAAACGTGCGGCCCCTGTCGCTTGTCGTGTTTACTGGGGTGTCGTTGACGCCGATTCGGTTCCTGCGGTGGCGCGGCGTCTGGGCCGTGGCGCGGCGTCTGGGCCGTGGCGCGGCGTCTGGGCCGTGGCGCGGCGTCTGGGCCGTGGCGCGGCGTCTGGGCCGTGTCACGACGTTAACTTTATGGTAATGTGCTGGTGATTGGGATTGACGTTATGGGGACGTTATGGGGACGGTTCTGCCATGTTATGGTGATGCGTTTGTGCTGTGGTATGTGTACGCCGTGCCATTTTGCGTTACTGCGAAGTGCGGTAGCAGATTTCCGTATCTCCATTCCAAACCACCATGTGTACAGCTACCCATTGAGCTGACTTTTGGTTGATACACCTGGCAGATAAAGGACCTCGAAGCATCACGTGTGTGTGTGTGAGTGTGTGTGTCTGAGTGTGTGTGTGGAGGAGAAGAACATGGTTTTCACATGCCGCCCAGACACATCTCACACATGTTGAGCTTGTCAGCGCACATCTCTGAAGATGCAAATGTGTCAACCACATGTAACCAACCGCCCATAGAGATGCTCAGCAGCTTCTCCCTCCTGGTTCCTAAATGGCTGCCAGGGATCTAACACAGCCGAGAGAGTTTCTGTCTTTATAATGCATTGATCAATGATGGATATTGACTACCTTATGTGCATTCATCATTGAGTTAAGGGAAATCAATACACAATACACTCAATACATCAACACCTAATTCGGTCAGTTCATGTTTTTTTTATTTTTTTATTATTGAAAGTAGTTCATGAATAGTGAATTAATACTTGATTATTATAATTGAAATCAATATTATCTTGGCTTGCCACATTGTAACCGAGGATAAAAAGGAGGATAAATAATTATGAATAATTGTAGTTTCATCCGTCATTGCAGTAGTACTCTACTCCTCCATTTTCTGAAATGTACTCCCATCACCTAGTCTTGCGGCACGTGCCCAGTTGTGTTTCCCCCAGCTCTCATTTCAATATCTGAAGCGAAAGGTCAAAATCGTATATTCAGCGGTGCAGTGGAGAGAGTGACTTTACATGGTACCCGTTCAGCCTGGCACAACCTACATGTCCCAAACCCTCAGACCATCAAAACTAAGAGCTAATGAATCATTCGGGGCGGCCGCTGTGAAACATTTATGGGCGGCCCTTTGCATTGGGACCAATTTGAGTGACCCCCCGTGGCCCCTTGCACACCAAGCCAGGGAAGCCCCTCCTTTGCATTGTCATATCAATATTCTGCTGTTGATGTCCAGCTGAGACGAGTCCGGCTGCTCTTTCTCAACACATGCTCATTTGCATTCACAGCGTGAGCCGAAGACGAAGCCTTAGCTTGCCTGCTCCTCCACCCCGTCCCCCACCCTTGTTCTAGACACTACTGTTGCTTCCACCTCCACCCCCAGCCCTCTCTCTCCCTTTCCACCCCTCTCTTGCTCTCCCTCTCTTTTTTTTCTACAGGGAAAGGTTTCTTTATTCGTGGCATGCCAGAGAAGAGCCCTCTGAGGATTACATTGGCTAAGCCCTTATCACTTCAGGAAATTCACTGCCTGCTTAAAAAAGTGGTAGGAGCAGAAAATCAAGGGGAAGTGCTATTCTTTTTTAAGTTTCTCCTTATTCCCATGGAAAGTTATTACGTGTTTGAAGAAAAGTCCTTATTTTTGGCACTCAAGTTTTTTTTTTACTCGTAACCGTATTTCATATTTCAACCCCCAAGCATTTTTTTTTTCTATTTTGTGCAGTGGAAAATGTGAAGGCAGGTGCGCGAGAAGAAGAAAGAGGGAGCAAGGGGTAGAGGGAGAGAGAAAGTGAGGGAGTTAGAGAGAGAGTGAGAGAGAGTGAGGAAGAGAGAGTGAGCGAGAGCGTTAGTTGTGGCCCAGGCATGGCTGTGCTTACTAGGAAGCGCTGTTAAACATCCAGGGGAAATGTTTGTTATTCTAATGGGAAACCACCATGGCAACCGCTAGTGGAGTCCCAAAGCTTTGTGCGGGGTATAGGCACGCAGTACCCCCTCCCCCCCCCCCCCCCCCCCCCCCCCCATTTCTTCATTGGCAATGAGTGAATAGAATACATTCTTTGCCTTTGCATCACCTGAGATTCTCCACGATTTTGAAGGCGGATATTGTATTTGATATCGGTACGATTTGTGGACAGGGTATTTCAGGGGTTGTCTGTTTTTAAGGCGGTGTATGATTGAGGTGGATGTACGACTGCAAGCTGACGTCGAGAGCAGCAGCAGGAGGCCGGTTGGCTGGGACTTCACGGTTTTCACTTCACGACACGGGAAAACAAAGAGGTGTAAACACTGCTCAAGTGCCTTATTAAAAAAACAAGCTCTCTGCAGTTCGGTGACTTTTGCAATTATTCCTTCTTGTCTTTTCTGCGGATGTGTTGCATATTTCAGACGGGCCTTAATGAATTAAGTTATTTTCATTTCTAACACCTTTTGCAGGGATTAAAATGCTGTGGAGTGCTTTAAGAGAATGTGCGGAGGGTTGTTTGGGTGGGCCGGCTGGGAGGGTAAACCTGTTGGATGAAAACCTCTCCTTTTTAAAGGTTCCAATAACTCATAAGCCCTTCTCAGTTTGTACACCTTCTTTCTCTCCCTCTGCAGATTTCCTTAAGTGGCTTATGTGAATTGCAATTTCCACATTGATGCCGGGGGAATAGACAGAATGCACAGGTTGTGACTGTGTACCAATGGCGCGCTGAACTCCTCCATCGTGTGGCGATGTTGCCGTGGTGGCGAGGGTTTCACACACACACACACACACACACAAACGCATGCGGTGCGGTGAGATTGTGCCCCCCTGCGCTATGGGAGTACAGGCTGACCTGAAGCTAAGCCGTCAGCCGGAACAGCCCTCCATCAACTCCAGCTCACAACACTGCCCTCTTATCTGCTGGCATTTCTGGCCGATACACACATACATAGCCAGGGAGTGATACAGTTTTGCGACATGACATATCTGGTATTGTGGCGTGCTCGATCGGATCACCACCTCTTGTGAAATATAATGCTTTTAACTCCACTGCTCCCGCCTAGTTATTTTTTTCCCCCTTTTCTCTTTTTTAAACAACTGTAGCAGAGAGACAGAGGGCAGTCTGTTTGCTCGTCTTGGCCAGAGGCCAGAGGCTCTTTCTGATATAATCCCCCACCATCGATCAGACTTTGTTTACCCTTACATGGTTTCACTCCCCTCCAGCAATTAGCAGACAACCTTCAACCTCCCACCTCTCAGACCGGCTTTCTTGCGTTTATTTTTTCCTTAAGTGGTCATTTTTCATGTTGAGCATAAGCCCTGAGTAAGTGTGGGCGTACATTAAGTAACAGTGTCTCCTCTCCTGGGCCGTGACACATTGTGCGCGCGTGGTTCAGCAGTTTCTCCGGTTCAGACGTTCCTTTTCGTATATTGATTTCATTAATTCTTTGATGAGCTCTGCCACGGTCAGAAACCCTCAGCACACACACACACACACTAACCTCTCATTTTAAGATGATACCTACATTTGGGAGACCTCCATCACGTCCGATCTTGGCCATTATAAACCCTCCTATTTGTACAGTGTTATGAAACCATCCTACATGGAAGATTAGCATGGCTCTTCCACTGAGGCGTTTGTAATGAATAACGAGAGCGGGAGACTGCTCTTGGCTTGCAGACGGGACCGTTCAGTTGCGCTGGATATTGTGTAATCACAAACGTAGAAATCAATCGCATACTGCAACCCTGAGAACCAGACAGATTTCCGCTCCTCTTTGCATCCATCCCGTGCAGATCTCTAAAGCTTAACCCTAACCCCGCCTCACCCTTAAGGGAGAACCTCCCAAAGCACAGCGGAGGGGAGAGAAATTGAATTGTGTTCTGATTCCAAAGGCAATTTCTCAGTATCTTACAGTAACCTATGTGTGACATGTAGTTTTAACCACATGGCATCTCACCTGTATTTCAGATTAAACCTTTAATTTATTTGATGAAGTGCTAGGTTTTGGTGTGCTGAAGTGGTACTTTAGTCCGCTCTGAATTGGGAAGGATTGCCAAAGCTCACTCAACAGCGAACTGTAATTTAAGTTTTAACAGAATCCAGTGCCTCCATCTTGAAGAATAATAAACAAAACCAAAAACAGCTACCCGCCGGTGTTTTTTTGCTGTTGTTTTTGTGGCCCATGCTCTGCCTCTGTCTATGTTTACATCATCTCGTCAGTCTCAAAGCCCTCTCCTCCTCGGGTCTGAACAAAGGCAAACTGAATGGAGTTGACTTGAAAGTGTCACCAGAGCTTCGAGTGGGAGAAAACACAGGGCGACGACTAAGCAGATGAACCGTAAAGTTTCCTAGCCTTGACAGCTACTGCTTTCCCTACCAGTCTCCATCTTCTCCGGCTCGGTTGTTGCTTTGTCTTTTTTTGTTCTCCATGGTTTTTGTATTGATTGCTTTTTCTTTGTAGATGGTAGATATAGTATTAACTGTTTTACTATTTAGTCATTTTAGCGAATGCTTTTAGCCAAAGGGACTTACTCAGAATTTGAAGTGCATATCATTGATGAGCAGTCTGTTTATTTCCCTGCAAACATATAGTCATATTTTGAGGGAATTCATTATGCATGTAAAAGCACACTCCATTTCCCTCTTGGATAATTTTCTTAATACTCTTTGAATATATAGGGGTGCACCAATTGCTTCAGTTGAACACAACTTGTTATACTAAGAAAAGGACATAAATGCAGTGAGATTTTTGTCCATACTAGAATATAATCAGTTTGGAGCTGGAGAAAACAATACATTTGACAGCTTAGTCACTTAAGTTTAATCATCAGTTATTTTCCTCGAAGCTAAAATTGCCCTCAATTGACACTACACAAATTCTGGATGCTGAATTCTAGCAAGCTCTTACTCAGCAAATCATGATAATGTGGAAAAAGCGGTGTAATATACTGTGCTAATTTTAAATTCTAATTTGGCGATTAGGCAAAGGGCTGTTGATAGCAGTTAGTGTTTTCATCCGATGCTGCTTTATTACAAATGCAATTAGATGATATTTTAAATAGCTGTGAATAATTGAACTGTTCCCTTTTTGCCACATGCTCTCCTTGCGTGTCTTGTACACACACACACACACACACACACACACACACACACACGCACACACACACACACACACACACACCCACACCCACAGAAGTTAATATTTGACCAAATTTAAGCAGCCCAAATGCCTTCAACGTGAAACAACAGGCATCAAGCTCCTGCATTGAACTTGACAGCTTTCACCCAGCGCTGTGGAAAGGAGGCCCTCTTGCTTCTCATGCTGCTCAGACGTTAAATGGCAGGCAGACAGTGTTTGGAGGTTAACGTTGGGATTCTCACCCTCCCTTAACCCCCCCCCCCCCCCCCCCCCACCCCCACCCCCCCAACTCTTGCCAGTACTTCTGACATCGCAAAGGGGGGAGAAATATGTATCAAATTAACTCCAAGCAACAGGACCTAGGGCCGCCCTGCCCTTGTCTTTCCAGCAATCAGGGCTTTGTTATTTCAGCCTTCCAACCAAAACCGAATGTGATTCAATGGCTTCGGCAATTACCTGCAATTTTCCGACCTGGTACGCTAGCCCTAGCCGGAGTGTTGGCGCACAGTGAAATATTGTCTTGCCTAGCTTAAGCTAATTCATTTACATCTGTGGAGTTGAGCATTACGAAAAACGTTTCACTTCTGTGCAACGCTGTCGAGGAATGTCTGCCGAGATTTGCTTTTCCGTCTGCGTGCTAACCTCCGTGATTACCAAGCAGTTGAAACTAGACCCCCCCCCCCCCCCCCATACAGTGTGGACAGCACATTACAGAGCCCCTGTTTAATACATCTGACCCATATATTATTTCCTACTCAAGGCAGCCCAAGAGTGAAGAAGAAATAGGTCTGGAGCCTCAACATCTGTTTTCGTATTGGTCTGCAGACTCTTTATTTCATTTTTCCATCAGCCCTTACCATCTCCTCTTCCATTGTCCATTAACTCCATAGCTGTGTGTGTGTGTGTGTGTGTGTGTGTGTGTGTGTGTGTGTGTGTGTGTGTGTGTGTGTGTGTATGTGTGTGTGTGTGTGTGTGTGTGCATGTGCGCGCATGTGCGCGCATGTGTGTCTGTGTCAGAGGGATGTTTCCCCTTCAGAGGTACTGAAGGAGACAGAACTGCTAGCGCCAAAATGCTAATTAAGTACAGTGTGGTAGACAAGGACACTTGAGAGCGTATGCATTAGCAAGTTTAACTCCCTGCAAACCAAACAGTTTGTTCTTTCCCTGGCTACCCGAGATGGTGAAAAAACACTTTCTACTAAAACATAAATCAACAAGCTCCAAAACCTGGATCTACAGTATGTGTATGTATGCCCGTGCATGTGTAGTTGTCTAAATAGTGTTCATTTTTACTTCATTGGAATCATGTTTATTCTCTCACTCTCTCCCAACATAGTAGTGCTAACATATGGTATGTGTAAGGGGAGTCGCTTTGTGCGATGCCCTAAATCATTTTGTGGATTAGTATTGGCATTTAAATGCTCTTGGTCCTGAATCTAGTCTGTTTTAGATCTTAAGTTCATTCCTTGGCATTTGTGCTCCCTCTCGGGCTGGCCTCTTACCCTGGCCAACACATTTTTGAAACTCTGTAGCTTAACAGCAGAGCAAAGACAGCCTTTTGAAGAGACCCCAAAGCCCACCTCTCACATCATCTCACATCAGTATTGGCCATAGAAATCCGTCAAATGTCTTTGAATATTGTGATGCCAGAGCAACCCCATAACCTCCGGTTGGGGCTGAATAATTTTTGGTTATATGCAAGTCGTTTGTTTGCCATTACATGAATGCACTTGTGGCAGCAGAGGTTAATGTAATTATGTTCTCTGATGCCTGCACGATGCGCAGTCCGGTGCTTTGACAACACACTCCCCTGAAGTGCTTCTGAGGTTGGCTCTCGTGTTTGGGTTTTATATACACTCATTAGAGCGACCTTGGCCAGGTATTTTTATTACCATGACCCTTCAGTTGGTGTCTCCATATCTCATATGAACCACAAAAGAGCATATGGGAAACATATGCTAGTAATATTGTTGCCAATTGGGTCATATTTAAACCAGAGAACATTTAAAGAAATCAATTTTGGAATGGTTAGTCAGTAGTGTCTCTAACCAGTTGTTAATTCCACTGTTTGTGGCACATTTATGTGGCTCATGGGAGCTTAGCCAAGTTGATAATCCCCCTCTGCCCCTCTTCATCTACTACATGGCCTTTACAAGTTGGCCTCAGTCCAAACCCTTCACAACGAATGGATGAATCCCTTACGTATCTGATGTATTCGGAGAGAACATGATACATACATTTTAGGGAAGACGAAGCAGATGTGGTCGGTGTGGTTGGATGTTCTTGCAGTCGGATCAAACAATCTAGTGCTGCTTTAAATGCTGAATCAGGCTATATGGACCTGCTTTTCTTCTAGGAAAAACTTTTTTTTATTTATTTTTACCAATGACCTAATTGGCATTATTCCTGATTTGGAAAACGTCTCGCTACTCCAATTAAGACAGAATGAGTGCTGTTAAACCACGTTCAGGCCTTCAACATCTAATTTTGTCTAAATGAGATGCCTAGCTGAACGCGAAAGCAATCTTCTCATCCTCAGATTTCTGTCAAATAAACACTCACTAGCACCTGCACTCTTTTACCCTAATCCATGGAGCTGGAGAACTGGCAGCACTCACCTCTGTGCTCTCCCACTGCGCGGTGTGATTCTGTTTTCATGTGTGTATTGTGGTTAAACAGCAGGCCCCCCTTTTCCCGGGATACAGGGGAGTAAGGCATATATCTGGGAGCACAGAGGCAGGGCATGCCAGAGGGGGATAGAGGCATACTCGACTGATGATGCTCCAAACATCCGCCATCGATCCGACAGCACCAGGCGGTGTTCTTCGAAAGATAAGTGAAGGAGAACAGTATGTAGCATCACGCACGCCGCTGATCTACTTGACGTCTCATTCTGTTTAATGAAGCCTCCTGCACTGGAGAGTAGTGGAGGGGGAGGTGGTGGTGGTGGATGGATGGATGGATGGATGGATGGACGGAAGGACGGATGGAGGTGGGGGGGCTGTTTATGGTAATGACAGAGAGGCCCATGTCAGGGGCAGCCTTTGAACAGCTTTGATAGGAGCGCTGCTGTTGAGCTGCTGGGCTTTCCAGACGACAAGGAAATTAGCAGCGCAACATGCCTTAAAGGAGCCGCGATGGCCTGACTTTTGATGGAATGTGAGGCACAAACGAAGCAGCCATATTTGAAGGTCGCTTTAAAGAGGTAATTGTGCATATTCTTTACATGGCACACTGAGTAATGGCAAGTGTCAAACAAGTACATCATCAAACAGTATTGTAAACACTTTCCTCAGTAGGATTTAAAATAGACAGAGGGAATTAAGAGAGGTTTTTATTTTTTTCCTTCTTCCGTTTTCTATGGCCACCTCTGGTGCTACAAATGAAAACGTCCTTCCCAAAATAGATAATTTTTTACCCTTCAGATGTTCACTTTTATTTTAAGCTCAGTGACACTGTGTCATCCATCACAGCCAGCTTTTCAGAGGATGAAGAGCCTCAAGGAGGGAGGGCGGGAGGGAGAGAGAGAGCGAGCGAGAGAGACAGAGACAGAGAGAGAGAGAGAGAAACACAGATTCAATGCAGAGAAAGTGTGACAGCGTTGTGCTATTGCTGCAAAGTAAGACCTCCCTGGTTAAATTACCGCAAATCTCATCTTGTGCTTCCATTTAGGCATTTTTCTTTGTGTGAACAGAGTGGAAGTCATTCCTCTTCTAGGATAAACACTGAAAATGAAAGTGTTGCCTTCCAAGTCCTCCCACAAATTGCCGCTTCAGAGTGCCAAACTTCGCTTTGTGGCATTGTTTGCCAGGAAATTGCATTTCTCATCGCTTTAGTAAATGTTTTGGCTGGATAGAAAGTGTGCGAAAACTGATCAGCGCTTTGATCACCCTGACCTGGAAACGTGATCGTCTACCCACTTCTCAAGGGTCCCTGACACCTGGGGAAACTGGAGCTGTCTTTCTCGATATACGAGCGTGTGCTAAAGACTTGACTTCTCCTGTTTCACGACAGAGGAGCCTAATGATGGGAATCGGAATGGCTCAAACTTCTGGCTTATGCTACTTTCTTTATATTTATTTTATCCACAAGCCACTCTTTAGAAGTTGGTTGGAGACACTGTTTTTGTTCTCTTCTATGAAGAAAATGCCCTGAGCAGTTTCATTGTTTAAAGTGCACAAAAAGCTATTTTGGTTTGTTTGGCTTTTAAAGCTTTTGTTTTACAGTACAACTCGGTCTTGATTAAATTCCTCTTTACGATTTCATTCATATATGACTTTATTTGATTCTAATGATAATATGTATTGCATCAAGCACTCATTTCGCTCTCATTCACATCAGCCAATGATCAAAAGGTGTTGCGTCACGTGACCAAAGTGCACAGTTAGAAATTACTTGCTGCTCCTGAAACTCCTCCCACCCCAACGTAAGAATTATTTAGTCGCGTGTCACGTATCGAACGAGGGAAAGCCTGCCACTTTGGAAGATCAAATAGACTGGATCTCTTTCCAGATAAAACCATCTTGCTACCAGAATCAGCCACTTAAACCTAACCATTTTTAACCTTGGACCTAATCTTGCCCATCTCAAGCATAATGTCAACCATATACCTAAACTCTGCTATCTATTTTTGTTTTAGGTGGGAGGTGTTTGGACTTGTGTCTGCAAGTACAGACACACACCACCAGACACTTTTGAGGGGGCCGTGCAGAAAACTATTCCTTTAAATTATCCACAAATATATTTATTTTCTTCAGGAACCAAAACAAAAGTGATGGTGCTTGAAATATTTATTTAAGAGCTCCCAAATAGAATGGGGTTATTATCAATGAGGGAATGTTAACTGCAACATGATGCATCTGAAAGAATGCTTGCTCATTCAGCAAAATGAGTTTTGAATTAACAAGGCTATTGAAACAATAGACAGGTGCACTATAATGCGACCGCAATTTGTGTCAACTAATGTCGTCTTAGGTTGTTAGAAATGTTAAAACGTTTCATGACCTCAGTTCTAAGCAAAAACATGATAATTGGATCCTGAATTATGCAGCCCTGGAAACATCCACATTAAAAACTGTTAAAGTGATATATCTATTTCAATAACAAGATGATTGATAATTATAATTATTCAACAGCATATGAAAGCGTTCCAGGCAATCTGGTGGGAAGGCATTGGTACCGATGGTGTACTTGGAGGTGAATTACATACAGCCAGCGAGTGATTCGAGAGGCTGTGGCATGGCTTTTTAAAGTTCACAAACCCTCTGGATATTTGATCAAGCCACAGGCCTTTGATCATTGGTAACACTGAGGTAACCATGACCGTTTTCGACTCCAAAAAAAAAAGGGACCGTTTGTGTCCGAAAACAATCTCCCCACCTCTGACACATTGGCACCCTGAGAAAGAAAAATGTCAAGGTCAATAATGGGCCATTAGCTCTGGAGTGAGTTGCCTTTGTGTTCCCAGGCCCGTTCAGAACACCTCCTGTCTACAACACACGATACTGTGGCAGAGCTGCCGTAGGTACCGACCCATCCAGTTTTCACTTTTCTGAAAAAGAAAAGAAGAAAACACATGACTACGTCGTGTGAAAGAATGAGAACTACTACTCAGAGAGTGAAAGACCTCATGATGTGTGACAAAGTATTAACTCTGGCACTGTGTTGTTGCACCTTGTGGATTTGATTGACTACGCATTCAGCCTCTATTCATTGGTATTACACCTTGTTCATTTGACATGAGGGCCGCCTCTCCGTTGCAACAAATGTCATACGTGTTCTAATGAGAACTACACTATAGACCACAATAGAGGCTTTTCTACTAGATTAATTGTAACACCAGCCAGGAAAACACTTTTTCTTGCCGCCCCCACCGCCTTTTTCCCTCCATGCTATCTTAACACAGTAGTTTTATAGAGAAGCTTGTTGCTGAAAAACAAGGTAGAAAAGATCTGTATCAAAGCACAAGTGTTTTTTTTTTTTGTGTGTGCCCGGTTTGCTGGAGAGTCTCGCTTCAGGTTTCGGTCCGAAACACAAAGGTGTTTTCTTACCTGATTTGTATTCATTCACACAATGAGTGGACCTGCATCTCTTGTTTCCAAGTAAGGAGAGTCCAGACGAGACTTTTGTTCCACCCATCATTGGATACTTGCATGTTGCTTCCTCCAGTACAGGCCTTGGACCACAGCCACCAGCTTTGTCCTGGTGATTTTTTGTCCTTCTCCTCTGCCTTTGTTGCGATGTGTACAGGTTCCAACAAACGTTAGTTTTATGGAGATGAACGCTTCAAATAGCTACTGCCGTTCTTTCTTTCTTCATTCTGTTTTAATGAAAGATACTCTTGTCAGTCTTAATTTACCATGCCCGACACAAAAAAAGACACAAATTAGTGGCTTGAAATGTTCTGTAGGTCCAGTGATTCTACTGTCAGGGATTCACTTCAGTGGGAGTATGAAGAATTAATCCCTGTTAGTAGGGGCCAACCAAAAACCCATGACTCAATTACATATTATAATTATTGTGTTCTTGTTTGTTTTTTCAGGGTTTCTTTCTGACGGTGTCCCCAGAGTCGATTCTCAAGGTGGCCAAACACGTTTCAAAAAGCAACAAGATCTTCTGCATGAACCTCTCTGCACCGTTCATCAGCCAGTTCTTCAAGGAGGACCTGATGAAGGTCATGCCCTATGTCGACATCCTGTTTGGCAACGAGACGGTGAGTGACAGAGAACGCCTATTTCATGTGTATTCTGTACCAACAGACAAGCTGTACAAATGCAAACAGAACTCAACATAGATTTTAAGATTTTGTCTGTAGACTTTGTCTACATGTGAGTGCTTGTGTACATGAAAACTGTCTGTATGTTTGGTTTGGAAAGTATGTGTGTTTTAAAAGGGGAATAGAAGCAGTACTTAAGAGCCTAAAAAAAGTGCCCTGATTCCATACAGAAAAGTGCCCCAATTCCCCTCACCGCATCAAAAACGGAAATTAAATGGCAATTTCCCCCCAGTTTTGAACCCTTTATTGTTGCTGGCCATTTAACATTGCACTTAGCCACAGCCCAATAAAGAGACGGATAAGAATTAGCCTAGTAATCACTCATTTTAATCGTGTCACCATTTCATGGCAGTTAATGTATTGCTTTTTTCCCCCTTGGCCATAAGGAAGTGAGTAGTAAGATAGAGGTCAAGCAGTAGTCGTACAGTGGTGGTGCTAGGAAGTCTCCTCTAACTGGCCAGCTGTGTCGGGGCTGGGGCGTATCGCTTGCACAGACTTCACCTTTTGGAAGCGAGGGGGTGGTGGTAGGGAGGTGCAGAGGAAAGTTAGATTTTTTTTCTTTTTTTACTTGCCTTGCCTCCCTGCTGCTAAAGCTACGAAACAGAGCCCTTTTTCTTTTCGTTAGAGATGGGGTCCGCAGAGCAGGACACGACTGGAAGGAACTGCTCAGCATTTGTCGATTTATTACTGCTGCTGACTTCAGCTTTTCCCTCTTCTTCCCCCCCCCCCCCCCCCCCCCCCCCCCCCACCCTGCATCCCCCTCTACCTGCCCCCACAAGCTCCACAATACCTCCCTTTTGCATATGCACCCCTCTCTTCGTCTCCCTAATTGCCGTTAGGAACAGTTGGGTCTCCCAAAGCACAGAGTATATTTTGCAAACGTTATGTATTTTCGGGTGGGTGGTACTGTTTGTGGTTTGCATAAGTTGTTTGCTCACACCTCCAGTCATTACAGTTTAATGACTTTGGATAATTACTGCGCATGTTTTTTCAAAGAGATTATTGTTTTTTTTTATTGTCTTTTTTATTATGAGAACATGTCAATGGTGAGTCCAAGTCCCGTATCAGACCGGCCCGTACAGTCTGGTGCTACTGTTGATACCGCTTCCTGTCCCGGGTGTTCTGACTCCCTTCGGCTTACCGTCAAAGTGAACAGGAGTGTCTGCCTCCACACTACGGGCCCCCAGGCCCCCCTGTTGTGTGCGAGGCAGACCGCGTTGGCAGTCACGCAGTGGCACATGGTGAGTGACAGGCAACAGGCCTACACCACCACCTCCACCACATGGCACACTACCCAGTTCCCTCCCACCCACCCGTATCCTCTCTCTCGCCCCAATGCCCTCAACACCACTAGCCCCCTCCCCCCTCCCCGCTACAGCCCCCTCCCTGGTTGTGGATCACCCTGAGCCCCTCATGCCTTCATAACAAGTCAGTGACAGTGGGGATTACACAGACTGACTCCCCGCAGTCCCGGCAGCACACGCTGCAAGGGAAAGCTAATGTGGCTGCCTTGTCCATGTCTCTCTCTTCTGCTTAACCACAGCCACAACGCATGAAGTCACCGTTTGTGTGGGTGTGTTTGTATGTTTGTTCTCTAAGCCTGCACTCGCGTAGAAATGCATCAGGCAATCGGAGAAATAATACAATGGCGGTTTTTGAGACGATAAACAAACAAAAAAGGGTTTGATCTTGTGGGATCTAATGTGTTTTGTGTAAGTCGGTTTTGCCGAGTCTGATCTGGTTTCAATGAAATCATTTGCAAAACATTATTTCATTAGGTTGATACTTCAAAACAATGTTCCTCACACCTTTGACTCCTCTGTGGTAACGGCTGACATGGATTTATTTTCATTGTCTCCTGCCGCACATTGAAAGGACCAACTGTGTGTTCCATTCAGGCCGCCCTGGGTAATTTTGCTGTAACATGATCTCGCTGGTACGTGTTTGAAACCTGGCATCCGCCTGCCTGCCTGCCTGCCTGCCTGCCTGGCCTATCGGCGGGCTCCTAGCTTATATAACAGTCTCCCGTCCGTCCCGTAATTACTGCCTTTTTCGGATGTCGTGTGGTGTCTGCTCTCCTCTGCGAGGTGGGGGAGGGTCAGGAGACTAGCTCCACAATGTCTACAGTGCCACAGTCTCTGAGATCATGACAACGTTGGGAAATGGTATTGGTTCTCTTTTTTTTTTTCATCTGACACTGCTTGGGTTAATTGGCAAACATGTCGTGCGATAACCTGGGAACAGACCAGGCCTAATTGAGTCCTTCTGCTCTGTCCAACTCTTGACTACCTGACTACCTGACATGAAACCCAGGGCATTACATTTCCCTCTATTAAATGACTACAGCTAATTAGGCCTGAATGAGGGAATCATTATCGCTGGGAAAACCACATGCCAGTGGATTCACTGTTAAAGTTAGCCACAATTTGCCTTTGCCATTCGAGCGGCGAGCGATAAACCACACATACAATGGGAGGAACGCATTGGACCATTACTGCAGGCCTCCTAATGGGGAATTTGAAGACATATCATAGACAAATTGAACGATTAATTGAGACTGAATTAATCACTCTGACTGATGTTCCATAAGCCGGAATTCATGACAGTCTCCATTTACATCAGGTTAAGTATCAAGTAATTTTATTTTATTTGGGCAGCAGTAATAACAGTGAACTGCCTCCAAAACGGTGTGTGCCTCCATAAATGAACTGCTACCACAGATGAAGAGCTTCAAATGTTTAGCCCTACAGTAAATACCCTCCTCCAACCTCTCCACTCCTCCATTGACAATATTTACACCAGCCCCATATAGGAATATGGCAATAACTTAAATTGCTGTCCAATCTATCCGGCTATTCCCCTCTGAAAGCTACTTTACCTATATTGCTTCAAGGCTCTAGCTTTCAAAACAACAGTCCGCCATTATAATTGAATGCTCAATAGGAGAGCTGTCTAATAAATGGGAAGATAACATAGAGGTATGTATGATTATACCTTGCTACGCAAAAAAAGAAGGCCATCATCCGGTTTATTTTCTTGTGTTCAAGCTGTTTTTAAAGAGCGTTTAGCTCACCGGCTCTCCAGGCAATGAGAGCCAAATAACATGGATTTCCTGCCCCTCTGTGCTGTGTGAATGCTCTGTACCTGATGTTTTGTGTGGTGATCTTGCTTATTTTCCCATCCATCCCCAAGCACAGTTCCATGATCTAAGAGCGCTAGGATACAAGCAGTCGTACAGAGGGTTATTGTCATGAAAAGCCCCACAGGCATTTTGGCTCCCAGCCCTATTTTTCTCCATCTGCATGCAGTCTGTGAGGTGTTGGGGGGATATGGGGGAGGGCGGCTTTAATGATTTTTCCAGGACAGGCTGAAAGTATGTGTCTGTGTCTGTGTCTGTGTGTATGTAAGTATGTGTGGGCATGTGCAAAAACATATAAGTGTGTGTGTGTGTGTGTGTGTGTGTGTGTGTGTCTGTGTAAAGGGGGCAGGTTGAGATACATGGACAAAGTGACATCACCTCTTTGAATCTCCGCCCGATTCGTCATCCCTGCTTTGTTTGCGTGATGGACTGCTAGCAAACGCTTATCTTGGTGCAACGCCCGCGGCTGTTTATCGCCGCCGTGACGCGTCCCGAGCCGTGCGGGTGCGTGCGCCGGGCTGTCAGTATGTGTGGGTGATGGCAAGTTCACTAAAGCCCCCCAAGGGTCCTAGGGGTATTCTAGCCAAAGAAAAATGAAAGACTTTTCTGTTGACAGCTCACCCACAGACAACCGTAGTGGTTCCTCTTGTAGTAGCTTGGTGGGAATAATATCCCGTCCCATCTCTTAAAACAAAGATGTGAGAGCCAGATAAGCATCTTACTGGAATGACTATCACGCTCTCCTGCCCCCTACACCCACCCACACACACACACACACACACACACACACACACACACACCGCCTCTGCTCTCTCCCATCTCCTCTCTTTCTGTCGGGGGCCGTCTGTGGAGGATGGGAAAGCATATGAGACATTAACCTCCGTGTGTTTATTCACAGGGCCCCACAGGCCAACTGGGGTGTAGCGAGTGGCCGAGACATCTCTGGACTCCACCGAGGGAAGCAAACACCACGTGTAGAGCACCAGACGTATTGGCCCGTGTTCTTAGTGCCATACTCCCGAAGTTTTTTTTTAATTCGCACAAACCTCTAATGAGTCACATGCACGCCGGTAGCGCCAGAGTACGTTGACCTTCAGTGTGACGCACAGTCCAACACTCATCTGAGTCATAGTGCATTAACGGAGGTGAAGTGTTAAAGGCAAACGCCTGCTTTATTTTCTTGATAACAGGAAGTGGCATGTGTCAAAATCCGGCCAACTACAATAAAACCATCAACGTCTTTGTTCGGGCATCTACTGTCAGACGGGGAGGGGGTGAAGACCAATTATGGTGTAGAGGAAGTCTTATACATCCAGCATTCTTGTATTTTTTCCCCTTTCTTTTGTTTTGTGAGCCAAGGTACTCTGGAGAGCCAGTGTGGCTCCACCATAGGAGACCCTTCTAACCACTGTAATTGTACCGAGCCAAAACCCGCCTTGCCCAGTCCCACGAGCAAACCGCGGAATATTTCATAAACGTCGGGTCAATAAGGGGGTAGGGTCCACGGAAGGTAAGTGTGGGGGGGGGGGGGGGGGGGGGGGGGGGCGACTTTGGCCATGAAATGTGACCTCACAGCGAATCTTTTAACAAGGAGATGGACCGATAGGCCGGTAGGTGGGGGGCCGTAGTCCTCTGAAGGGGGAGTAATTATGGATGTAAGCGGAGATATTGCACTGGGAGCAGATCGATGCTGGCCTGACACCGAGGACCGGTGTATCCCTGTCTCAGCGGGAGTAAGCGTGAGATACAAAGGCTTGATGCCAGAGTGTCTGGCCAACGCTGGAGACCAGTGGAGCTGCAACCAGTGGGGCTGCAATGGCTCCATGGCACCCATGTCGCTTTTCCTCCTGATCCACTACTACTTGGATCTCGACTGTTTTCAGCACACACACAAATACACACACATACACACACACACGCCCCCAATCCTCTTATCAATCCCCAAGTAGATAAGAGGCGGTAATTGTCTTCCGACCGTCCAGTGTGAAGTCTCTCGTAGACACTCCTTTCTTCATCGCGCTCAAACAAGACTAGCCGCCAACACTCTGGACATGATCCCGTGGTCTTTTCAAACGTGTCAACTATCAGCGTTACCTTATGAGCCACAGTAAGCTCACATTCATTTGCTGTGTTTCCTGAAACACAAAAGACCCCTTGAGCTTACTTGGAGGAACCTCACTTAGCGGTGTCTGCCGAATGCGCCCATTTGAACCCAACAAATTGGATGTATTTGTGGTCGGCTAAATTACGGTGGGCTTTATTTTGATTGCATCATGCCAAATATCTCCTTCTAGAAAGATCCTGCGGTTATTTTTCCCTCTCCGCAAAGTACCTACCACATGCCAGTGGTATGCGAACACATGGAAAACGCCACTGCAGGCCCCGCGCCATATTTGCTACTTTTCTTCTGGCTAGTGACTGTCTTGTGTCACATCAACAAATAACATGTTGGACATCCTCTTCATTTTCTCTGCGCATGTATTTACTCCTTCAAAGCACTCCCGACTCCTCTCGCACAAATGGTTTGAATTATCTCAAGCTATTTCATCTCTCTCTCTCTCTCTCTCTCTCTCTCTCTCTCTCTCTCTCTCTCTCTCTCTCTCTCTCTCTCTCTGCTTTTTTTCATTGTCTAAGGCATGCAAATCCCAGCCTGGCAGATCTTTGTTTCTCATTAAGAGATACGCCGAGCAGCCCGAATGCTCAAATGGTTATTTTACACAGGGGGGGGACACAGTCGCTGTTCCTGTCAATTCAGCACAGAAACATATTTGTTCTCCACGTTGTTTGTTTACAGAGACTGTAATACACTACCTATCAGGCAATTTATATAGGCAATAAATAAAAAGACAGACCAATTGAAAATCTGCTTCATTGGCATCAGCCCTTCTGACAAGTGCTTTCCCAGCAACCTTGTTTCTATCAGCAAGAGAAATTACTATAACCAGATCATTTTAGGCCTAGGAATTACTTAACGTGGGCTCGTCCTCTGGAGTAAAATACTGAACACCTTTTTTAGCATGGAAAAAAATACCCACAAGCCAGGGGAAAACAAGAACAATGCAGTGTGCTTTATTACACTGTGTGAGAGACCAAAGCTTTTGTTTGCCTGTCAATAGTCCTCTAATTAGTGTTGTTTGGCAGCGGTGGAGAAATACATCCACTGTTTGTTTATCTCCCCCCAGTCCCCCGTCATCCCTCCTGTTGGGAGGCAGGCGGTGTCTGGCACTCTGACGTGCTCTGACCCCCGTGTAAAAGCCTCCTCGGCCGAGATGCGTGATAGAAGCCCCCCTAGTGCTGATAAGGCCACCAAGACTGACAACCAACCCTCACCACCCCCAATGCAACCCCCGCGCACATTGCTGCTGCTGCCTGTGCCTCTATGGCCTCCATTAAGTCCCACCAGAGACCCCCCCCCCCCCCCCCACACTTACACACACACACACACACACACACACACTCTAAACACAGACAACCACCCACCTGTTTCCTGCCACCTATTCAGCACCATCCCCCCTCCTCCCCCCCAGACCTCCCCCGGAGATGGCTATCAGTGGCCATATTTATGTGTCCCACATGTTTCCGATTGTTTAACCCCTGGACCCCAGCGTGGGGTTTTAGTGCGTGGCCCCAGGGGGCTTTGTAAAGAGACCTCTGTTCTGTGCTGGTACACAGACACGGCAGATGGATGGAAGCGGAGCCCCTCACTGGAGCACTTGGAGGGTACGGAGTGGACAGAGAACACGTTGATTTAGTTTTGCTTGGATGAAAGCCGAAGGTCATCCCTGTGATGGTTGGGTAACATTTAGGCATATCACAATGTTTGTATTTCACCTTGATTGGACATAACTATGATTTGTCTCCAATTAACAGAATCATTTGTTTGCTTGGGTTTTTGTTACTGTTGCTATAAATAAATGCACTTATTATCATCAATTTGTAGATCATTTTAATAGTGTATGGAGTATATCATGCATAGATTCTAAGTCGGTTATTGCCTTAAATTGCTACTACATTAGGAAATTGCGTTGTCACTTTGTTATTCCCTTAAGGAGCAATTGCTTTAGATAAATGAAATTGCACTCTGTAACAATGGAGTGTATAATGAACATGGTTTCAGGATATAGTGGAATTGGTTAGCATATGAATAGTGTCACGAACACGCTTAAAGGTGTTTTCAATAATCCCTTCATATTTCAGTTGTGTCTTAAATGTAGAAGTATGGCGTAACAAACATTTCAATAGCACAGGTTTTTATCTTTGGAAATGCAAAGCATACGTTATCGATGGAAATAATGGATTTTCCGTCGATAACAAATAAACCAAAAGCGTTATTTGAGCAAATGCATTAGGGAGTCTGAGGAATCCCTAGTTGAAGAGTCAGGCCCAACCCAGTTAATAATCGCGCATATCGCTTATTTTCTTCAAAGACGCGGAAAATGCATTCGATTTAAATGGGCTGAGATAAGACACCTGGACTCAATGGCTCAGTACAAACACGACTACGGCATCATCTGATTGTAGAGTGAAAATTCCCAGAAGTGGGAGTCTGCAGCACCCGCCTCTCTGCTTCGCATGATTTTCCTGTGCCTCATTCCTTGCGAGCCGAGTTTTGTAGCACGTTGCCCCCCAAAACAAGAGGGCGGAGGTTCTGGCCAGTGGAACCTCATCGGGTCTCGGTACAGTTGACTCATGTCACCTTATCTGCCCTCTGTCGTCATATTAATAATCTCCTGCTGTAGTTATCAACACACACACACCTCTGATGTGGTAACTTCCTGTTTCTTCGGCAGCGTTCTCAGAGCGATGACATTCTGACTTCCAGGAAAGGAGCCATGTTCTGTCCTCTGGGAGGGAAGGGGAGACACTCAAAAGACAGCCACAGCCTTTCCGCCGCCAGACATCACATGCCTTGATTACCCTCCCACCCTCCACCTACCTCTACCCCAATACACAGCCCTCCTCCCACCCTACCTCAACAGCCACCCAGTAATGTATGCTGCAGCGATCTGGGTGGAGGTGCTTGAGCTGAATGCCAGATGTTGTTTTTACTAGGCATTTATGAAGTCTGTCTGTTGCGCCTCAGTGATAACTAGCAGCGAGTGAGGGAAAACAGTGAATGTGTTATATGTTACAGGCTTTCATCTGTAAAAAATGAATTATTGGCAAGCGACTGAGCTATTGGGACAGAGGTTAAAGACCACATTACATTCTCCTCGGTTGTAAGGGCCTTGAGTGATTTGTCGTAGTGTGTAGCTGTGATAATTACCCAGACATATTCTGGAAAGACACATTTTGTAACCTTCTGGTGTTGTTTCACAGTTACCTCGCAACCGCGGAGATCACATTGGTTGGTGGAGGTTGGAATTTCTTCAAAACAAATCATTATCAGGGGAAAGAAATCAACAGAAACCCCTAAAGTAGGATGGAAATTGGGTCTTAATGTACACAATGTGTCACGGTTCCATTCCCTCTACTCCGTAACTCATCCACACACACACACACACACACACACACACACACACACAATGTCAAAAACAATTGAATTTCTGCCTGAGCTTCAGCTTGGCCTAACACGGTCAAGCAAACGCCTATTTTCTCAATGGCCTCGGGGGGAGTTATGGTTTGCAGCTTATCAACTTTTATTAACCTTAGCACAGGGGTCTGCTCTTTGATTTAGATTCCTCAGGAAACCCAGGAAGAGGATGTTTTTCTCCTCTCACTTTCGCCTCCTGACATGTGCTGCACAACTGCTTGCAAAAAAGAGACATGAATCAGAATAAGTCATCTGAAGACATCTAAAGAAAAGTCAATACACACGGATAACATTATTATTATTAAAAGAAAGAAGTACACACAAAAGTACACAACGTCTGGTCCGACTAGATCCTAGTTTGTTGTCTCTCCCCAAATATGGATTTATAGTGTGATGTTTTGACAAAATGTGTCTTTCCGATTCCATTTTTAATTTACGAAGAAAACTGCCAGTACACCCCCACCATCACCCACTTTCCCCACTCCCCATCCATAACTGGCTTTTGGATTATTAGCTTAAGCCTTCTAAAAATATCCCTTTGACAGTATGAGCTCCTCACAGCAGCCACATCTCAGACGTCCTGATAGCTTCATATTAGCTCAGACTGTGGAAGCAGGGGCTCATGGTGTCGGTACAGCTTGTTCTCTTACCACCTTGTTCAGCCACTAAGGAGAGCCGACTAGTCCAAAAATCCCCTAGCAACTCTATTCAGAACCTTTTCTACGTGGGTCATCGGGATAACGACGCCACCGCCAAGGATATGTTAGCGAAGCCAGGCAGGGAACAGGTTTTTTGTTCGGTTTTTTTCCGGTTTGTTTACAGCAGGAGCGAATTTTTCCCATATGTAACTGGAAGCCCTTGTCATTGAACCGACAGCTGAAGAAGCACATGGGCTGTCAGTTAAGAGGCTCTTACATCATGCCATCACAGCACATCAAATATATTCCATATCGCATAAAATGTCTAGTGCCGCTCACGCATTAAACATGGTCTTTTTAACAACATATTCTCCCTACCCGGCGCATTATCTTTTCACTAATCTTACTGCTAGCAAATATTTATTATTGTTATTATAGGCATTCATGTCAATCTCATAGATGCTAATAAATGCCTTAAACGGATTACATAGTTCACAGGTGGCTCACAAAATGGCTTCAATTATCTTTTCTTACACCCACTCGCTCTTGAAAGTATAAAATAATTTTGCTCCTAATTCTCACTAACTAAAGCAGAGAGAGAGTGAGAGAGAGAGAGAGAGAGAGAGGAGGGAAGGGGAGGAGAGCGAGAGACGGACAGAGCGGTGTACTGTCCAAGCAACCATTTTTCTCCATCCTTCATTGATGTCGTTGCCAAGGATGTTACGTTTTTCATCAAGTTTCTCATGCTCCCATGTGACACCATTTTTGATGGAATGCCGGTGTAAATAAACAAACACAAACCCATTCCAGACACTCAAAAGATTTCAGAAGCAACTCACCTTTATCTATACAAACCTTGAATACTACACTTAATTGACTAGCCTCCCCGTGTGCATATTTGTGTGTGTGGGCGCGTGCCTGCGTGCGCGCGTGCGCGCGTGCGTGCGTGCGTGCGTGTGTGTGTGTGTGTGTGTGTGTGTGTGTGTGTCATGGGGATGATGAATTGACATATTGCCGGTGCTGTAATGTTGATCCAAGGCAGGGCGGCACGGGGGCCCGTCTCGCGGGACCAGTAACCTTATTGTTCCATGTCATCTCCTCCCCTTCTGTTGGAGGACCACGCTGTCAACCTCTCCCCAAGGTCTCAGCACCAGGCAAACACAAGGGCAGCCCCCCCCCCCTTCCCATATAATTGGATCATTTAGCATCGTAGCATCAACCTATTACGCCGTCCTTGGGTCAAAAGCAAATTTATTGCGTTGGAGTTGTCCGTCATGGCATTTGTGTGTCAGGATGGACACGCACGGGGCTGCCTCTGAAAGTGATTGAGATGAAGTGGGGTTAAATTATCCTCTTCGTTGGCCCAGTGCTGGATTTCAGTGTTGGGGATTCCCCCCTCCCCATATGTACACACATTAGTATTGTTTTCGGGGGGGTTTCGGTGTTAGGCTCATGGCCGCGGGCGGGGACGTGGTATTTGTTGTCTCACCGCTGCTGCCGTTGTAAAAGGAGACAAAGTGGGCTGGTGGCTTAAGCGGGCGGAACCTCATCACCCGCTACATCAGGGGCGGGCACTGTGGCACTTTACATTAACACCCGCCACGTGTGTGAGAAGATGACGGAAGTGACATGTCTTTTCCTGTGTGTGTGGTGTGTTAGTTTGTGTGTGCTGTAACATCCTGCTCTATTTGTGTCCCCGTAATGAACTGCTCATTTGTGTTGTTGTTTTTTTCTTTTATTGCAGGAGGCGGCCACCTTTGCTAAGGAGCAAGGCTTCAAGGTGAGTTGACCAGCGATCGCTCGCTAAACAGCTCCGAAAACAGCGAGTTTTATTTTTCTCAGCCTTTCTTTTTTATTTTTTTGCTGATAATGAAGTTCTTTTTGGACAGTGATTGATGTGCTATTATACTCTCCAGGCCTTGCAGCAGTTGCTATGGAAACCTGGCAGTCGTCATGGTTTCTTTGTTCAGCCAGCACTCTGTTATGACGCACTCTGCTAGGTCTGCACCCAACATCGCCTACAGATGTTATTTATTGAATTTTGAAAAGCCTCTTGGGAAGCTGAGAAGTTGGGCATGGTTTCAAGCCTTCCTCTGCAGGCTTGGGGCTCGTCAGGTTGCCTGGTTAAAAAAGCATGCTCATTAGCTCCATTGCTCTCGGAGATGATGTGTGTTCTCTTTCACTGCTACAAGCACCGTGGCAAAGTGTACAGCGCCGGTAGTCTTATGATAACCAAATTACGGCCACCTGTGGTGTGAGATCATGTCACCGAAAATGACGGGGAGCGTGTTAGTCCATGGAAAATAACCCCATTCCCGTTTTGTTTTCACATTTAGCTTCCCTCTTCTGTGGTGAATAAATTGCCTCATTTGGTTATTTTATTTCTGTATTATTTGATATTTTCCCTGAAATGAAGCCATTGCTGCTTTTTTAAATATGTAATCAAAACCACAAAGAGACAAAAAAAAGGCCTTATGTGCAATTCCTGTGGCGGTGGGCTTAGGTATTTTAAGTGTCGTCTCCATTTCAAAGGCAGAGCTCCCTTGAATATGGCTGTGCTCGGTGTGAATAATTGTCATCCAGAATCACTAACGGTGTGATCAACGTGACTAGAATAGAAAAGCGATCCTGATGGCAGTGACGGGTTTAAGCGAGGAGAGGAGATGAAGGCAGGCAGAGGAGCGGGGGAGTTAAGGGGATGGGGGGGGGGGAGCTCCCATCTCAAAAAATAAATAGAAAGGGCAAGGCACAGACTCTTCCAGTATTAACAATTCTCTGTCATTTTCCATGTCTACTTGATTTGCCGGAACACGCCGCAAAATTGCATTGGATGAATATGATTTCTGTGTAGTATGTATTTATTTCCAGATGCTCAGGCTTTAATTATAATTTTTTGCCCTTGGTGTTGGTCTTGACGACCATGTCGTCGTGGCTAAGCACTAACCAGATTGAAATAATGCCAATATGTATATAAGCTGCTGTACAAGTGTCAGAATCATTTTAAATGGGAGACTAAGCAGACCAATATGTGAGGCATAAAGTGTTAGCACACTGTCATTCTTCCAGTGACTATACCATGCTTCGTGTTCACCCAATCATTTTTCCTCTTATAATATGCCTTTATGCATGGTAGTCTATTTTGGCTAATTTGTTAATAAAGGTGAATAAGGACAAACAAATAGTATCATTATAATTATTTGGTATAATTGATTTACACAGCCACTACTAAAGCTTTTAAAATGCCAACTTATATGATAGTACTAATATCTAACAATAAGCATAATTTCAATTGCATCATTTTAGTCAACCGAGTATTAAAAAATGGGGTTGGATAGTAGCCAAATTACTTTTAGGACATAGGCATTAACCCAAATTTTATTTATTGCCAATAATTTCTTCATATGCATACCTAATGTAGTACTAACACAACACATGTCCCTTCAGGGATTAATAATGCATGTAAGATATGATTGATAATATCTTAGATGCATGCATCTGCATATGTACAAACACGCGTGGGCAATCAACAGGAAATAAGGACTATTCCAATATGTACATATACACGCACGTTTACACGCACACGCCTCCACGCGTACGCAGCCACAAATAAAACTGCTAACAACAGAACGCATGTTTGTGTTTGAGCGGTATTTAACCCACTTAACATTATAATCATTCACTCTATGTATTCGTCTGTAAGATGTCTTCTAAAGCAGCCATTAGCCATCTGAAGAAACATAGAGAACAAACCACAGAGAATGAATAATGAAGTTGGTACTAAGTTGGTTTTAAACATACAGACAGACGGACATCAAACAGCACCAGGCTCGACACTTGGAAAGGGACTGGGTCACAGTGAGCCATGCAAAATGCCTGCCTAGTTGAAATGTTCAACTCCAGTTGAAATTTGAGCTCAACAACGCGATGGTTGTGGTGTTTGGAACATAGCGCCATGCTCATCGCGTCCTTTTTAAATGACATCAGCGTCATAAAGGAACACACAGAAACCTACCCGTTTCTGGTATACATTTCTACTTTTATGGAAACACGCCTTAACCTCATTTGTGTTTGTTTAAGCACATCAAGCATTAGCTTCAGATTAATGAGCAAACATAGCACTAGGCAAAAATGATTGCCGTCAGGCAATAATAATCGGCATGTAGTATAATTGTAGTCATGTAGTAGAATGGCACAGTTGTAAAACTAGGTACCACTGTGCAATTAACTGATTTGGAACTGTACAAATTATGAAATCAATTGCATATATTAATCTCTGTCTATAAACTGTGCTTTAATATACATTTATTTTCTCCTTGGTGAATGATGCTGATTATGAGACACTATACTATAGGGCTTGGACATCACAACATCACATCGCAATGACCACCTCCATTTCAGATGCATAGGAACATTGGAATGTTAGTTATTATGTTGGTAGTAATGTTATTTTTTTCGGTCATTGTTTAGTAAATCATCATGAAATTATTTGTCATCATGGTGAGACATTGTTGTGTTTAAAACCGCCACAGCATTACTCATACGAGACGTGGCAAAACAAAGTTACGATACCGTAACCTAGGTTACGGTATAGTAAGGTTGATTTAGGATTTTACAGTACTACAACTCTCTTGAGTCCTCTGAATATGGCGGAGTATCACCAGCATAAAATCCCATGATGCATTCTGATGTACAAGCCCTATATGTGACATTATATGATAACTTAATCACAGCTGACAACAACTGCAGCTCTCTATATTTATTTCACCGAGAAAAAGAAATAATTATAGACTCCTATTCTTAAGAACAATCAGTGGATCCACATGCACACTAAGTAGCCCAATCGGCCAAAGAAATATCTGCAGAGCAGCAGTAATTGAATCTTTCCTGGCAGTGCTTCGCAGACAGGCTGCACCATAGACGATCAATTTCTCTTTGGTCTCAAAAGAGTAATAGAATTTAACACCCTAATGAATCCTTCAGAGTTTATGGTTTGCTGATGCATATCTGATCAACTGCAGCACAATCATGTCTTGCTTGTTGTCAGCAGTAAATCAAACCGTCTCACCGGATTGGTTCATTTGTTATGTTTGAACTTACATTTTTTTCTGATATTGTTTTGGCTTAGGAAGCTATCAGGTACGTTTTCTGCTATATATTTATATTCGTGTGTGTGTGTGTGTGTGTGTGTGTGTGTGTGCATGCACGCCCACGTCCGTGCACTCGTGCGGCTTGACATACCTAACAGTGGTGATGCTTAACCCTCCCTTACATCTCTCCCAATAGAACCTTTTAGCTCCCAAACCTGAACACATTGGCCTTTTTCTTTATGTCCCCGAACATAAAACCAACGGGTGCCAACGTGCCAGAGTCCCGTGTGGTTTCGCGTCCGGTGACTGGAGCGGTGCTTGTGGTTACATTCAGTCACAGTGACAAATTGCTTCTTTTTTTTTTTCTCCCGCCATTGCCTGCTAACAGCCTCTGTATTAACCTCACCATTAGCACTTACTTAGAGTGTTACACCCTTTTTTCCCCTGCCCAAGGTCTCGCCGGACCTCTTAGGGCTGATTAAAGGACGTTTGGGAAGCATTTAGAGGTGTTAAACCTCATCGGCTTGAGTGAGCCGGTGGGGGCCTCGCCGTGCCGCGCGGGAGCCCATCTCTCTGATTACTGCCACCGCCGCAGTATTTGCTCGCCCCCGAAGGTTCTCCGGTGTCAGCCCCCCGCTCCGGTGCCAGGAAGCGCCGTTGGCCCCGGTTGGGCTTCCGAGGCTGGCGGTGGCGCCGGGGTTGCGTCAGGAAATGTAAAGGTCCGGGGCGAACGGGCGGATGAAGATGCTCCCCCTGCTCATAGTACATCATGATGAGTTAATAATAAAGCAGCACTGACAGGTGTAGGAGTTTTTTTTCATCCCTCTTCATGATCAAAGGCAAGCACTCTGGAGTGTTCTCTCCAGGCGAGGATCCATTCTGTGCAGATGCTGAGGAGACATGGTCTGTTTCAGACGGGGGGGGGGGGGGGGGGGGGGGGGGGGGGGGGGGGGGGGGGGGGGGGGGTGCACATGCACAAGCGCACGAAGCCACGCACACCAAAACACGTTAGCCGACGTGGTGGTATCTTCCGATTTGCATCTCACTCTAGAAAAAAAATCCTGCAGCTCTCTTTGAAATGTCCGACAACTGTGTCCACGACTATTGATCTCCTTGATAAAAAAAGATTTGTTTGCAGTGGTATCTATTTTCTTCATAGATTACCCTTGCCAATATAGGAGGACAAAATCTCTCCTGATGCTTAATTGACTCCCCAGACTCATCCTGGTGTACGTGAGGGGAACGTCAGACTCAACTTTCTCACCGCGTCCTCGTATGCTTACAGACGGAGGACATCGCTGAGATCGCCAGGGACTGCCAGAACCTGCCCAAGCAGAACGAGAAAAGGCGGCGAGTTGTGGTCTTCACTCAGGGCAAGGACGACACCGTAGCCACTGTCGGTAGGCATTCATCCCTTCAGTCCTTCCTCGCCACCATTCACTGTCGGGTGCGATAATGCATAACTTAAGGTCCTCACAAATGCAAATCCCCTCCCTCACCATCAACACTTTCAACCGCCCCCGTCATCCCCACTTCTAACATCTTTATCCATCTCTCAAAACTCCCATCTTACCATTATAGGCCGTTGTCAAAGACATGATAGATTGCTTACTGAAGAGAACTGAATAGCATCTGTAATTTCTTTGAAGTTAACCTCTGCTATTGACGCCAGATGTTTAACAAAGAAAAAAGAACCCCTAGCGCTTGCACTACATTTGGTCATTTCAGAGCATAAAAGTAGTGCGGAGGATGTAAGGGAGCAGGCATTGATTTGTGAAGTACTTCTAACATCGTCTTGGACGGCTTCCAGAACGGTCCTCAGCAATTTTCCAATGCACCAACTCGTACTTCCTGCCCTTTCTTCCCTCTCCGAAATGTTGGCGCCGTGACCTTGGGAAGAGGTTGCAAGCGCGGCCCCTCAAGCTAATCCAATCTTTGTGCAAAGGGCATTTTAGTTAGTGGACATTAAGGAGGCAGAGTGTCGCCACTATCAAGCCGGGCTCGCAGGGGTGAGCTGCATGGCTAAGGAGACAGTAGTTTCTGATTACTGGCTGGAAGCGCTCGCTCTTGTCTGGGAGGGTTTTTTCTACTCACTGCCCTCATTTAGTTGAGACTAGTGTTGTGTGTGTGTTTGTGGTAAGGGGGGTTGGAGTGGAGGGGGTGTCTTCACCTTGGGTCAGTGCAGGATCTTCAAGACCTTCCAAGATTTCATTCTTCACTGGGGAAGGGGTATACATGACGCTGATGTGAGTTCAAGACAAGCGTTGGCGTTCGTTCACTGACGTTGATGGTTCCATTGCCAACGATGGAGTCAATATTGTGTATCTACGAAAAGTAAATAATGTAGCGGTGCATGCTAATAAAGCTGTGTCTTCTACAGAAAATAGCAACCATTCCATTCCAGCCCCGCCTCCCTCCCACCACAAAAGAAAACGAGTAGAATTTTGGAATTCGGTCTCTTGGGGAAGTGTTGCATTTATCCTTAAGTGCCAGACTTTTTTTATTATCAGGCTTTTTAAGAAATCTTTTAAGTGGAATTTGTGAAGTCTTCCACTTAAACCCCCCCCCCCCCCCCCCCCCCCCAACTGAAGCCATCCATTGTGTCTCTTAGTGATGGATAATGGCTGGCTGCCTCCCTCATCGCTCCTGCATGGAGACAGAGCCGCACACCGCCGTGAACTTTATATAAAATACATGATGAATGCAGCCGGGATGAAAGACGATGGGTTTCTGATGTCAGCTACAAAGGCAAACATGATAAATGTCATTGAATGCGCTATCATTCGGGGGACGGCGCCGTTACAGTGGTAGGTGCGGCGGAAAATCGGTGTCTGTGAACATTGTTATTCACGCCAGCCAAATAAATGTCAACACAAAAAAGAGAATTAAAGATTTTCATTTCCCAGAGGCGGCGCTCTAATAAACTTGATCTCTCATTTTGTTTGCAATTTGTCCCCCTGTCAGGATTTGATCATTCGCCAGCCTCGGCATGTCGCGTTAAGCCATTTCATAGTGATTAAGGGCGGGAGAATGCTTTCCCCCGTGGTGTAATTCTCCTTAAAAAAGAGATGTCAATTTGTTATTGTTATCTCTTTTTTTTCCCGCCCTTGGTTTGCAGACTCAACCGCTTTTTCATCACTGCTTCAAATGGGGCTTCGTCTTTTTTTTAAAGGAGCACTGAACAAAAAGGGGGGAAGTGGCTCTTTATCTGGCTGCCACTGACGCTGCTGAACTACACCTTTTTTTTTGTTGTTGCTTATATCCCCATTAAAGCGCTAATTAAGATCATTGTGTCCTGAACCTTAACAGCAAGTAGATCTAATAAACGATCATTGGGCTGAGTTTGGCGGCGCTAATCGCTGATAAGGACATGATGAAGCCAGGAGTCGGCCGCTCTGAGGGCCCCTCAGGAGAGGGAAGACAAGCGGGGTTGATTTTCCTCTGGGTGAATTAAATTCTGTTAGGAAGTGGAGCTTTACACAACAATGACCCAAGTTAATCACCTGTTGAAGGAACAACAATGCAGAATATCAGATACGGGCATTATTTTCCTTTCCAGGCGAAGGTTATCGTGTTTAATATTTACTTGTTGGTTACACTCAATTACTGATATCGTTATACAATTCGAAATCTCGTATTTATCGTAATCTTGTCCCTTTAAGATATATGTTGGGTAGGGGGTGTGGAGATCTCTGAAGGGAAAATAGACTTGTTTCTGTTGCATTTCTTGTCTTCTTTTTTTTAAAGCATGGAATCAATTAACAGTTAAGTCTGGAAATGACCTCTCGCTTATGCTTGGCATCTCACATTAATGTTTTCTTTCAACCCTCAATAAAGGATGCTGGTTTGTGATGATCCTTTGCCTGCGGTTACAGTAATTGCAGGCATACGTTTATTACCTTTTTATTTTTTCTAACTCAATTGTGAAGAACGATGCTGCTTATGATAAGGAAGCAGATTGAATGTCAACTGCCGTGTTTGCCAAGAAAGTGGTAATGCTGCTTTTTCCTGTTTGAGGCAGAATTTGGCCAAAGCACAGGAGGAAGTGTTCCAAGAGAAGTAAGCTTGGGCAAGTTGTTTTCCCCTCCATTGGCGAGGTCATATGTAAACTCTTCCGCGTACTCTTTAGACATGCCAATGGGCGAAGCAGTCTTGTGCAATTTCCACTGATGCGACAGGACACGATTTATGACTTGTTTGATTGCTGAATTTATCAGCATCATAAAATGGTACGTCGGTGTGATTGAGTTTATATTTTACAACCTGCCAACCATTCCCCCTACCTACTATCTGTCAAAACCACGTTGGCCCTAATCAGATAAGTACAACGTGAGCCATGTAATGATTTTACAATCAAAACAAGACATTAAGCGGTCATTTTTTGAATGCGGTTGCCTTATTTGCATCACATTTCTTATGGGAGAGATTTCTATGCCATTAAGGGGCCATGTCTGTATCATTAAAGAACAATGTTTAATAATGAAGGGCTTCGCTTGGTACTGATATTCAAATAGTCGCATGTTGCTACAAAGTCTTGTGTTTAATTACTGCCATTCAAGGGGTTATAATGAGGGAGTTCTGAAGAGGGGAATTAACCAAAGCACACAATTGCATCTTAATCATGGGAAATATTGGAATTAGTCTAGTTGTTTTTGAGTCTATTACAGGTTACAATGCTTACAGGTCTGTACTGTATGCTTCCAACGTTCACTCTAGGGCCTAACGGTCCTTTTTATGAATCAATGGTCTTTTGTTGTGGTTTTCACTGCATTTTATTACTCGGCAAAGAGAAACCACCAGAAGCCTTTACAGACTACAAGTAACGACATTGCCCCTGATGTTTTCAGGCCGGTTACAAGCCAATAACAACAGGGACACAGTGTTTTCTCTCGTACATTCAACTTTTGCCAATGAGCTCTTTGTTCCATACGGCGAAGGGGAACTGGCGGAGGGGAACCTAAGATAACATGACATTTCAGTTAAAAAAAATAATAATACGGCAACTAATGTGAACTTTCTTGACGAGCAGTGATGACTCAGTGGGAAGGCATTATGGTTAATTGTTCCAGGCTCCAAGAGATGGACTTGGTGTAATCGACCCATTCAACAGTCAACGTTAAGCTAGCCTAAGCGGCGACCTTGTAAAGTCCATAGAACAGGGCGCCCAATGCTATTTTGTCACCTCCGTAGTCGGTCTCTTTGAATATCCGCATTGTGTTGTGGTTATGGCGTTACATACATGCAAACGCGGCGCAGGGTGTATACCACCCACCCTGAACAAACTGTTCATGGTGTTCAGCCGAGTCAATATATATTTTTACCACACATAATAATTCACCAGAAGTGCTTAGGCATAATCAACATCAGATGCCCTGCCACCAAACCAGCTGATTTCCTGTGATAATCAGCGTCTCGCCCTGGATTCTTTATTTCCACAGCGACTGGTGGCTTTGAAGCCAATGCCTCTTCACATGGTGTGGTTGTTAGTTTCTTAAGGGCACAATCATTGTCAAACTTAAATGTATTGATAGCACCGTTTACATGTTATGATGTGCAGTCAACGTATTAGCATGCCATTATCTTCAACATTACTTAAGCAAAGTCGAGATACTAGCAATTAACTCATTCTAAACAGAGCTCAGACTATTGAAATATGGATCTTTACAATCTAGACAATCAACTGCTTCCCTGAAAGGAGGAACGAGTCTTTAAATTAAATGTTGTTGTCCTTGGTTCAACATTACCTCTTTGGGAGCTCGGGAGAACCACATTAAGACGCTGTCATTAGTTGCTTTGAATATAGCCACATTCTTCAATTAAACGTGTACTCGCGGACATGTTTATACCTTCATAGTGCTTAGTTTCTCACCGTTTGTGTCTTTACTGTTCCTCAGGTGTCAGGCGATATTGCCCTGGCTCCACCGTGCGCCAATTAGCGGCATGTAGCTGGCTTACAAAAATGTGATCAAATTGATAAGGCAGAAATAAATCTCTGCAGTGCACAGATGCAGTCAGAAACATAGCGGGGTTAGCGGGAAGTCTCATTAAGTGACTTTGTTAGCAGTCGTTTTTTAAGAATTATTTTGTGTGCGCTTGTCTGCTTAAGCTGGCGCCCCGGTCCTCTGCGCCAGAGGTCTGTCAGTCCCCTCCTGCCCCTTTCATCCACCACTCCGCTTTTTGTCTCCCGCACCTTTCCTGAAGGTTCACGACGGCACCAGAAGCCCTCGGCGCGTTTGAAGATTGTGTGTGTGTGTGTGTGTGTGTGTGTGTGTGTGTGTGTGTGTGTGTGTGTGTGGTTTACATTGCTCTGACATAAGTTGCTGATTTAATGTCATTCTACACCTCGAGACTTTGTCATCTGGTAGATTTGTTTATTTTCTGCCTTTTTCTTTTTTTTTCTCTCTCTCTCTCTCTCTCCCTCCCTCTCTCTCCTTCCCTCTTTCTCGAAGTGCCTTTTGAAGTGCACATGCTACTGATCACTCAGGCAATTTAATCCATTGAAGATGAGGATCAATCACTTAAAATCGGATGCACTTTGAAATGTAACAATGTCACTTTTCTGGCATTGTTGCCAGAATCCTCCTCCCCATGCTGTATCACTTATCTTAAGGTTGATAGATGTGTAGGCTGTGTAATTAATATACAGCCTACACATCTTTATATTTATGTCTACTTTTGCACATACACTTTCTGTTGTTGTAACAAACACATGAGGTGCTTCAACAGGGCAATGATTATGGGCTCTTTCTGTGTTTGTTTGTTTGTGTTTTCTGGGCTATTTTTGACACCTAGGTGTTTCGTTAACACATTTGTTTCATGTCGGATTGGAAAGCGTATTGAATTAAATATGGTTTTAACTACTGTGGTTCCCCATGTTGCCGTGCACTTGGAGAGCTCAATCTTGTTGAAAGGCAACTTTCCAATATCACATCCAACCGGACACACAATATTATCGCATGAAAATGCTTATTTAGAATAAATGGACAAATGCTTTCAGGTTCAAAAATGTATTGCCTTCACGTTAAGACGGACAATGAAGTGTTTGTGTTGAGCAGGAAAATGTGTGTTTATGTGTTTCCAGTCTACTTCCTGGTAGCAGCCACTAACCTTGTCTGTGTTGTGTTTCCTGATTTAATGGAGAAACACATGACCTTTTAACTAAAGGAAAGTTTCCCTACAAATGACAATGTAACCACGCAGACTGGGAACATGTATAATTTAAAACACTGAGGCAAAGATAGCAATACATTTAATAAACGGTCTCTTCTGTTCCCTACCACAGGTGACAAGGTGACCATGTTTCCTGTTGTGGACATTGACCAGAACGCCATTGTGGACACAAATGGCGCCGGTGATGCCTTTGTGGGAGGTGAAGTTTGCCCCAAAATGCGCACAAATGATTCCCTCTGCAATACATCCCCCAATTAACCTCTGATGGAGAGCATCTATGTGTGATTATGTCCATCTCTGATTCACATTATCATGACTTTTATTCTTTTTGTTTTCCCCCACTCTCTACCCACCAATTATTGTACCACACACACAATCCCAAGCCTATTAGCCCCATGCTAAACTTGTGAGTTAGCCGGCCACTAGGGCGCAGAGCCTGGGCCGAAAACCAAAAACTGCAAGGGGCGGAGTTACGCCTTGTTTCCTGTTTTGTTACAGATATATTCGACTGAAGAAAACTCATTTGCGCAAGTGGATGAAGCTTTCAGATGAGGATTTTCATAATTGGGTTTCTACAGTGGCCAGTCTACAAGGTGTTGATTGAAACCTTTAGGCCTCTTTTTAACAGTTTACTACTACTGGCCAAGTTTGTGTTTGCCAATTACTTGCTCTTACAGAACCCCGCCTCAAGCAACATGGTTGGTCGTAACAAATATGAAGCGAAAGATAGTGAAATGCCCCATTCACCCAGATTTTATATTTGAGCACGTCTGCCATCTTATTAATCCTTAAGTTTCTGATTTGTGAGACTAGCCGACAACCGATCCAAAGCACCGTAAAGTTTACCGTGCTGCTCCCTCTCTGTCCTCCGCAGGCTTCCTGTCTCAGCTGGTGATGGAGAGGCCGCTGGAGGAGTGCATCCGGGCGGGGCATTACGCGGCCAACGTCATCATCCAAAGGGTTGGCTGCACCTTCCCAGAGAAACCAGACTTCCACTGATGTACATGAGCGCTGTTTTGGCGTTTTCGGTGATGAATAGTTGATGTTCAGGGTTTTCTTTTCATTTATAGTTACAGCGATTCCGTAGGACTAACTGAATGTGCAGACCGTTACTTCAGTTTGCAGCTTAAGAGATGCAATTGATGACCGTTTATTAACTTGTTGCCATATGTTTGCCAATTCCAACTGTTCCTTTGCTCTCATGCCACAGGCGTCTTCGGCATTAAAGTAGACGGCGCCACTATCTGTTACAACAATTAAACTGGAGCTAGCTAATTCGTAAGATATTTTGGTTTTATAATGCAAATAATACAACCATATATTATAGTAATACAAATAATTTTATTCTTAATCCCACCATGATTAAAGTAATTTATTTAAAAGTTTCTCAAGTATTTTACTTTTGAAAGGATTTGCATTAAATAAATATTTATTTGCAAATATGAGTCAATTTTGCCAATACACAGGGTGTGTGCTTCTTCCTTATCTCCTGTTTTAAAAAATTTACCATTTCATCCATACTAATGGGTTTCAGTTCTGTCAAAAATAATGGGACAGCTTAACCCGGCTATTGCCAGAACATGGTGCCTTCTCTCTCTCTCTCTCTCTCTCTCTCTCTCTCTCTCTCTCTCTCTCTCTCTCTCTCTCTCTCTCTCTCTCTCTCTCTCTCTCTCTCTCTCTCTCTCTCTCTCTCTCTCTCTCTCTCTCTCTCACACACACACACACACTCAATTCCAAAAAGCTTTATTGGCATGGGAAACAAACGTTTACATTGCCAATGCAGCTGAAATGCAAGCCAAAAAACATATATGAACTCTCTCCCCCGCCCCCCCCTCCTCCTCGCTGGACCCCCAACCGGACACTGGCCAGCGTCTGGGTCTCTGTTACAAGGGTAAAGAAAGTGGGTGGGGGAGGGTATTCTTCTCAGGGGATTAGGTGGTGGTCGGGGAGGGTGGGGGCTGGGGGCTGGGGTTCTTCATGGCAATCATCAGGAGGGGAGGCTGAAAATTAGGGTGATCCTTCGTACCCAGCAGTGCTGTCGCTGGGGGTGGAAGGAAAAAAAAAAGATCAGGGGGGGGGGGGGGGGGGAGAAAGGGGCCCGTCCCACAGAGTGTGGGCCAACACAAGTGCCATGGCTAAAAAAAAAGTTTACCGCCCTTGTCTCACTCCTCATGGTGTGTACGTGCAAAGTACTAGAAGACAACATGTTATATTTCCCATAGTTTTTTATATATTATTAACAGTATAATTAAATTAAAATTTTAGGATGGATCATTTTTCTTTTCCCCCAGTATGAGAACTACCTTTTTTGTAATGGGGCTATTCATTATGCATATATGCTAAACAGGGGCATCTGGGTGAAAACATTCCAGCCAAAATGTTATTAACAACTTTGAGAAACTTTTGTTCATCACCATTTTTAAGGTTTCACACAGATGCGCTTTGAAAAGGACCACATTTCTGATTGGGCGAGATCACACTCCGTGGCAGCTGGTTCATTTGATTCTCAAGATGACAGATGGCAAAACACAAACACAAAAAAGAGGCAGCCATGATTAAGTAATGAGAATGCCTGCCACAATAAGGAAAACGCAAAGCATATTTCTCACTTTTTTTTAAAGTAAACTTTGTTTTTTTCTAAATGATTATATGTGAGAAAATAACAACAAACCATGTTTTGAATGAATTTACAGCTGTTAAAATGTTAACCCTTTTATTAACAGGATAAAGTATATTTCTTCTTATGTATTTTCCGATTGCATGATATTGTCCGTTTTAAGAATGCAGGGCCATTTACAGTCCACAACTCTGCAGTTGAATAGCCTAAGACTCCTCTTATATTCGCCTTTCACTCATGTTCTCAAGCAAACATGCAGCGTTTTCTTTATTCCTTCAAAGGCCGAACACAAAACTGACTGTGGGGACCTGGCCGGTGTTTTGTCCCGCAGATGGGCATCAGTGTTTGGGAACACCAGTGTGTCACTTGGCAGGGAGCTGGGAGGGGGATGGGCAGATTGTGATGGCACATGCTCCAGTTCAAGTCAGCCCTGGACCCATGCAGCAATGAAGGACCTGCTGGGGCCCAGGGTGGCAATGACTGTATTCAGCGACAGGCGGATTTGTTCAGCGACTAAATAACCAAATGGATTCTCACAAATCCGATTTTTTTTCTTCTGAATTTGCATTTTCTGTCACTTAGCGTGTCCATTAATGCCACACATGGGGTACAACCACAGCCTGGAATACAAGTCACGGTGTGTGGGAGAGAGACATGGGTAGAGAGTGGTTTTCCAAGCAGGGAGAAACCTTTTTTATGTTAAAATTTAGCAAATTGAAGACACAAGGTCATTAAGATAATGTGTGTGTGTGTGTGTGTGTGTGTGGGGGGGGGGGGGGATAGAATTACTTAAAGCTGGAATTTGAGCATGTTGTAAACATGCATGCAACAATGCATTTTGTTTGTGTGTAGTCATCCAACTGAAATATACTTGAAAACAAACACTTTTGTTTTGAAAAATCAGATGTTTGGGCTACATGATTCATTTGAAGTTGACTAATGTGTTATAATCTTATGGAAACAGCTGTCCCAGATTACTGGTGTGTTACTGCATATTAAGTGAACATACTATCACTCGCAAATGCGCCGTGACATCGTAAACAAAAGGAGAAATAAAACATTTAGTGAACACTGTTTACAAGCAATTTTGGCTGTGGTCCATTAATTAGTTTATGATGGAATTAAACCTATAGTTTATATTTACTAGTGTACATGGAGTATTTGCAATAGCTATGCATTCGTTTAAAAATACATTCTTTAAAAAAAATAGCAACACACTACCTCTCCCTTGACACCTAACACAACTTAACTGTACATAAGTTATTTCCCACGCATAACATGCGATTTTACAGCACAGTAGCTTTAAAGGAGAAAAAAATCATTAAAACTGGTACATGGAAAGACCACGACATATCACAAGAGTCAACTGTAAGTATTTTTTTGTGCTGTGCCATTCCCCCAAGCTCATCACTAGAGATGTTGATATAAAAAAAAGTGAAATTGACAGTATCATTGTAGCAGCGCACTAAAGGGGCGACGGTCCGCTCCACTACACTGAAGTAGGGATGTCTACAGTGAAGAAGAAGGGGGGAGGGTACCACTTTGTCACAGGCTGCTATGTAGATTAACCTTTCAATTAGTTGTTATCAGGTCCTCTCTGTCTCGGCGCGAGCTTTTAGCGTTCGATTACAAATCAAGTGCAACAGAATCAAATGGATACGTGGCGGTGTATTTATCCATCGACGTTTCAATCATCATACTAATGAAGAGGAGTAGCAGAGGGAAAACTTAAAGAGGTAACTACGAGCAAATATTTACGGCAGCCTCTGCCTTTTTTTCCACACTAGTTATATGATCATCCTTGCATAAAACTTGCGTAATTTGTTGTCGCCTCTTCGCCCGCAGCGGCGGTATATGTAGTGGACTATCTAGCGAAATCCCAAGTAGGCTCGGTTGTATATTTTGTGATATGTGGAAAATGAAAACGGAGCGATTGAGAAATGGAGCAAGAAACTAGCGAGACATAATTTAGGTGCAGCGATGAAGGATCTACTCTTGAAATACTTATGGAACTTGCAGCACATATTTTCTCCAATAACTCGTTATTTCTTTGGCTATCGGTGATGTTTGGTAGTTAGTCATTTGAAGGTTGTGGCGTTATTCTGCCTGTTCTACTCGCGATATAAAAATGTTTTTTCCCCCTCTCCAGCCGTTAAGCGCACAGGGACACCATTTTCAGGACAGACATTCGGTGTTTTTATCGAGCGTTTATTGTGATGGGGAATGTGTAGTTTCAATGTCAAATATTGACCGAATAGCTTTGAAGGCGAACATATTCAACGGGAAGGATATCGGAGCTGTTGGAGGAGCTAAACGACAGGCGATCGCTTTGCGCACATTTTAGCCTGCAGCAGTCTAAATACCACGACTAGGCACCGAGAAGGCATGCCTCTTTAAATCAATGCTTAAGCCCTTTGCAGGTTTTATGCAAACAAATGCTGGATTTAACAAACAGCCAATTAAAGTCTAAAATGATCCAAATCACTTTCAAGTGTAGCCAACTGTTTCAAGGAAGAATCTAAGTAAAGGTGGTCTGGTATTATACGCTTTGCAATGACATTCATTTTACGTGACATTGTAATTATTATGTTTTCCACTTCGGTCTAATCCGAATCATAAACCCACTCTACAAAAGCCCATTTTATGTCAGACATGTGATATCCAAATAGCATAAGTGATCGCGGTGAATTGTATCACTTTATTACACAAGGCACCTTAAGAGGCGGGTCAAGCGAGTAAAGTGACAGATCACTCAGCCAGTGCTGTGCCATTTAGTGTGAGCTCATACATAAAGATTGACATGTGCTTTATCAAACCAGAAATCGGATCTCGTCTTTACAGCCAATATTGAAGTTGCTAGGGTGGGCACATTAGTGTAGGTAAGGTTTAATGACACTCCATTGGATTGTAATCAGCGTCATGTCGGATTCATGTAAACTACAACATTGTAACAAAATGGCGACTGTTTAGGTGACATCAGTAACACGGGCCACATTATCATGATCTGCTCCACTCAGCGGCCACCACTCTAGGTTCGTTGCGTATTTATTTGTTGTTCGCGTCGCGCGGGAGTCTGGATAATGATTCGCAGACGCACCATAAACATCAGTCGGCAGCTGTCAAAAGCCAACGTTGATGGTACGCAGCTGTCATTAGACCTGAGGCTGATCCAATGGTCCTTACGTTATGTGAAGCTGTCAAAGTGGCGTGCTTTCTAGGAGCAACTCAACTTTATCACTGGTTGAGTCTGCTGGTTTGTTTTGTATTTCTCGTGCTTATGATGTAGTTGTATGTAGCGAATGGATTGCAGTGATCATGAAGTGTGAAGCCAAATCAAATACTTTTAGTGCAGGTATTACGTGGCTTGTCGTCGCTATATTATACACTAAATGTAGCCTACAGTATTATCCATAGAATTTATTTAAAATGGAGGTCCGATTTTTTTTTTTGTGTATTATGGTTTCAAACTATGGATTAAACCACTGATTTATTTAACAGACAATGTTGCATTGTGTATTTGTTTTGACCCATCTGGTTCTCATGTTTTACACCACACCAGAAGTTCTGAATCCTACTTGACTAGTTTTCTTTATTTCAAGTTTACAAATGGCCATAGTCCCAATGTGGATCGCAAATGAAAACAACATAAACACAAGAAAAGCAGTTAAATGGTATAACTGTTGAACTGGAGCATTGTTGACATCATGTGTCATATCATAGATCATGTGTTATAAAATGCTGTCTAATGTAATTATATGTTTCTTTCTAGATCCACGTCTGGAATAACAAATCAAGCCCCAGGTGATGTATGGTAACCATTGTGGAATTTACACGAGACACCTCTTTGTCAAGTTCGATGTGAGATACCTACCTGGAATGTCGCGGTGGAACATAAGTTGCTGATCCTGGTTCGAATATGTGGATGTATCAAATGTTTTGCAACAGAAAGGGGGGATCTTTATGGCTCACCTTTTGGTGATTCTAATCACTCAACCATGGTGACACTCACGAACTCTCTGTACACGGAGTGGATTCTGGAAGCAATACAGAAGATTAAAAGGCAGAAGCAGAGACCCTCGGAGGAGAGGATCTGCCATGCGTTGGCGACATTGCACAGACTGGACAAGAGGATTGTGCTCAAGCAGTTGGAATTAAGCGTGCAGGATGGCTCCATCCTCAAAGTCACCAACAAGGGGAGCGCGTCGTATAAGGACCCCGGCCACCCGGGGCGACCCGCGTCTCAACCGCCCGAAGACCTTCCCGCGCCGTCCAAAGGATCTATATGGAATTCTAGTGACCTGCGCCATATCGATTGGAATAAAGTGATTAGGAGGGCGATTGAGGGTTTGGATGATACCCATGGCTCCTCGTTGAAGAGCATCGAGAGGTACCTGAGGAACCAGGACGACCTGACGCCGGTCGCCGACAACCCTGCCTTCCAGCAGAGGTTGCGGCTGGCGGCCAAGCGGTCGGTCAACAACGGCAGGTTGCTGAAGAACGGCCCGCGCTACAAGCTCAGCCTTGGGAACGCCGAGGCCCGGGGCCTGAGGTTCACGGGCGCTCCTCCGTTGGTCGTGTCGTCGGTGACACTGCTCCCGCACGAGAGAGACAAGGTAAGACCCGCCTTGGCCGCGCTCCACCACCACACGCCATTATCCACATCATCTTCCCTCTGTTCTCTGCCGCTTTTTAATCTCAATCATAGTAAATCTTTGGCAGTGGGACTGAATAATCATTGAAGTCTGGGTGATATAACCATGAGTCTATCCTGGGAGCCCAAGGCAATTTGAATATGATTCATAGAATGGTAGAAGGAAACGAGGGTTGATACATCTGACAATTTTTCACAGGCAAGTCAGTAAAGGGTAGGAAACTAGACTTGCAGTATTGAGAAGTAGGAAACCATGCTGTTGGTATTGAGAAGTAGGAAACCAGGCTGGTTAATGAGGAGTAGGAAACTAGGCTGATATTGAGCAGCAGGAAACTAGGCTGATAGTATTGAAGAGTATGAAACTAGGCTGATAGATTTGAAAAGTAGGAAACGAGTCTGATTATTGAAGTGTAGGAAACTATGCTGATAGTATAGAATAGTAGGAAACTAGGCTTAGTATTGAAGAGAAGGAAACTATGCACTATTGAAAAGTAGAAAACTTCAATATTGAAGAGTAAGTAACTAGGCAGTATTGAAGAGTAGGAAACTAGGCTTAAAAGTAAGAAAGGCTTTATTATCAGAGAGTATGAAACTAGGCTAATATTGAAGAGTAGGAAACTGCACTATTGAAGAGTAGGTAACTAGGCAGTATTGAAGAGTAGGTAACTAGGCAGTATTGAAGAGTAGGTAACTAGGCTTATAGTATTAAAGAGTAGGAAACAATGCTTATTATTGAAGAGTCGGAAACTAGCCAGTGTCGAAGAGTATGGAACTCTTTACAGTATTGAAGAGTTGGGAACTAGGCTGATAATATTGAAGACTAGGTAACTAGGCAGTATTAAAGAGAAGGTAACTAGGCAGTATTGAAGAGTAGGAACCTTGTCTTATATTAATGATAATAGGCAGCTAGGCTGAAAGTATTGAAGAGTAGGAAACTAGGCTGATAATATTGACGAGTAGGAAACTAGACAGTATTAAAGAGTAGCTAACTAGGCAGTAATGAAGAGTAGGAACCCAGACTTATAGTATTCACATTAATAGGAAACTAGACTGATGGTATTGCAGAGTAGGAAACTAGGCTTATAGTACTGAGTAGGAATCTAAGCAGTATTTAAGAGTAGGAAACTAGGCTTGTAGTATTTTAGGGGAGAAAACTAGGTTCTTTAAGACTAGGAAACTAGGCAGTATTGAAGAGTAGGGAACTAGGCTGATAGAATTGAAAAGAAAGAAACTGAGCGATTAGTGTTGACGAGCAGGAAACTAGGCTGATAGTATGGAAGCTAGGCTTATGTTATTTCTTCCATTAGCCCTTTTGGCCGTGCCGAGCCGTACCGCACCACACAAATATGCGTTTCCACTACCAGTTTAAACGCGCCGAGCTTATGGACCATCTCCGAGGTCGGGCCAAAGTGAGCCCGACCCGCCCCCAAGTGGGCTGCTGTGACGTCACCCCTGGGTGCTGTTCGGAGCGATAAATTGTCTCTTAAATTGTAGGAATATTGACCTATAAAAAAAATACAATAAACTGTGCGTTCTTGTGTATGAGACGCATCGCTATGGTAATGAAGGTTTAATAGAAGCGCGCCCCAGTGACGTTAGTTTGACGATATTCTCTTACAAAACATAAAAGCTCGTTGAAATAGGACAGATTTCTTTCAGATTAGTCTAATCTAAAGACTGGACATTGGACAATATTTCACCCTATTAGATCGCTGATATCGATGTGTAAACAGGACTACTCTGAAGTAAATCGGCTCGCAATGAACTATTGAGATTAGGAAGCAAAAGAGGGGGATATTGAACGTCAAACTGAATTCGTCATCGCGGATATGTGTGTCGCCGCCCGTTTGAAACAACTAAAATATATTAAATGTCTCATAATAAGCAATGTAAGTGTGTGTGTGTTGTGTCATCGACTCAAAACAAGCGCGTCATCAGTTAAAGACACACCTTCAAGCTGGAAGCCTGGTTGTAATGGAAATGCAAATCCCAACCGCGCTTGGCTGCCGCAGCGAGTCGAGCCGGGCTAGTGGAAAAAAACGCCATTATAGTATTGAAGAGTAGGAAACCGTGCTTTTAGTACTGAAGAGTAGGGAACTAGGCTGAAATTATTGAAGGATATGGAACTGGGCTGGTAGAATTGAAGAGTAGGGAACTAGGCTGATATTATTGAAGAGTAGGAAACGATGCTTAGTATTGATTAGTCGGAAACTGGGCTTATAGTATTGAAGAGTAAGAAACTAGTCTGGTAGGATTGAATAGTGGGAAACTGGACTGGTAGGATTGAAGAGTGGGAAACTGGGCTGGTAGTATTGAAGAGTGGGAAACTGGACTGGTAGGATTGAAGAGTGGGAAACTGGGCTGGTAGTATTGAAGAGTGGGAAACTGGGCTGGTAGTATTGAAGAGTGGGAAACTGGGCTGGTAGTATTGAAGAGTGGGAAACTGGGCTGGTAGTATTGAAGAATGGGAAACTGGGCTGGTAGTATTGAAGAGTGGGAAACTGGGCTGGTAGTATTGAAGGGTAATCAAAAACTAAAATCACACCTCAGGGAGAGCACTCTCTCGCCAGGTCAGTGCCGGACCAGTTGACCTACTAACACTAACCTTAACCTCGTCCAATTAGGCACTGCTGCAAAACTAGTGTTTTGGTGGTGTTCCCTGTCGTTTTTAATGGTGGCCAACCCTTTTCTTTCCTTTTCTTTTTATTGGTGACACGGTGACCTTTGTGATCATCGAGATGGCAGAGAGGAGAACTTTTGAGACTGCTTTGTTTCCTGCTGACGTTGCCATCCAAGAAGGTTTGCGTTTCAGTTGGCACTCAGCCACGGTAACGCACACTGGGAGACCAACACGTTCTCACTAGTGACGGCAGATTATTTTCACGGGCTTGACATTTCAAAGATGTCATTGAGGACAGGAATGTTGTTTTTAATTCTTTTTTCTTCTTCTTTATTTTTTTCGCTTGAATTGGTTCGGTCCATGCCATGGGAAAGGGGCTCGGAGATTTAGTTGTGAATCCAAATCCCATGCAGATCACATCTAGAGGCCTATTGAATTCAAGTGTGGTTTGATAGATTAGGCTCGGCGTATAAAATGCTGTATAATGTCAGTCACCGGAGAGATTGCTGTCCTGCCCACCACTTTCACAGTGAATAATCAGGAAATGACAGCTTGATATTCAAGCCACAACTGTGACTTTGTGGTTAGGACAAGAGTTTGAAACTGTATGCTCTGAAGAGAAACTGTCCTTCTTAAGACTCCTTGCAGAGCAAAGAAGAGAGCCCACTTTTTCTATTTGGTGCTTATTGACTGATATACCCATCCATTGAACTTGCATTCTCCCAAATTGTGAGCCATTTCTGGGTCTGTGTGCTGAGTATCTGTGACCCCAGCTTGTGTGTACGAGCGAGTGTGTGTGAGGTACTTTAGGGGAAAATAACTGTCTTGCTTAGGAGAATATTTTGATTCTGAAGAGACTGGCAGGAACAAAGGCAAGGAATGGGATTTTTTTTTCTTCCTGCCTGTGTTATGCAACCACTTGAGCTCTCTCTCTCTCTCTCTCTCTCTCTCTCTCTCTCTCTCTCTCTCTCTCTCTCTCTCTCTCTCTCTCTCTCTCTCTCTCTCTCTCTCTCTCTCTCTCTCTCTCTCTCTCTCTCTCTCTCTCTCTCTCTCTCTCTCTCTCTCTCTCTCTCTCTCTCTCTCTCTCTCTCTCTCTCTCAGAGCACTGTTCTAATAGGACTCCACCCCCAGCCCTTATTCACTACAGCTAGCTCTTGAAGCAGTGTAATTTCCTGTAATGTACTCAATTTGAAATCCCAAAGTTAATCAGTAACAACTCTTCAAGCTTTTTGTTTTGTGTTTGTCTCAGTTTCTGAGGAAATTCCCGTTTGTTTGATTCCCCATACCGAAAAATATTCATTCCATTAGAGTCTTCCTTTGGTTTCTGGGTTAGATTTGTTGTTGTTGTTTTCATTATAGACTTAGTTACACATTTTGCCATCAATCTTTGGTATTTCATCAAAGTAAACGCCCACCCGTTGGTAGCTGTTGGTGCAACTTGTAAATACTGCATGTGGGCAGTGCTTCTGACTCCTTAATATTACTATTGATATTATTTTTCTATTCCGGGTTCTGTACACACTACAGCAGCCAGCAACAAATCCATTTGTTTTGAGGGGAAGCGGATGGACTTGTTTTGCTGTTTTTCCAATGATGTTCTTGTAGAAGTGCACCATGGGCTCAGTTAAAGGCTTTTCCTTGTTGTGTTGTCAAACTTGTTTCTGAGAAGAAAACCAAACATTAGGTGTGTGTATATATATGTATGTATGTACCCACTGTATATGATTTACAGTTCATGAACTATGTGTATCTCTAGTGCCACCGATTTCTTTCAAAGTCACGCACTTCATTGGGTCAACAAAGGAGCTTATCTAGAGCCCCTTTGCCCAAGATCTTGCGGCCATCTCCCCTCTCCCGTCCCTTGTTCTTCCCTAGCCGGCTGGCTCTATTTGTCACACTGTTTGCACAACAGTAAGGCCTTGTATCCAAACGCAGCATCGGCAGCGAGTGTTAAGGAAATTTGAATGCTGGGCTTTCTTTGACTTTGCATTCGGTTTCAGATCTATTTTGCGTGTCATACTGACCAAGTGGCACGACTTGAGATCAAATAACAACCCCTATTTTTCGCCTGTAGCTTCCAACTCAAATAGGAAGTCTTGAGGGCAGAGTGGGAAGAGTCACGTCGTCTTTAGGGTCATTTAGTTTCGGTTGCGTTTAAAAAAAAAATCCAGTTTCTGTTTATTGTCCCTTTCTGCTTGACAAAGTACAAATCTTTTTATGTAACCTTTTCCATCTCTTCTGATATTTAAGTCGTTTCCATACAGTCATGGGCCACCAATCGCTGTGAGGCCTAGCCCAGCAGTTTTATCACCGGACATGTTTATATTCACGTCTTGTGTGAGTATTAATGAGCTACTAATGCAAGCGTGCGTTCTCGAGTATTTATACAGCAGCTCTGCAGATAGCCTAATCACTGACATTGCTGTAAACGGCTTCCGCTTCCCCATATCAATCATAACTGTACTATGACCATGAGGGGGGGAAACACAACACGCTCCAGCTGGATCTCTGCTGTGGGGTGGTGGTGGTGGTGGTGGTGAATCTTCCCCTGTGGGTTGCACTGGGATACTGTCAGCAGCGGTAGAATGGATGACCTTGTCCCGTGCCTTGCGGGGGAACGGAGAAACGCAGCGGCAGAGCACCTGCAGGTCAGGTGGAGGTCAGAGACACGGGTTGGTTTTAGAGAGGGAGGTGGGGTCGGTTAGAATCGTGCTCTGTGTCACAGGAACGAGCACTAATGATGGAATTCCCCGGGGGGGGGGGGGGGGGGGGGGGGGGAAAGAGTCTTCCAAAGCCCCCCGGTCAATTGATGAGGTCTGGGATGATGATGAGGGGCCTTGTTTATAGCCCCAGCTTGTGTTTTGTTTTATGAAGAACCTCCTCTTCCTCCTCCTCCTTTTGCTGCCGGAGCAGGCAGCTGTGGTTGGTGTTCTGCTGCTCCTCCAGTAGGCTGGTGTTTGCAGTGCTGCTCTGCTTCAAGTGTTGTGTTGGCAACGCCATGTGGTAGTGCAGTGCTTTGAATACAGCCTCGTAAAGATCTCTGTGTAATGGACTGTTTTTTTTTTCTTCATCATGACAGAGTTGGACTAGGGTTTAAGTGCAGTCAAAGCAGATATCCCTCAAACTATCGAGTTCATATTTTGGCACAGTTCAACATGGATCTGTGCTCTCTGAATGACTTTGATTGTGTGATCTGAGACATTTTCACATCCGCAGTACAGTGGATCTGTGCAGCAACATGCAAGTGCATGTTTTATTATTGATGTCAATATTTTCCCATTTCTTTTTTATGGATTAACATATCGATGGTGGTGGTTAATCCTGTCGTGCAAGCTTTTACTCATACATTTTGAAGTGGAATTTCGTTAAAGCCGTTAAACTGTGAAATCGCCGTGCTCCGACGTAGTAGATGAAACAAGGTAGAGTCTGTTGTACACCGGTACCTCTGTGGACGAGACTGGTTAATGATTCAGCTCCAGTCTGAGAGAACTAAAATCAGGGAGAGTTTACCCTTGTTTCTATTCTCAGAGCTTGTTCACAGGGCTAGCCTGCCGCTAGGGTCTGTTCCGTTCAAGTCCTAGAAACAACTTTGTCTCATGCCTCTCAAGCTTGGACTACCAGCAGGCCTAGCAGACTACCAGCATGCCCATGGTTCGCTGACGAGATGACAAAAAAAAAGCGGCCCCAAAACAAACACTAGCTATGGCACCTGCCAGCCGCCCAGATTTTGATTTCCGTATGTTAAACAATTCTGTTTGTTTTTGTTCCCCCACCCAGCTCCGAGTGGACCCTATACCAATATGCAGCTTCTGTCTGGGGACACGCGAGTCAAACCGGGACAAGCAACCCGAGGAGCTGCTGTCCTGCGCCGACTGTGGCAGCAGTGGTAAGTTTGGGGCCTCCAGCTTTGGATTCAGTCAATGAAACAACACAGAAAAGTCCCGTCATCTGTAGAGCACGACTCCCCAGTCCAGTACTGAAGCTCCGTGCTTCCTTGCAACACGTGAACACATGTTTGTTTTTATCAGATTATAAGCCAGGACAAATTACAGAGTACTTGTGGATACCATTCTCATCACTGGGAGCATCTTGTGCTAGGTTGCGTATGCGTTGGCCTAGCGAAAGACTCCCTCCCTCTTAAGGCGTTGCTCGGAGGAGCATCGTTGAAACAGGAGTGTGCGAGGTGGATCTGAACTGCATGCAAGCCATAATGGGCAAAAGAAGGGCAAATGCCCAGTAAGTGGCCATTATGATTTGAAACAAGCCAAGTCATTTCTGTTCTATTCAGATCGCACAGACGCCGCGTGACGCACACAAGCGAGAGTGGATCAAAGATCAACCATTTTCCGCTGCCGTTTCGTGGCATTTCCCTCGCCATTTCTTTGTGCCAGACCAAATTGCGAACCTTCCATAAAATTACCTCGCCGAAGGAGTCATTTGTGTTTGAACAATTATTTTAAATGCCGTAAGGAATTGTTCTCCTGGTGACATTTTTATAGCTCAAATTTGACTAAGTACACGGAGGTGGTTTTCATTAACCGCTTATAGTGTACACAAATTGTGCTCTCACTGTAAAACAGCTGTTTTACAACCATCAGAGGCAGCCCGGTGAGGGCCAAGGCATGCTTTTACATGACTTTCATGGATTGCTTCCATTAGAACGAGTGCTGCGACTGTTTCTGCCTCATTAAGATCAAATCATCTGTAATTAGCAGCTCAGATGTTTGATACTGTTTTTAGACACCACGTGTGTGGTAAAAAAATTAAAGAATAAATAAAAAGGAAGGCAAGAAAGGCAGACGAAAATAAATGTTTGGACATAATAAAGCATAATCACTGTGGATGATCCATCATGCCCCAAACCAAAGTCTTCCCATGTGAACGGAACGAGAGGCCGTGAAGGCGTCTGGTCGGATCCTGTGACTCCGCTGCTCAAGAGATGACAAAACCATGCAACGCTCATATGTCTTTTTAATTACCTCTACAGGGCACCCGTCATGTTTGAAGTTTTCCCCCGAGTTAACCTCGCATGTGAAGAGATTACGATGGCAGTGTATCGAATGCAAAACCTGCAGCACTTGTCAAGTCCAGGGGAAAAACGCTGTAAGTACTACAACTGCAACCCTGCTTGTCTGAGGTAGACCCCCCCCCCCCCCCCCCCCCCCCCCCCCCGTTTCTGTGTATCCCTCAGGATTTGTCGGTACTCCCTCGGATTTGTAAAGGCTCTCTGGTGGCACAATTGGTTTATTTCCTTCCCTCCCCAACGCCCCGGCTGACAGGGTGTTGTGTGTGTCTGCCACGGGGACATCCCCATAACACACGCCTCCTTGCTCCCCTTACAGGATGAGATGCTGTTCTGTGATTCGTGTGATCGGGGCTTTCATATGGAATGCTGCAACCCGCCGCTTTCAACAATGCCAAAAGGTAAAGTGTTTGCACAGCCTGGTGCCTGGTGATTTCCCCACCTTTCTCTCTCTCTCTCTCTCTCTCTCTCTCTCTCTCTCTCTCTCTCTCTCTCTCTCTCTCTCTCTCTCTCTCTCTCTCTCTGTCTCTGTTGCTCTCTTTCTCTCGCTCTCTCTCTCTCTGTCTCTGTCTCTGTCTCTGTTGCTCTCTTTCTCTCGCTCTCCTGTCAATTCAAAGTCCCTCCTTCTTAATAGAAGTCCCCTTCTGGTCTGTCATATAGCACAGCTATGCAGCAGTGCCTTATTAGAAGCTTTGCATGCATATCAAATTATTTCAGCATCCCAGGGGATGTTGCTATCTCCGTATTACAGTGCAGGCCCTCCAGCTAGCCTTGTAATGATTGTGGACCTAGTAGGACATTTGGCAGGCGATTCGTACAATTCACATCGCTGCGCTGGAAACAAGCTGAGACAGTGTATCTCGGCGGACTATGAATCGACCCAGTGTTTTTCTTATGGGTTTTCCCCCTTTGTGCTGAGTAATTGATTGTCCTGGTGGTGTTTGGGCTTGATTCCCGCTAACTGATGGTATAAAAGCAAGTGTTTCAGATGAATGTATGTCCTCTGAATTGATGAACCCCACCCTAAGAGATGCTCTCTCTCTTTCTCTCGCTCTCTCTTTCTGTGTTTGGATGCCCTCCAGGAACCTGGATCTGCCAACTCTGCCGGCCCAAGGAAAACGGGAAGCAATTGCTGCAGAGGAAAGCTGACGAAATCAAACGACGATATGCAAGGCCAATCGGAAGGCCTAGAAATAACCTCAAACAGAGAATGTAAGCATGAGCCATAATGCAGTTGTTTTCTCATTGTTTTGTTGCAAGATCAATGGCATCAGTATATTTCCATTGAATTACATATTTCCCGGTAGTTACCATGGTGAATGATTCGTGGTTTCGGTTTGCCTCCTCTCCAGGTGTGTACCCAGTGGCGACGGCTCTACGATAGCACTTGGAGGAAGGGGGTCGCCTGGTAGGGGTCAAAAGATTAGCGTCTGTTCCACACCCTCATCCGGTCATGCTGCATCTGCGACGGACGGCAGAGACACACTCGCTGTCGCAGATCCCCGTTGGGCGGGCGACGCCCCCCAATTCACCACCTCCACCTCCACCCCCACCCCCACCACCACCACCACTCCCCCCCTCACGCCCACCTCCACCCCAGCCGCGCTCGCCGTAAACAAGAAAACCAAAGGGCTCATCGACGGGCTGTCGAGATTCTTTACCCCCTCCCCCGTCGGCCGCCGTTCGCGCCCCCTCACGGCGGGCTCGCCCCCCCGGCCGCCGTGTCCCCAGGACGCGGGCCCGCCGATCCCCTCTGAACCACCGCAGTCGGTCGCCTTCGCCGCCGCCGACGCCGGTCATACGCTCCCCCCTTCCCCGTGCGCACTTTCACCCCCTCCCCCCACCTTGCCAGGACTTAGCCCCCCCTCCCAGGTGTCCAGCAACTCCACCCTGGCTAGCTCCCCGCAGAGCTCTTCCAGCCAGTCTAGCGTCCCCTCCCTGAGCAGCCTCTGCCATAGCCACCAACTTAAGGGACTCTTCGATGGACTCTCGCACATATTTACCACTCAGGGACAGTCGCGGAAAAAGGGACTCGCGTGCTACGCGCCGCCCAAACGCAATCACCGTAAGCAGGAGTTGTCTGCACGCGGCTCCAAAACGTGTCCCCAGCGCCTCGGGATGAAAGAGTTTAGCAAGAGTAGACTATTGTCTCACTCCTCGTCCCCGGGGCCCGGCCGGCCCCGGGGACGGCCCTTTAAGCTGGTCAGTCATTTCAAACGTAACCCCTTCCTTAAGAAGCACAGGACACTAGGCAGGCTGAGGTATAGGGTGAGTCCCCCGAAGGCAGCACCCTCACCAGGGAAGGGAGACTTGACAGACGGAAGAATTAAGCCAGAGCACGACCATGGTAAGCAAGGCTCCAGCCTCGGACCAAGACCCCCCGCCTACACTATTGCAATATTTTAATTTGATTTATTTTCCATGTAATATTTAGCCAATTCTTTTCCTTTTTGTGCTCAGACTTTCAGAGTTATTCCTCCGCTTTTGGGAGCAAAGCTCAATTTGGCAGTTATTTACTAATCCTACGCCATTCACAACTACCACTTCTACTACTACTGAATTCATTGAGGTCTAAACCCAGTCTGGTTGCCTTTTGACTTGGCTGCGGGAAACCTATTTCTGTGACGCGGCTTCCATCCTCCCGGCCGTCGGCCTGCGTCATCGTGCATGGTCCACTAACTCCCTCATGCTGCTCCCTGCTCTGTCCTTGACCCCCCCACACACACACACACACACACACACACACACACACACACACACACACACACACACACACACACACACACACACACACACACACACACACACACACACACACACACACACACACACACACACACGCTATGCAGTAGCCCCGGCGCTGACTGCTGCCTCGTAGTAGTAGTCACTGTGTAGCCGCATCACTTCGACTCACTTCCCCCGCCATTCCATCCTTCTCTCACACATACTGTCTTCACCACCACCACCAACACCCCCCCCCCCCCTCCCAGTCATTAGAGGCTCACGATCCAGTGATTCGCCCACCCGGCCGGACTCAGCTGACATGATGATTACAGCCACAGAGCCAATGAACCTTTCACTGGACTTGTCTTCAGGGGTGGAGACTCACCATCACACACACACGCAGCAAATAAAGAAATAAAAGCGCTGGCGGTTTATAGGATGGCACGGCTATCTAAAACAATAAGGGCGCCCAAGGACCTCTTGGCCGTGTAACCAAAGCAGGCACATTTACATGAAGATGTTAACGACGCCATCTCTCCTCCTCCTCTTCCATCCACTCCATAATAATGATTCTCTTTTTGTGTTGCTTATTTCCTGCTGTTTGGTGCATTTCGTAAAACAAAAATATCACCACTTGCTTTTTTCCCCCCCGACATTCGTTGCTTTCTCGCGTCGACACCGGCTCCCCCTCCATCGCATCTGCTTCTTAATTCATTGGAAACTGTCTTGGTGGATGACTAAGCACACGAAAGTGGTTACGCAATTAAAGTGATTTAGTCTCACTTCATTACATTACGGATTTGCACATAAACATGCAAAGATGATACATGATCAAAACTCCTCGGAGACAGGGCCCTCCGTTCGGGGCCCTGGTGATAATACTCACAGCGTAAGCACATTAGCATAGAATGCATTTAATGGATTATTCAGCCGCGGCTACTTCAAACAAGTCGCTGCTGATGCAGTATCTGAAGTGTGTGTGTGTGTATGTGTGCTAAATGGGCCTCGCTGTATCTCTGGGTAGGCTTCGAGGACCAGCGGGAGGTGAAGGCCGAGGCGCAGCCCGGCGTGGTGGCCATGTCGCGGGAGCACGTCACGGACGAAGACGTGGAGGTGTTCACGCGAGTGCTGGACCTATCGACGCAGGTGAGGCACCCCCCCGGGTGCTATTCATGGGCAGATGATGCTTGGGTTAAACGATGTGTGTGGAAGATGGGGTCGCAAGAATATTCAGACCTAATATTTGGGGTCACGGGCCAATAAATGCTGGGAACCTCTAGACTCACAATGCGTATTTATTTTTCTCTTTTTCAGAGAACGGGGTCGATGGCGAGTTCAGACTTGCCGCGCTACCCGGCCGTCATCGAGTTCGGGAAGTACGAGATTCAAACCTGGTACTCCTCGCCGTACCCGCCTGAATATTCAAGGTATTCGTCTCCCACTAGCCTCATGATCCGTTTTGCTTTTTAATGTTGTGAAATGTTTTATTCTTCTGTGTTAATGAATAAAGTTGTAGGCCGTACAGTAATTCCCCTGATCCCATAGCGGAACTAACTGTTCTTTCTTGTTTCCTTCCCCCACCTCCCCACCCAGACTGCAAAAGCTTTATCTGTGCGAGTTCTGTCTGAAGTACATGAGAAGCAAGAACATTCTCCAGAGACACGCGAAGAAGTGCGGTTGGTTCCACCCGCCAGCCAATGAGATCTACAGGAAGGATGACCTCTCTGTGTTTGAGGTCAGCCCCCCCCCCCCCACCCTACTACCTCCCGCCACCACCTTCCTGCCAATAAACTGTATGCTGTGCGAAATCCCAACCAAGTGGATTCTGCGAGTGGGGGGGGGGGGGTTGGGGGGGTGGTAGAACTGTTTGAACAATGTCCTCTCGCTTAGCTTTTTATTGCTATCTGTTTGATCCCCTCATTCCGTTTAGGTGGATGGAAATGTCAGCAAACTCTTCTGCCAAAACCTCTGCCTGTTGGCCAAGCTTTTCCTGGACCACAAGACTCTGTACTATGATGTGGAGCCCTTCCTCTTCTACATCCTCACCCAGAACGACAACAAAGGCTGTCATCTGGTGGGCTACTTCTCCAAGGTAAGACCTTGTGGGATTGCATATATATATATATATATATATGGATTTATTTTTGATCACAACACATATCAAGTATCCCCTGCCGAGCATGAAATCAATATCACAAACTCTGCAATGTTAATTTAATGGTTTTCTCCCAGGTTGATGCTTTTTTTAAAGGAAAGCTTATCACTTTGTGCGTGTCTACGCGTTGTGTGTGTGTGTGTGTGTGTTTGTGTGTGAATGAACGAACGTGCGCGTGTCTCAGACAAGGACAATGGCAGGTGCAGTAAATTGCCAGCTTCAGCAGAGCTCTGACATACTTGATCTGTTTCCCCTTCCCTCAGGAAAAGCTTTGCCAGCAGAAGTACAACGTCTCCTGCATAATGATCATGCCTCAGTACCAAAGGCAAGGATTTGGACGGTTCCTTATCGATTTCAGTAAGTTCTATAATGCATATAACACAGCACACACACCACCACACACAGCGTCTTTATCTCCCCACCCACCACCACCCCACACCACCCCCTACTTGATCTTTACTATGGAGATATTTCCTGGGGCAAGGTGCTTTTTATTTGGATTGGCCAATCAAGAGCATGTCTGTTTAGCACTTATGCATTCAGGTGTCATTAGCAACGAGAATCTTTTATTTAGTGTGTGTGTTTGTGTTTAAAGTGTGATGACCATCAGCCATCTTAAGTATGGACCTCAAGACCCGGCTCACGTTCCCCTGAATTCTGATGAGGTGTTGAGATGCCTCCGTGTTTTCTTTCCCGCTAAATGTAATACAACGGCATGATGACCTGCCTATGCAAAAACGAACGAACGAACGTGTATGTGTGGGTGTGTTTGTGTGTATGCCCGCATGTGTTTTTTCAGCCAGTGGATTTCACCAGTTTTGTAAACAGAGGACTTTTATTGGTTTAAGGGTTTTCCTCTTTGCCGAGTGTGTGTGTGTGATGAAGAGAGTGAAAAGTGGGCGAGAGCGAGGGGCGGGCGAGTGGTAATGGAGCATTTGATTTCCTGTTCACTGAGAGAGAGAGAGAGAGAGAGAGAGGGAGAGAGAGAGAGAGAGAGAGAGAGAGAGAGAGAGAGAGAGAGAGAGAGAGAGAGAGAGAGAGAGAGAGAGAGAGAGAGAGAGAGAGAGAGAGAGAGAGAGAGAGAGAGAGAGAGAGAGTGAGAGAGAGAGAGAGAGAGAGAGAGAGAGAGATTGAGAGAGAGATTGAGAGAGAGAGAGAGTGATATTGAGAGTGATATTGAGAGTGTGCTGATAACAAAGACAGGGATTAAGGGAGCTTGAACACAGTTGAGTTTCTGAGCTCTTAGAAGGCTTTATTGGAAAATGTAACACCGGAGCTGGAAGTTGTTTAGATTAAGATTTGTCTGTTGTACTGGTTTTCTCAGGGAGACGCACACAAACGCTGCCTCAGGTAGCCCAGAGAGATATTGGTTACAAACGCTGAAGAAAGAAAATTCTCTGCCTCTCTTTTTAATACGTTAACCCCCAGGATTACCAGCAGCCCTTTTTGTTGTATTTATTAATGGTAATTTACTCGTGAAATGACAAAAGGAGAATGGCTTTTTTTGTAATTGGTTCATTTGAATATTCATTCGTTTTTATGTCTGTTATCATTGGCTCCTTTTCCTCTGCCAGGCTAATGAATATTGTCATGATTACTGAAATATCATGTGTTCGGTATTGGGTCACGTGGTTCTTAGTAGTGGGTGCACATTAAAATGTCTTAATTAATTTCCTGCGGCTAATAATGTATGACCCTTGACAGGACTACTATAAAACTAATTACACACAATACCTTGTAGTACTTTTCTCTCGCCCCTGTTCATTACGCCTCTTAAGTGCAGCCTCTTGTACGCGTTGACATCCAGCTGCTTTTTTGCAGATTTTCGTAGCTTTATGTTCCCTCGTCTGTTTTTCCTTATTGCCTCTCCCTCCCTTTGCCGTCTTTTAATTGCCTTGTTGTCTTCCTTGCCAACAAGTATCATGCCCACGCGACAAAAGGTGGAAGGAGCTCGAAGGAGAGGAAAATGCGTTCGCCTCGCTATTGTACCGGCCACTTAAAACCGCGATCCTAGCCACCATTTCATGTCCCACACGTGGCCCGAATATGGATGTCACGCGTCATTGAGAGAAGGATTCGGGGGGGGGGGGGATCTCAACCTGAGCCCACCCCCGGCCCGCGCCTCCAGGGCTTGGACTCAAAGCGCTTTCTCCTCTCCCTTTTATTCCAGGTTACCTCCTCACCCGGCAGGAAGGGCAGGCGGGCTCCCCGGAGAAGCCTCTGTCCGATCTGGGTCGCTTGTCCTACCTGGCGTACTGGAAGAGCGTCATCCTGGAGTACCTCCACACGCAGCCCGGCCGCCGCGTCAGCGTGCGAGGCATGAGCCGCGCCACGGGGATGTGCCCGCACGACGTGGCCGCCACCCTCCAGCAGCTCCGCATGATCGACAGACAGGACGGCAGGTCAGCTTGCCCTGCGTCCCCGACTAACCCCTCCCCCCCCCCTCCTCCTCCCCCTCCCATCTGGGCCACCGCGCTGCCATTTCCCAGCTCTGTGTGACTTATCCAGGCCAGCGGGTATTTTTACCCGGCACATCCATTAATTGCGCTGAATATTGACAGAAGTAAGTCAAGCTGTGCACCCCCCCCCCCCCCCCCCCCCCCCCCCCCCCCGTGAGGACACAGCACACCTTCTGTCCCCAAGAAGTTAATTTATTTATTTTTATGTCTATTTTATTTTGTTGGTTAAACCACACTGATCTGTGAATATAGGGATGTAGTCTAGCGATGTGGGCGTTAGCCGGAAGGTTCTGGGTTCAAATCCAGTAGACACAGCGTATCTGTAGGGATTGAGCCAGCTTGAGCCATCGCTTTGGATGACTAAATAGTATAGTAAATGGTTGTGCAGCTTGTGTATGTAATAATCATGTCAATTGTGTACGTGCCCCCCCCCCCCCCAACAGGATCGTGCTGGTCAGGAGGGAGCGTTTGATCCAGAGGCACGTGGACAAGCTGAAGTCCCACCCCCGGCTCAAACAGGTGGACCCCGAGGCCCTGCGATGGACGCCCGTCTCCGCCCACAACGCCGCGCTGTCGGAGGAGGAGAGGGAGGCCGAGATGGATGTAAGTTGCGTGGTGAAACCTACAACATATCCCTCCCCTTGATACTCGACTGCATAATGGATTGTTGCTATAGTGTGTGTGTGTGTGAACAGTGCCTTGGTCACGTGTCCCTTTTGATTAGCGGGAGGAGTTCAAGGAGCAAGGCAATTAATGGGCAGAGCATGCTAACCGTCAGCTGGCATTTAATGTTGTGTAAAATTGGCCTAAATCAGTTCACTACATAATTGATGGCACTAAATATTCCATGAAATGTGATCCTTCCTTGGTTGCTTAACAGGGTTAGAAAAAAAAAGATATTTGCTCTTCCATCCCCCCCCCGTCGTGCAAACATCCAATCAGGAAGCCCATCTTATTAGCAAGAGGGGAACTTGTGGCGATCCATTTGTCGGGATGTTAATGCCGACCTCTTCTCCAATTAGCCCCCACGCGCTCCGACGATGCAGCAGCTTGTGTGCGAGGAGGCTTGTGTGCGAGCGTGCATGCGTGCGCGTGTGCGTTAGTCTCTCCCGCCGCCCTCATGCCTCTTGCGTTGTGCGTCACCCCCTCCCAGGCCGAGCGGCTCGGGGAGCAGGCCAGCTGCTGGGAGAAGGAGGAGCGGGAAAGCCGCGCTCCGGTTCACGGCGTGCGCCCGCCCCCACCCGCCAAGGTCCACTGCAAGGTGCCCGTCCGGACCTACGAGCGGCGGCCCCCAGCGCCCTGGAGCCGGCCCCGCCTCCGCCGCCACGAGCCGGAGTACGGCAGCGAAGATGAGGATGAGGAAGACGAGAACGATCGCGGCGACGACGACGACGACGACGAGTCCTCAGATGGCTCACCGCCCGTCCTGACCAAGGCTCACGCCATGCTCGCGGCGAAGAGAAAGGTGACTTCATCTGTCTGTTCCTGTGATTCGTCATGCTGCCTGACTGGCGAGGGCTGTGTGTTTACTCACCTTAGGAGGGGGGAAGAAAGGAAGGATGAGTCAGTGTAGTTTGTCAGCTCGTCTCCTGTGTGGGCTATCGCCGTGGCTCTCCTGGAGCAATGGGGGGAGGCGCCACATTGGCCTTCTGTCATCACACATTTCTCCATCACTAGTGAGCGGGCTGGGGGACAGATGTAGATAAAAGATGGTGTTTGGGGCTGAACCGTACCGTACCGTTGTCAACTGTCATGGTTAAGCTACTGCCCTCTACTGTGGCGCTCGTGTCTGCAGCTCCTGTGCGTGTCTTCAGAACACTGCCCCCTGTTGCCGGTACAGCGTCACCAATCGACCGCACGTCTCAGCCAATCGGAGTGTGTAATTCACTAATGAATTGCACCAGCTGTTAAATAATGGATGTAAATGTAGTGTCTCCAGTAGTGCTTTTACAGGTTTTTTGTGTTTGTGGTTCATTCTTAGGGGAATAATGGTGAGTATCCACAGCTGACAGCCCGTAGGAAGCTGGGGGGGTTCATGCTCACAAGTGTGATTTGGTTTCGTACCCTGCATCTCATCTTCTCGCTTGCTTTGTGTTCTGTATTACAGAGGAGCATAGAGGTGAGGAAGAGGGGGCGGAAGAGGAGACGGATAAACAGCAGCGTCACCACGGAAACCATCTCGGAGACCACGGAGGTGCTGAAGGAGCCCTTCGACTACTCGGAGGACGAGCGGCCCATGCCCCTCCTGGAGCGCACGTGCAGGGGGGGCGAGGAGGAGGAGGATGACGAAGAGGAGGAAGAGGAGGACCCGAGACCCGTTATGCCGGTGAAACGCCACAGAGGCCGGCCAAGACTTGAGAAAAATCTACACAAAGAAAATCGAGAATGCTGGAATGAAGGTATTTACATTGTGGCGACCGGTCCCATTCCTGTGACCGATGTTATTGTTTTGACGACCCTTTTTGGTTGTTTGTTTGGCTTCAGCGTTAACGTGCCGGTATTCTGTCTTCCCCCTTTCTATGCGCCGATTTGCTGTCAGCACGCGCCAACCGGCTGCGACCGGTGAAGCGCAAGAAGGGCTGGCCCAAGGGCGTCAAGAGGGGACCCCCGAAATGGCGGCTGAAGAACGAGCGCAAGATGGGCTTCAAGCTCAACCTCTACACCCCCCCCGAGACGCCGCTGGAGGTGAAGCCGCACCACCCGCAGGCTGAGGAGCCCAAGGCGGAGCAGCACCACCTCCTGCTCCTCCCCTTCACCGAGGAGAGCTGCAGGCCCAGCAGGAGCGCCGGCAGCCCCGCCCCGCCACCCAGGAGCAGGAGGAGGCGGAGGAGGAGGTTCTCATCCGAGCCCCAGAGTCCGGTCGACAGCCTGGTGGACAGTCTCCCCGGCAGCCCCGCCGGCGTCGACAACGACAAAGACGACGGCGATGACGGCGGCGCTTCGCATAAGACCCTCTCCTCGCCGGAGGTGTCCCCCATGGCCTCCCGCGCAACCTCCCCCACGCCCTCTCCAGCCTGCTCCCCCGTCCGATCGCCGGAGGCCGTGTCTACGGGCGCCGCCGCAGCCCCCCTGGCCCCCCTTCCCGCGCCGGCTGAGGACAATCTGCAGGACAGCGAGCGAGAGCAGGACTCCCCCTCCCCCAGAGACCTGGACCCCAGCTCCCCTGCTGAGCGGACTACCCTCAGTAGACATGACAACCAGGAGGAGGAGGAGGAGGAAGAAGAAGAAGAAGAAGAAGAAGAAGAGGAGGAAGAAGAGGAACTGGAGGAGCACAGGACGCACGTTGAGGATGTGGACGCAGATGACGAGGACGACTGTCACATATTGAGCTCGGAGACCGTGAAAGACAAGTCGGGGAGCCCCGAGCTGTTGGCACAGGAAGTGCCCGACTGCACACCACCTGTTTCTTCAGAAGCAAAAGGGGACCGAGACTCGGAGGAGATGCAGCAGGTTTCCCCTGCGCGGCACAGTGAAGAGCTGCCACCCGTCGCTGCGGAGGAGAGCATGCAGGACGCAAAAACGAGGGATGCGCCTTCTGCATTAGAAGCCAAAGCCGCAGATTCTGTGGCCGCAGCGTCGCTCGCAGATGCAGCGGTGGAGTCGGACCATGGCGAGGAGTCCGAGTCCGAAGGGGAGAGCAGCCCCGGGCCCAGCCCAGCGTGTCCCGACCCCCTCCCTGCCCCGCCGCCGGAGAGGCCCCGGCCGGGACCGGACCCGCCCGCCTGCCCCGAGTTGGACTCTGAGACGGCGCAGGCGGTCCAGTCGCTGACCCGGGAGTCGGAGCGGGAGAGCGTGTTCCAGGACTGCGCGGAGACCCGGGAGGCGTGCCGGAGCATTCAGACCTACGGACGCGTGGCCCAGAGCCCCCAGCTGGCCTCCCTGGACGAGTGCCCCCAGTCGGACCACAGCAGCCCCCTGTCCTCGGCGCCCTCGCACCCCAGCCAATCGGTGCGCTCCGTCAGCAGCCCCGCCGTGTCCCTGCTGGAGAGCGGCTACACCCAAATCAGCCCCGACCACGGGGCCATCTCGGTGCCCTCGCTGCACAACATGGAGACCAGCCCCATGATGGACGTGCCGTCGGTGTCAGACCACTCGCAGCAGGTGGTGGACAGCGGCTTCAGCGACCTGGGCAGCATCGAGAGCACCACGGAGAACTACGAGAACCCCAGCAGCTACGACTCCACCATGGGGGGCAGCATCTGCGGGGCGGGCCCCTCCCAGAACAGCTGCTCGTACGGGGGCATGCCGGTCAGCGGGCTGGCGCAGAGCAGCTGCGCCGTCAGCCAGCAAATGGCGGCGGCGGCGGCGGCCGGCCAGGGCGGCTGCGGCATGATCCAGCCCAACACCCTGAGCTCGCCGCAGCACTGCAACGTCAAGTCCCCGCAGGGCTGCGTGGTGGCGGCGGAGCGGCCGCCCAGCAACAGCCAGCGCACGCAGCACGCGCAGCACGCGCAGCTGGCGCAGCAGCACGCGCAGCTGGCACAGCAGCACGCCCGACACGCCGCACACAATCAGCTCAGCCAGCACAACCAGCACGGCCCCCACAATCAGCTCAGCCAGCACACGCAACACAATCCCCTGCACCACCAGCAGCACGCTCACCAACACCACCACCACCTCCACCAGCAGCAGCTCGCGCACCCCGCCCACCACCACAATCACCACCTCCAGCAGCACAGCGAGCACGCCCAGCACAATCAGCACGGCCTCCACGCCCAGCACGCCCAGCAGCCGCAGCAGAGCATGGCGCAGTGCGGCATGGCCGCCAACTTTGCCTCCCCCATGCAGCTGACGGACATCCCCGAGTCGGGGACGTCGAACCTGGCCCTCTACGAGCGCATGAACCAGCAGGGGGAGTACGGCGGCGGGCACTACGCCCAGCCGTCGGGCAACGTCAGCCTGGCCAGGCTGCAGCAGCTCACCAACACACTGATGGAGCACCCGCTGCCCTTCAGCCACGCGCCCTCCCACACCATCACCTCCTACGCTAACAGCCCCTCGCTGGCCTCCCAGCACTCGGGCCTGGTGTCGCTCTCGCAACCCTCGCAGCACCGTGTCCCCGGCAGCCCCCAGGTGCAGGCCACCATGACCCCTCCCCCCAGCCTGGGCTCCCCGGCGTCGGGCATGCTGCTGCAGCAGCAGCGCAACATGGGCTCCATCCCTCCCTCGCAGCGCATCCACACCCAGATGGCCTCCAAGGGCCACCTGGCCATGCGCGCCAAGTCCGCCCCGCTGTCCCACCCCCACCATCAGCTCCACCAACACCCCCACCACCCCCACCCCCACCCCCAGCAGCAGCAGCAGCAGCAGCCGCAGCAGCCGCAGCCACAGCCACAGCAGATGTACACGCGGACGCCGCAGTCGGTCACCATGCAGGCGCCGTCGCGGACGCTGGCCTCCATGCCGCGCGTCAACATGAGCGTCAACATCATGCCGGCGCCCACCTACAACGTCAACACCATAAACATGCCGTCGCTGAACGCCATGAACGGCTACGGCATTAGCCAGCCCATGATAAACAGCGGCTACCACGGCAACCACGCCTACATGAACCACCAGTCGTCCCAGTACTCCATGCAGATGGGCATGATGGGAACACAGCCATACCACGCGCAGCAGCCCATGCAGGCGCCGCCGCACGGCAACATGGTGTTCACGCACGCCGGTCACCACGGCTACATGAACGCCGGCATGGCCAAGCAGACTCTCAAAGGTCCTTTTATCCGGCGGTAACACGCACAGACCCCGGGGCGGGCTCCGCTCGTGTGTGTGTGATGGGATGGCGGTTTGGGGACGTTCAGACACACAGACCGGGCCCTTTTTTATTTTATTACCTTTTGCGGGGCGGGGGAAGGGTTTGATGTCGTCGTTTTATTTTTTCTGTTATTTTCTTTGCTATCACTTAAAAACCAGCAGCACTTGGAAAGAATGCAAAAAGTCTCATCGACGAGTAATCTCTTAATGATATGTATACTTTTGTTTTGATTTGTTTTTTTTCTTTGTTCCTCCAGATGGGAAGCCTTACATTAAGATAAACATCTATTTAATTAGTGTCGGTGTCTCGGATGTCTCTCTAAGAGCAGGTTGGGTGGAGAGGTGGAGCTCCGTCTCTCGGGTGGTGTTTGCAGTTGTGTAGCAGCCTCCAGTGAAGCCATTTAATGTGCCTGCTACGAGTGGAGTCGGTGTGTCTGCCTGAACCTAGTCCGTGTACCTGTATAACAGTGCTGACAATTAGTTTGTACTATACTCATGCCTTTGTATATTTAAATTATTGTACTTATTTTGTAAAGTGACAGCTAGCATGCTTCGGTCTCTGTTAGTGACAGTGCATTGAGTAGTACTGTACAGTACAAGTGTTGTGCTAAATAGCAAACCATTTAAATATATCTGGCCTTTTATTAGGTCTCCCTTCACGGGAGGGAAGGGGGGAGATGAAACTATATTTTGTTAATGCTAATAATGTAAAAAAAATCAAAACAAAAAAAATATGTAAACGTAGTCCTGTTTTCCGTTTGGTTTGAGAGGTTTTATTGCTATGTATGTATAATTCTGAAGTCTTTTTGTAACAGATCTCCTTAAGGCAGCTTTCTGTTTTATAAAGCAGACCGATTTCTGTCGAAATAACAAAGCATATCTCAGTGTTTGTACCCTGATGATTCTAAAACATTTCAACGTGTCTAGAGAAGTGTGGCAGAATTAAACAAAAAACATCTAAATGATTATAACGATGAATAACAATAAAGAATATAAATTTAGTCCAAATATTTTACATTATGCCTTTAAAGTTACATTTTCATTCCATCTGTAGATTTGTTTTCTATCTTTATAAAATGTTGGATTTATATTTTACTGAAGTGTAGAAGATTAGAGCTTGTGAATAGAGCAAACTAAGCTAACAGATTGCATGTAAAACGCAACTTGTACTTGTGTTTTTGTTTCTATTGCTCTTTTGTAGCCTTTGTACCTGTACAGAGTTGCTGGTTAGTTAACGGGGAAATACCTGGCTATGTGCACAGTAAATGGACAGAATGACATTCTTGTATTTATGACTTTTTCTCCTTTGTCAGTCACTCAAATGCTGTACATTTTAGCATAAGAATAAATTATAATTGACCATGAATATGATGCCACTGCAGTTGATTGAATACCCTAAAGTGGTTGAAGGAATGTTGAGTTCTGTACTTGGGCAAGGTATTTTGAATTATTTTTTTCATTTCCTTTTTGGCAATAGATAAAATATTTTGGAGTAATAAAGGCAAGCTTCATGTCAATGGCTAATCTACACTGTGATCTTCTACTTGTGACAATACTGTGTGTGTGTGTGTGTGTGTGTGTGTGTGTGTGTGTGTGTGTGTGTGTGTGTGTGTGTGTGTGTGTGTGTGTGTGTGTGTGTGTGTGTGTGTGTGTGTGTGTGTGTGTGTGTGTGTGTGTGTGTGTGTGTGTGTGTGTACTCATGCTAAACAAAAACACTTATCACATGTGTTGCACTAGACCTAACCATCAATTTCTTCCTCTCTGTCTGAAGAGCATTTCCTCTTCTCTTGGAGACTTTCATCCAGTTGTCTCAGCTGCTTCAGAAAGCCCCAGTTAGGGATGATGCGTCGGCGCCGTTTTACATGGTCGATGGCGTCCACCACGGTCATGTTCTTGTAGGTCATGAGGTAGGCCAGGAAGAGCGTGGCCGAGCGGCTCCGACCCATCACACAGTGAACCAACAGCTTGTCTGTTGGGGAGAAACGTCATCTGACTCATTCTCTTGTGTCGTGGAAGATTCAATCCTAAGAGTAATATCGCAAACACTGTGGCTGAGATATGTCTTGTCAATTAACCAGGCTTCCAGTTTAGACCGTGAGAACCCCTTTTGATTTTACATTTTGCGTCCCTATATCACACCTAAATAGTTTAGACCGTGAGAACCCCTTTAGGTTTGACCTTTTGCGTCCCTATATCACACCTAAATAGTTTAGACCGTGTGAACCCCTTACGGTTTGTTTCTTGGCATCCTTTGATTATTGTGACTATCAAAGTCCTGAACATACATAGCCTCATTGAAGACGCTCGGTAGTTCTGCCTGTTTGTCTTCCCGTGATCATGCTCCATTAAATCAAATACTTTTCTGTAAAGAAGTATCTTACATAAATATATTTTCATCTGTATGGTCGACTGAGGGCCATCATATTACGGCCGTTCGGCGTGATCTTACTCTGAGGATCGCGCAGCGTTTCATCGATGAACTTGGCGGCAGAGTAGAAATACTGGCTAAGGTCGAACGTAACCACGTCCTCCGCCACCAAGCCGTAGTACACAATGGCCATGTCGTCGTAGTACTCCGCCCCCGTGTCCACGCTGTTCCACGTGCCCTCCGCCGCGTTCAGCACGTGGGTAACCCCCAGGCTCTTCAGGTTGGATTTGTCTTTCGCCGTCTGCCTGTGGAGGGATTATTTACGAGAGCAATTATGAGTGCTATTCTTGTTTACCTGAAGCTAATGGTGCTTTTTTTTTTTTTGTCTTGTTGCAGCAGTGTCTTACTCGTCTCCGATGTAGACATTGGGCCAGACCTCATTGACATGAGTGTACACTGCACTCCCACGGTTAAGAATCTTCTCCAGTTCATAGCCCCCGGGTGTGACATATTCCTCCTTCTGAGCAGATGCCTCCGCTCCCTTCCACGCTGTTGTGCTCCTGCCAGACTTTGACTTGTTAGAAGCCATTTTCTCAGAATAGCCTTCTTTCACACTTGATTCATTACCTTGGGGAAGGGAAATAACAATTTGCCTTGCCACAGTGCCCCTTTGCTTCTCTGATGGCAAACAGTTTTCCTCCTACATGCTTTCATTAAGTAGCCTATAAATATATGGCTTCCCCTCCCCAGTCGCTAATGTTCCCTGTGTTAAAACACAGACGGTACCACTCACCCGGAGAACCAACGTCCTGCGAAGGAAGAGCGTTTAGTTCACTTGTTCTGACAACATGTCTGCTGTGCCGTTGCTAGCCAAAGTGAAAGCAGGTTAGGGTTGCTATGTTCTGGCAGCGTTTGTGTAACTGATGGGTGACGGGCTTCAAATGGAGGGGATATTTTTAGGACTGTAAAGTGTGTGTGTGTGTGTGTGGGGGGGGGGGGGGGGGGGGGGGGGGTGAGGTTACACCCCATGACCCTTACCCACTGAGGCTTCATGCTTGTGGGGGGAAAAGTCCACCCTGTCCCCACACCATTTCCACTTCTACACACAAACACACACCCATTTAATCTGCCCGGCTGGCGGGAAGCCTCGCTTATCCAAACTTCAGTTTGCCAAGGGACGTGCAAATTCACTGGAGTGAACAGGGCAATCTGAGCTTCTGCTCATCCATATGAGCCACTCCTTCAAATTATTTTGTTCCCTCTTTCTCCCTCTATCTGTATGTCTCTCGCCCTCTCTCAGCCACCATTACAAATCTCCGATACGTTGCTGTTGCAGTCATCAAAGTCCCCCCCCCCCCCCCCCCCCCCCCCCCCCCCCCCCCCCCCCCCCCCCCCACCCCACCCTGGATCCCATGGGCCCCCCTTCTTCTCGCAGGTAACACTATAAAAAAAAGAATAAAGATGAAGCGAGGAGTCTAAATGTGTCAGACTGTTACAGATGAGGTTCTTCACCAGATGACACACGTCTGTGATTTGCTGTTATGTGATCTGTGCACTCCATAGTGCACAGATCCATTCACTGATCTAAATTAAAGCCCGTCCCCCCCGAAGAGAGGATAGTATATGATGAGCGCGCGGCAATGGCCGTGTTAGCAGGAAGCTTTGGATAACCGCTAACATGTCAGACCCGGTTTTCACACCGTCAACCTCCTTTATTTCCCCCTCTCATATCTTCATACTCTGCAATCATTCATTCTGACAGTGAAATCATTAGACCTGTGATATCCAATTCCTTTTATTTTGACAGCATCTTTCTCTATTTCCCGCTCTCAGCCCCAGCTCAGTGTGTGTGTGTGTGTGTGCGTGCGTGCGTGCGTGTGCGTGTGTGCTCTGTAGAGCATTTTTTATTAAGATGGCTCTGCTGTTTCATCTCTGTTCAAAGTCTGACCTGAATCTGTATACACGCTCTGAACCGTGCTGGCATATTTCTGTCAGCTCCTATCAAACCTCTTAAGGCACCACGGTCTTAGCGGTTGGAGTGCAAGATTTCAGCAGTTTAGACACTGCTCTTGAGCCGAGTGAATAAATGAATGGGGCATTGTTTATTTATAGGTGTCTATATAGACGCCACGCCGTGCTCGTAGAGGACGTCTCTCGCTCTCTCTCCATGCGGTCTATCTTTTTGACAAACTCTGCAGAACTCTTCAACATGTGATCCCTGTGATTACACACTCAGCTACAGACTATGTATCTATGTTTCTTGGAATGGTGCCATTGAAATGTGCATCTAGTCCTCCGTGAATAAGTGACTCTGGCTCTGCATTTTGATCTCCATCTCCTCCTCCTCCTCCTCCTCCCCCCCCCCCCCCCCCCCATACGTCCTGCTTCTCTCTGCAGCCAGGGACGTGTCCAGTTGATGGAGCTGCCGGAGGAAGCCGGCGTTGGGCAGGATGTTCCTGTGGTTGCAAACGGTCTTGATGGCGTCTACCAGAGACAAGCGCTCTCTGATCATGAGGAAGGCGAGGACCAGAGCGGCCGAGCGGCTGATGCCCCTGGCGCAATGCACAAGCACCTTACCTGCGGGAGGGAACACACAGGTCAGGGTCACGGTCAGGGTCAAAGTGTGTGTGACCCTGACCTGTGTGTTCCCTTACCTGCGGGAGGGAACACAGAGGTCAGGGTCAGGGTCACACACACACACACGTTGTCTTATTTAGACTCGGGTGTTACGCCTGTTCTCATTGACTGTTAAATGTCACTCGTCATAACGAGCAGAATGTTATTTAATCACATCAACATGTAAAGCTATTGAACGTATAGCTCTTTTAAACAAAGACATTAAACAACCACATATCTACACAAGACACAAAACCTTGGAATTGTGGACCTTCACAAGACTTTCTACAGTTTTGTTCCAAAGTCTGTTCTTCACTACGTGTGACTTATAAAGATGGCTGACTTGTGCCCATGGGCCTACCTTTTTGGGCCAGGGCGTCATGGATGAATTCAGCGGCGGTGTGGAAGAAAGGGCTGAGGTCAAAGGTTTTGTGGTCTGCCGCTTCCACCCCATAATAGACGATGTCAGTGTCATCATAGAAACCCGCCCCGGTGTCAATGTGCTGGGGCCCGTCTGCGGCGTTCAGCACATGGGTCACCCCCAACGTCCTCAGGAGCCCCTTATCCTTAGCAGTAGCGCTGAAAACAACCAACACCACAAAATAAGAGTGGCTATGAGTTGTATATTCATTTGCTGAGGGTTTATTCATTGGGGTGGGTTCACTACGCAGGGTTGCTTTAGTTACTTGCCATATTGCTGCTGACGTGGATATGTCACACTTACACATCCCCGATGTAGAGGCCGGGCCAGACCTGGTTGGCGGGGCTGGGGGGGCGTCTGTTCTTCAGCAGAAGGCCCAGCAGATCGTGGGTTTGAGGTGTCTCGTATCCTGGCTCCTCCTCTTGGCTCATGACAGGCTCGCTTCAAATGAATGGATATCCGGACTATTCTAAAACTGTAGCCATTTTGTATTTCACCAATAGGAAAACATACTCAACAATTGGATTACTCACCTGAAGAAAATTATTTAATTTTTCCAAGAGAATGAGTTTGGACAGTTGAGAAAAGAAAAGAAATAACAAAATTCGGTAATTTGGTGTCCTTCTGTGGAAAAAAAACAACTTAATGGTTCGCTGTGTTTTGGTAAATTCCTCCTACAAAAAAACCCTGCTTGAACTTTTACAATGAAACCTAGTTGCCACTTTCTGGTTTGTTTTACAAGGGAGCTACCAGATATGAAGGTTGCTCAAAGGCAGAGCCCTGGCCTGTCTGAAAGGGACAGCTGCACCTCCATATGCAGGGGTGAGAGGGGGTGGGGTGGCTGGGGGGAGGAAGCTATTTTTTCCACACTTGACTGTGACAGAAGCCAGAGTGCATGTGTTGTGACAACTCACGACTTGGTACCGGTGTTTCCAGATGTCTTACTATATATAGTCACGCACTTTTACTGTCCAGTATCAAGCACTTTAATTACTCGGCACATTGTGTTTGGATATAAAAGGACGTAAACGTTTATCATTCAACGACAGGGTTCAAATGCATATTTTTAATCGTATCACATTCAAACTGGCCTTTTAGTCACTTCCTTTAATCATTTATTCATTTATGATAATATTGTTTCAACAAGCGTTTTCATGCACATTGCAATTTTTGTCCACATCGCAGGTAATACACTATCAAATACATTGTTATACGATTATTCTGAATAACAAACTGTACATCATACTTTCAATGTTATATATATATATATTCATATTATTATCATACTTATCAGTACTATCATTAGCATTAAATGCCTCACCATGTTGAGTATGAATATATATATTTATATCATACTCTATACGTTCTTTAGATCTTGAGTATGAATATAATATGAATATATATATATTATATTCATACTATAGACGTTTTTTAGTTCTTGAGTATGAATATATATATATATATATTATATTCGTACTCTAGATGTACTCTAGAACTTGAGTATGAAAATAATATGAATATATATATTCATATTAGATTTGTACTCAAGACGTTCTCTAGATTATGATACTCTCTAGAGTATGAATATAATATGAATGTATATTTTTCTCAACTTCGAGCTCTGCGGGAGTTTAGCTCTCTGTCGAGCTCTCTGAGCTGTTCCAGGAAGCCGGCGTTGGGGCTGATGTTCCTGCCGGCGCTGACGGCTCTGATGGCGTCCGCCAGCGTCAGGTTCTCGTGGATCATCAGGTAGGCCAGGACCAAGGTGGACGAGCGGCTCTGGCCCATCACGCAGTGGACGAGCACCTTAGCTGACGGCCATTCAAAACACATGTGGTTTTCACTTTCATTTTCATCATGGTTGTTGTGTTTATTATTCTAACTTTGTATTGAAATACGGCGTTGATTCCCATAACATTGTTCATCTACAGGATACATCCAGCTTATATCCAGTTTATAAAGAAAATTATGTTTTTATAGAAAATGGGGCCCTTGAGAAAATTGCAACCTTGAGAATATCCCCTAATGCATATGGTTGCACTTGGTGTTCAAAAACTAAAAACGGCGTGGTTTGTTGTTTTCATGTTTTTTCCTGTCAAAATCTCAACTCTTGACCAATAAGGGTTCTACGGTACCTCATTTCTTCCCAGTAGGTTATACAAACAACCCACATGGCTCTTGTATAATATTGCTGTTATTATTATTTTAGTCCAACATCTCTTTACTCCTTTTGCAGACCCGAAAGAAATTCACATTGCAGAAGAGCGAATGCTTCTAACTGCTCAAAGTCAAAGTTTTCAACAGCGTCTCTGCAAATGTTTCTACACATGCTAATCCTCAATTCCTTTATCATGCCCCGAGGATTAGAGCCAGAGGACCGCGTAATTGAACTGTCTTGGTAGTTGTGTATTTCCGCCAGGGGATTACTGTATAGGCCGCCACACACCGCGGCGCCCGGCCAGCCGGCATGTGGGGGAGTGTGTGTGGGGTGGGCAGACTAGATGTGAGGGAGCGGGGATGTAGCTCACTTTATTACCCCCATGTCAGATACTGCCTTCGCTTTGCATAACGGGAGCAGCGGAAGGCCACAATCGTAATTGTGTAATTTCCATGTCCAATGGAAGTGTTGCTTACAAATTACCAGGGCAATCCATTTAAAACCAATTTCTCTGTCCCACGGTCTTAGCTTATGAGGAGATTACCCTGGGAGGGCTGGCAGGGCGGGAGGCAGATATTAGCTTGATACATTGTTCCCGTGCTGGATTTGCATTTTAATGACTAATAACAACACAGGGCTGGAGTAATGGGAGCTGACTGACACATGTTTTCCGGGATCTCCTAACAGGCAGATTTGTCTTTGCTACATTAATGTTCCAGCAAGCGACGGGGGATGGAGTTGACTGCTGAGGACACAGCTGAACAGAGGAGTTCCCTACCTGTGGGCGAGCTCAGGGCGTTCCTGATGAAGTTGGCCGCCGGGGCGAAAAAGGGGCTCATATTGAAGGATGGCATGTCAAAAGCCACCACTCCATGGTAAGTGATTTTGGTGTCCCGGTAGAATCTGGCCCCCGTGTTTACGTTGAACTTCCCGTCTGCGGCGTTGAGCACGTGGGTGATGCGGTGGGCGAGGAGGGTTCTCTTGTCCTTCGCTGCGTACCTAGCAGGAAAGGAGATCCGGGTCATCTGCTGATTTCAGAGAGACAAGAGTGTTCCACTTCCAGCAGAAAACATCCAGGGTTTTGATTTCCCAATGACTGCCGGCTACTTGTAGGCACACTTGAGCAAGATGGCTAGCCTCTACCTGCTCATCAATGAAATATATATTCACTGTAAGTGGCTTTGGGTGAAGAGACTTATGTGTGTTGTGAGGCACATGGGTGCTCACCTTCTTGTTGAGATATGAAAGGAATCCCTATGTTGGAAATGCCTAAGGTTTAGCCAATCGGCTAAACAGAAAGGGATGCCATTTCTACAGCCACGGTTCAAGATGACAAACACACAAAGAAGAGTTGACTGCCGTTGTGCACGGGACTCACATATCTCCAATGTATATCCTGGGTTGGACTTGGTCCAGATGGCCACTGGTCCCGTTCTTGGTCCACATCAGCCTCTGCAGCTCGGAAGCCTGGGGTGTCTCATACCTCCCGGTGGTCCCGAATCCCCCGGGGCCAGCCACACAGCTGAGGCCCCTGGGCATCTCTGTGGTCACTCACCGCCGTCCCTGGTTCTACACCCCGCCGTACCAAAAGTGTTCCATGTGGAAACCACCGGTGAGTATTCTAATTCAGTCACTAGAACCTAGTGACAGCACCGTGCTTTAAAAAGCACAAGAACTGCGCATCTCCAGGGGGAAGTCATCATCATCGGAGGAGCCAGGAATGTGCCCACATACCTAACGTATCTCGACCCACGTGCCTCACAACACACATTGGGTTACACTCGGCATGAGGTGATTGGATATTGTGGGAAATGACTTCATCCGTCTACAATTTGGGCACGTTAGTGGTTAGAATGATTGTGTGGTAAAGTCTTTAAACAGTATCTTTTAATGTCTTTTGACGATGCTCGGACATGTTTCCACCAAAATCTATCCTAAGTGATTCACGGAAACGAGCCAATGGAGCATGATTCAAATGAAAATATCGAGATACAGCCCGTTTTCTGTTTCTATGCTGTTTATTCCTTTTTTTTTGACCACATACATACACAGGCACTAACTCTCTCACACACACACACACACACACACACACACACACACATTATAATGTATATGCATGTATACATTATAGCATGGGCCCTATATGCTGTATATCTTGCTAAGTGCATCTCTTTCCAGAGAATAGTGTTTGTCCAGAGAAAAAAGTATTGTCTCATAAAGCTCCATTCTTTATTTCCTGCTGGCAAGACCAACCTGTGCATCTACGATATACACGGGGTGTTTAAGGCTTCCATTATGCATACTGTATACATTTGCATTCGCTCAGGGAAGCGGAGTTATCCGTAGCCCGGGAGCGTTTACATTGCCGGTGTGTGCATTGCATTGTCACTGTAAAGAAAGCGATGGCAAATCTCTCCCCCCTCTCTATCTCGCTCTCTCTCTCTTGGTCCATGCGGCTCACCGGTGTAGACATCAGGTGCCGTACAGGAGCAGGGGTTTCGGAGACTTATTGTCACATCCTCCATAGGGATGAATCATTGAGACCGAATCTGTTTCACTGACCTTTTGTAAAGCTGCCTTGGCATATGGAGCTACACTCACACCATCCCGATGGCTTCATCCCCCCTTGCCGGCTCTTCTGGAAAGCCTTTTGAACACAGACGCGTGTACGTGTGTGTACGTATGCACATATGTGTGTGTGTGTGTGTGTGTACCCTCCTTTGCTTCCAACGTACGCCAGAGAGAGGAAACCTATACATCTTCACACACTTCGCAAGTTTTGCTTGCAAGTTGTGCACTACCTTTGATGAGTTGACGAGGCTAAGTGAAGCGCATTGGGGCCGCAGCAGAGGAGCAACACGTGGAGCGCGGTGCACCGCGGGCTCCTCTCCGCGCTCCTCATTGATCTACAAGCACCAGCCTTCCCCTTCCCTCCCACAGTTAGGAGGCCGGAGAACTGATTTCCCTGGGTGCACATGTTGCGCTGCAGCTTTCATAGCCTCCCCGTACCCCGAGGCTAGCCTGTCCTTTCTGCTCCACTTCTGTGTAATTAAAGATGCTTCGTATTGGGAAAGTGCCCACGGTTACCACAGAGAGGCTAAACAGAAAAATGCTTCTTCTTTTTTTTTTTTATACCCATTCCAGGTCCACCATTAGTGGGCTTTATCAACTGCTCTGTTGCTCTTTGGTTGATGTGGAGGTGACTCGTCTGTTAGTTGTTATTGTTGGTTGAATTAATGGAATTAGAAAGTATCTATGGGTGTTCCACAATGCATTCATAAAAAAGTGAAAGCTCTGCAAAGAACTGTCTTTGTGGACATGTTTGCCTTGTGCAAGAAGGAAAACATGTTGAGTGTATATGGAAATCAATACACTACAAATATAAATACTGTGCGTCATACACTGCACATAAACATAAATACACAAAATGAACAAATAGCACACATGTACGATTGTAATTACATATGTATGATAGTGTGCATCATGGTTCAGCCATCTGCGTTCCCCCAGCTCCTCTACGTTTACTTTCTTTCTTTTCATTTCTTTTGGTTAACATCTGAAACTCATCTCAGTGATTCCGGCTTCACCGTCTGTTTCCCTGAAAGATTAACAGAGAGGGGGACACTTGCACACAAACAAAGAATAATAAAGTTAATTGAATTGTGTGAATGACTACATAGTGTGGGAAAGGCAGATGTTAGCCATACTTCCACTATAATAAATTATTCCAGTAAAAAGTTGAACAGTTAACTTGAATAAAAAGATATGTTTTGAGTTAAGTCTAAAGAGGAAGCAGTCCCTCTTATGAGCTGTATCAATTTATGTTTTATCAAAAACATCTGAGCACAGCGTACATTAAATACAAACAACAAATGAGTAGTTGAGTGTCCTCTTAATAGTTTTGGTCCATTTTGTTGTGATACAAAACACTGTGATCAACACTATATCATTGTACAAAATGAAAACGGTGGTTCAAGACCTAAGTATTCCCCCCAAAGCGTTGCCTCTTGCAGTCTTATCATCTCCTGGTGTTGTTCTGTGTGCTCACAGTAGATAACATAGTACACAGTAGTACTCAGACTTTACTAAGAGATGCTGTGGGTTTCTTGTGTGCATTGACCACTGAATAGAGTGCAATACACAGGATATTTATCAGATTACAGGATGTGGCATGTTCTCTTCTTTCTCTTCAGCTGCAGGTCGAGATCCAGCAGCAGAGCCAGGAAGTTGCAGTTAGGGTAGATGGCTCTCTTCTCTACTAGGTTCTTCAGGGCCCGACGGAGGGGGACATGGCGGTGGATCATGAGGTAGGCCAGCACTAAGGTGGAGGAGCGGCTCAGTCCCATGATGCAGTGCACCAGAACCTTGCCTAGAGAGGAGAGTGGGAGAGAAAGAGAGTGATGGGGGGGGGGGGGGGGGGGGAGAGAATGCAAAAGGATTAGCCAGAGGTCTCCGTTTTAGTGATATCCTACATGGCTGCTCATCTCAAACTGGAGGCCTTCGTTCTCTAGTTTCCCAAGCATCCCGCTGCCAGCTGAAAATAGTGTCCACGATAAATTTTCTTTCCATTTTCTTTCCTATGTTTCTCTCTCTCTCTCTGACTGCAAGTGGACATCCTATACTTGATCGCTATGCTGTAAAAGATAACGTGATGGTGACCTCATGATAGACTTGAATTCTGCAAGGTAGGACCCGACTGCTGCCAGCTCCACCCCAGTAATGCCAGGAACTTAATGACATGAAATGAAATGACAGCATGGGACACCGAGGGTTGGGGTGAATGGGTTTTTATTAAAGAATTATAAAATGACATGTTAAAAACAACGATTCAAAGAATTGCACTTGAAAGAAAAATGAAAAGGCATATGTTGGCACTAATAACCTGAAGGCAGAACCCGTTTAATGCTATTTTAAACAGAGTACGCATTGCATCCATCAGCGGTTGTGCAGTAATTGAAATAACTCATTCATCCATTGTTGTGAATCAGGCGCCTTGAGGAGCCTCACCATCTGGAGACTGCAGTGCCTTGTGAATGAAATCGGCAGCAGGTTTGAAGTAAACGTCCATGTCAAAGTAGGTGGAGTCATCAGCGGGAATGCCACAATACACGATGTCGTTGCCATAAAATCTTTGGTCCCCAATGCTGCCTCGCTTGGAATGGGCAGCGTTTAACACATGAGTAATACCTAGTTTTTGCAAAGCAGTCCTGTTCTGGGCTACGTGCCTGCAGAGTAAAGAAAGGGAGTGAGCACATTGACACACAACACACTCGTTAGATATGGCATACTTTATGCACAACACACATTTTCATATCAGTGTAAGATGTTTCGTGGTTGTTGATGTTAAAGAGACCTGTACAATTAGCTTAGCTACTTACACATTCCCGATGTAGATGTTCGGCCAAACCTCATCAATTTGATGTAGCTGTAGATTGCAGGAGTCCAAAACTTTTTGCAAATCCTTCACTGTCATGTACTGTTTTCTCTTGTCTTTCACGGAGGACATTATAATTGAAATCGCCCCCTGACTAGACTAGAGTCTGCCTTATTCCAAAGGGGTTGTTGTTGTTGTTATTATTAAAAGCCCGCCCGCCCGCCTGCTCGCGCAGGGTGATTCGCACGAGCAGGTGTGCTTGGACCGTCACGGGACGGCTTCCTAATTTAGTGCTAAACCTTGACCCGGCGTGTAGCAGTGAGCGCTGCAGGAGGTGCGACTACACACCGCTTCAATGTTTTTATTTTCCCACTTATACTCTCAAGATTCGTTCCTCACAATATGCTCCTGTAGCCAGTAAAATGCGAATTAACCTATAGACAAACGTTAAATTGTGTTGTTATTGCGCCTATAACATGTAGACCTGCTACCACATAGTTTATGAAGAATCCTTCCAGTCATTCAACGCTCCTCTGGTGCTTGAAAAAATATGTGGCTGACGATTAAATTAGAAATGGTAACTATAAGGCAGGTCAGCAATGGTCATGCGTGTTCGTTCTCTGCTCTCTTTTTAACTGTATGTCCAAAGCACGCAGCTGTTTCAGGAATCCTCTGTTTGGGAAAATCCACCGTCGTTCTTTGACCTTCTCGATGGCGTCCAGGAGCGGGTAATGGTGGCGTATCATCAGGTAGGCCAGGACCAGCGAGGCGGACCTGCTCACTCCAACCGCACAGTGCACAATAACCCTAGCTGGTGAAGACCAACATGACAGTTAGACTAAAGTTATACTTTGCCCCCATGGGCATAAATAGTATATTATATACAGTCCGGTTCTGAAAAAATAAATAACACAAAGGTGTGTGTATGCTATTATTTACCACCAGGTGTGTCAAGTGCCTTCTGAATGTAGTCCGAGCAGGGGAAGAAACAGCGGGAAATGTTAAAAGCGGTAGAGTCGTCCGCGGGCACGCCGAAGTAATCCACAGTAGATCCATAGAACTGATCACTTCCTTGGCAGTACGCCTTCCCATGCGCAGCATTAAGGACGTGCGTGATGCCCAGTTTCCATAGACTGTAACGATCATTGGCAACTGACCTGTGTAGTAAAGTGAACGATTAAGGTAGGCTGCTATCATGAATATATTTTGGAAACTATTGGGATACATTATTTTTAAATAAATAAATAAACAGATAAAACAAAAGGGAATCATTAGCCTATTGAACTATTAGGCATTCCAGTATGTTATCAGGCTTACATATTTCCAATAAACAAGTTGGGCCAAACCTCGTCCGTGTGATTGCCAAATCGTTTTCCTCCATACAAAACTTTCTCCAACTCCTTCACTGTGGGAGTTCCCCATGGAGTTCCCGCGGAGACGTCGCTTTCTTCCTGTTGACTGATCATGACTGACAGACGAGCTCTAGCTATCCCACCACTCTACTGTAGTCAGTTTTCACAACTGAGTGTTCACTGAAGCGGTCCAGTGACAACAACAGGTGTTCTTAGGCTAAAAATATAACTGTAACCCAATTTCTGACTGCACATTTCTTTGCCATTTAACATTTCAATTTAACTGAAGTTTTCTTTATTACACACATAGAACATAGTCTATGCACAATATATTTCACAAATGGACCTACCTTTATTGAACTTCATTAAAACGACTTAATCGTTTTTTTTTATGATTGGGTTGGGCTTCTATATGCAACACAGGCATCAACCTCAACCACAATTGCTAATATTGTGTGTGAAATGAAATCTCAACAGGTAGGTCTAACATAAACTGTGCAATACATTATTTTGTCAATAGAGGTCACAATTGCCAACTAACGGCATGGCCAAAATAAAAAATGTGCGCAGCTCTTTAAGGCGTTACGGTGTGTTGTCAATAGTAATGCTAACCACAGAAGCCAAGGCGAAATGATATTCAACAAACATAATTATCACAGTGCATGTCGATACGCTTTCACCAGATTCGTGTGCGATGACATATAGCTAGCTTTCACAACAGTCGTGTTGTCTTGTGCTACACCAGATTACAGTGAGTAACCTATCCGCCTTAAACATGCTTATGTCTGCTAGGTAGTTCAAGCTATTGAGCGTTAGCCACTTAGCTGCCTGGATGGCCAACGTAATAGAAGAGATGTGGTCAGATACACTGAGGATTATCACTTCATGACCCTTTTAAGTGAGTTATTTCAAGCTTGACGTTTATTAGCCGTAGCTTTTGGATAGCTTTTCCGTAATGTCACTAAAAGCTTTTCCAATTAGACATTTATTTGTCCATATTTGTGCAGTTTTCATAACAGAATAACAAGATCATCTATTTCTATTAAGAATTTTCTGACTGCATATTAGGGGGACGTATTGTGCACAGTACACACAATCAATTGTTATAATAGCTTATCATTTGATGATACAGAGGGTATATATTTATGGTCATGGATTTAGTAAGGCCTAATTACAGGGGAATGTAGCTTTGGCAAGCAGTAGTAGGTTCTTAAAGTCCCTCCCTGCCCTTTCACTTAATTTAGGAATATAAATAGTGGGCGTGGATCTCATTGGGCAATGCCCTATGATTGTGCAAACGTCTTACTCAAACAAAAGCACATATTTGCCTTTCCTGACTCACAAGTGTTCCTATGCTCTATAAACAAGTGCTGCTCTGACTTCTCCAGCCGTTTTCTCTGCAAGTATATACATATATATACGGGTGAAATACCTTGTTAGACATTTTATTTCAGATTACTATCATCATTAATGTGTTGAACATTTGATTAATCTGTTAGTTCTCTCGGTGTGGAGGAAATGACCCAGCTTAGTGTTCGCCGCTGGACCACCAAGCATGTAGCCCGGTGGCTGAAGGAGGAGGGCTTTTGTGACTATGTGGACCTGCTGTGCAACCGGCACCGACTGGACGGCACCAGCCTGCTCAGCCTCAGCGAGTATGACCTCCGCTCGCCGCCCCTGGAGCTCAAGGTGCTTGGGGACATCAAGCGGCTGATGCTGTCCATTCGCAAGCTCCAGAAGCAGAACATGGACCTGCTGGAGGAGCTGGGCCTGCCCTTTGACGGCCACTCCCCCACGGGACCTGGAGGTGGCCTGGACTGGCTGTGCAACGGGGACCCCGGCAGGGAGTGCGACAGCGCGGAGACGGCGCCTGTCGGCGAGGAGTACCATCAGTACACCAACGGGAAGTACAAGCAGCAGTCTCGTCGCCTGGACCCTGAGTACTGGAAGACGGTGCTCAGCTCTGTGTACGTGGTGTTCGTGTTTGGGTTCACCTCCTTCGTCATGGTCATCGTACACGAGCGGGTGCCAGACATGCGCACCTACCCTCCTCTGCCGGATATATTTTTAGACAGGTGGGTGTCCAGTCTCATCTCTAGTTAATAGTTTTTTCTCAGGTTAAAGGAAAGGAGAGCAACAAACATAACTTGCTTTGTTTTTACTAATCCTTGGATCAGGCACGATATGGCTGCTTGCTTTGTATTTGATATAGGGCTGAGAAATAATTCAGCATTACTGCTCATCTTCTTTGAGTTGTGTGAGAGTCATGGTTAAACAAAACCAGTCACTTATCGCAGTAACTTGGCTAGTTATGTAGTCTTAAAGGATTATGATTACAAAGATGTGCTCAGCAATGGTAGAAATGGCACTTGTTTTTTTTAATCCTATTCCGTGAATAACCATATATGCCAGTGTAATGACTCTCATCGTGCCTGTTTTAAGAATGGTATTAGGATTCATAATAAGTATATCCATAATCCATAAGTATATCATGTTCTATATCTGTATGTGTAGAAGTCCTCATGCTTATTGTGTTGGTACATTTTTCCACCCAGCCCTAATTTGATATTTAATATCATCTGTGATACCAGGTCAGAGAGTGGACATTATTAATGCCCTGCTTTCTAAAAGCCAGTGTCCTTGCGTATTGAATGGACTAACTTTGACACACTTCTAAGGGGAACCGTTGGGTCAACAGTTGTTTACATTGAGATGCTAGAGGTGTCTTGGCTAGCTGTGAGAGCTGATTGCTGGGAAAGGGGTAGAATGCTTTTTGGCAAAATTACTGAATTTTAAATTAAAATCTGTTATTATGCAATCTGTCCGACCTCCCAGCGGTTTAGCTAGAATTGGCTAGATTGATTTGGTTAAATTGATTACAATTATGGTTTATTTATTATGTGGAATCTAAAAGCCTTCAGACAATTGTTGATGCTATTTTGAGAGCTAGGTACTTGCTGTGTAATTTAAAACTTGAAACCTTTTATTTTTTACCAGTGTGCCCAGAATACCTTGGGCCTTTGCCATGGCTGAGGCTTGTGGCGTGATCCTCTGCAATATCTGGCTGCTGGTTCTACTGCTCCACAAGCACAGGTGGAGTACCCGTTTCCTTGTGTTTTAGATGCACGTATACACATTACATATCTCGACTTGTCTTTTACTTGAGAGTTGATAGACACAATAAGAGAGCTCACCTCAAATAATTCTACATTCTCAAGCTCTGCTTTCTCTGTGAGAATAGGTCTATTCTGCTGCGCCGCCTGTGCAGCCTCATGGGTACTGTGTTCATGCTGCGTTGCATCACCATGTTCGTCACCTCCCTTTCTGTCCCGGGACAGCACCTGCAGTGTTCGGGAAAGGTAAGTAGCCCGGTCATCTGTGTCAAACCACACCTAGTTGGCCGACCTGCAGAATGCGTGCGTAAGCTAGTTTGGGTTCTTTATTTTAATTTTTACATTGTTCGTCACCGTTGGTTGCTTCTGCTCCCCCATTCCAGATTTATGGGGATATGTGGGCCAAACTGCATCGAGCTGTGGCCATCTGGAGCGGCTTCGGGATGAGCCTTACCGGAGTGCATACATGCGGGGACTACATGTTCAGCGGCCACACGGTGGTGATCACCATGCTCAACTTTTTTGTCACAGAGTGTGAGTTTTCTAACACTGTATTATTAGGGTCTTTATAACTTCCCTGAGGGAGGTTGAACTAGGGGGCAAAGCATTGTTATGAAAAGAAAAACCTCTGATAGCGTATTTCCTGCTGCCATCTGGTGGTTGTAAGTGGTACCACAGTCACAGACAAAACCACTTCACTACCACTGTTTGAAACGATAATAAACAAAACAAACATTGCTTATTGATTTCAAAGATATCAGTTGTGTTCTCTTTAGCTGCACCTATGGCGGGAAAAACAAAAGGCCGCTACACACACACAAGTGAGTTGAAGAGCGAGTCTGTTGCTGTAGCTCTGTCATACCTTCTCTGGCAGAACAACCACTACTGGGGATTTGAATGCATGGCGGGAAAGTCACCAACGAAACCCAGTTTATAACATTTATAAACCGCAAATGTGTTACCTCATTGGGTGATATGAAATAAAATCTTTGGAGATCTTCGAGATGGCCACTTGGATAAGCTTGAACATAACTTATGTATAGCATCATTTTACACATGGTTTTCCCTATTTCTGTGACAGACACCCCCAGGACGTGGAACTTCATCCACACCCTGTCATGGGTCCTCAACCTGTTTGGCATCTTCTTCATCCTGGCCGCCCACGAGCACTACTCGATCGACGTCTTCATCGCCTTCTACATCACCACAAGACTCTTCCTGTACTACCACACGCTGGCCAACACGCGCGCCTACCAGCAGAGCCGCCGCGCCCGCATCTGGTTCCCCATGTTCTCCTTCTTCGAGTGCAACGTCAACGGACCCGTGCCCAACGAGTACTGCTGGCCCTTCGCCTGGCCCGTCACGCTGCGGCGTTTGATTGGCTGAGGGCAGCCAGACTCAAAACGTGCCAGTGCTACTTTATTTTATTTATTTATTTATTTTGTCCTCCATCTAACTGTTGCCAACTGTTTGAGAGCCTTTTCCCACGTCAGGTCACGCTAACTAAGCCTGGGTCCGACAGGGTGCACACGTCATGATGACGCGTCACGTTCTGGACTTCTATCAGTATTTCCAGGAGTGGATTGTGTGAGATCCAATGAACTGTCCAGAGTTTGTTAAAACACAATACGTTTCACTTTCTTTCACATTTAACACGCGTCACTACAAGAAGGGTACATCACTTTAATAGTTTTTTAATTTAGTGGCTTGCACAGTATTTTTTTATGTTGTTAAATTAGGACTATTTCAATAATATAGATAAATGTATTTATATACAAACATAATTCTGAATCAACATGCAATTTTTGTGAAATTAACATCACTCATTATGACAAGTTCTCTGATAGGGATCATAGTGAACATTTACTGGTCAACTTTGTATTAAAAGCAATCAGGGCTATCGGGACACGGTTGAATCTTGCACTGCAGCCCTTGCTCACAATGTATAACTGGTGGCATTGCTTCAAACAACAAATTGATCTACATTCCGTAAGATTCCTGTGTTTTCAACAGCTTTAGTACTTACTAACTTCCACCGCCACTAATTTAATTATTCTTGTTGTGAAATTAATAAGATCTTGAATATGTTTGTTAGTGTGGCTTTAATGTTAGTTTTGCAAATGCCCCTGCCTTTCTCTTGATTATGTCAACTAAATAATGTGAATGGAGCCAAAATGGATGTAGTGTAAAAGGTTCTAGAAATCTGTTAATATCTTTTCATTTGCTAATCACCATGGATGTTGCAAAAGCCTTGTCTGTAGATGAGATAGCTGATGTCTTTAATGTTAAATGGCTTTTAAGGTAAATGGCCATGTGTCTGTGGATAGATAGTTGTATCCTTTTTGTAATATGTAATATACATGACTAGAAAACTACAATTTATGCCTAAATTAATACCAAGGGAGTGGTGTCTTTTGAGTAGCATTTGCTTACATTTGTACGTATTTGTTCATTTTGTATTAATTTATTTTGTAAATGTCAAGTATTTTTTATATTTTATATATAAGGTTATTGCAACATTGCACATTCAGAGGCTATGTTTACAGTTGCTCATAACTATGTATTTGTTTAAAAAGACAATGTGCATTTTTTGTATTGCCACTATACAATAAAGTTGTAATGTAGTTGGTATTCATGGCATGTTAGCATACATATTTTTTTTAATGGAATAAAAATACACAAATACTCTGCCAGACATACGTTAAAGACGTCTTCATATGCTCTTGTCCTTTCCATTAATACATTACCATTATTAAACTAAACTACTTAAATTAAGAGTCAATACCTAAGTGCTACTGCACCTACTATGTCTTTGCATTTGTTTATATCTAATCGTAACCTTATAAGGTGTCGGCTTAGATAAGTAATATCTCAGCTACTGATGCTGCTGAATGGCATCAATGTTGAGATGTCCCCCATGGGGATCCGTACTGTAGTGTCACCTCAACTGATAACTGCTCTGATAAAGGCATGGATGTAGTCTCCCACACGCATTATGCATCTGTTTTACTCGAATATTAGGGAACAAAGCTGAGCTGCCAGGCTGCGGCGTTTTCAGGTTACAGGTCACACTACCGGCAAGCCGTACTGGCGTAATGGTAACCATGGTGATACAGGGGCCTTCCTTTTGCCATTCGTAAATTGGGCAAAATATTTACTCAGAACATGTTTACGGTGGATGTCTTCATACATTAAACGAATATTCGAAATAAAAGTTAATATGGTTATTTTATTAACAACTAAAAATTAGCATATCTTCTGTCGACGACTGCATTAAACAAAGGCGTATACATGAACTGCTATAATCTGGGGTCCTGTAGCCTTTAGGTCAGCCGGGTGTTGCGGACCGGTGTCTCCTTCACGTCGCCCTACAGCTGTACAAGTCTTTCGGTTTTCATTTCACGATCATTTGTCCGTACTGTTAAAGTACTCCTGCAAATTGGTAAGTTCTTGACCTTTGTTGCGATTTAAAAATGCTAACCTCTATCGCACAAACGCAAATGTATAATCAATCTGCTCGTATGGTTAGCAAGATGGCATTGGCTATCTGCTTTGCTAAATGTGAGAACGTCAGCGCGACTCAACAACGTTGACAGGGCTGATTTGAGTGGGGATGATAATGTTTGTATTGTGGCGCCGGGCCACAGTATGTAGTGGTGGACTGGGTGCAATGCAAATTGATGCAATAGTAACACTCAGCCTCCGTTGCTTATGCATGCAAAATACGTGCGTCAGTAACTTATGTTTGTTTTTCCTAATTATAAACTGCAGACTAACCATGTAAATAATAGTTGTGGTTCAATCCAAATCCTTGAAACCTTTTTTTGTTGTTGATTTCAGAAATAATGTCAGTCCCTCCATCATATGGCGACCTTGGAAAATCTGCCAAAGACATCTTCAACAAAGGCTATGGTAATTCAAAACAAGACAAACAATGATAAAACATGCAAATGAATGACTTCAGCTCTGGCTGTTATTTGAATAGTGAGTCTTGCATTCTTTTCAATTGTGAATGTCTTTGCAGGTTTTGGACTTGTAAAACTTGATGTGAAGACAAAGTCTGAAAGTGGAGTGGTACGTTTATTTTGGCCATACTGTCAAAATATGTTACGGTCACTTGTATTCCTATTATTTCCCTAAAAATAAATTATATATATATTTATATACATTTTTTATATAAATATATATTTATATAAACTTTAATTTTGTCTGTAATGTTTAACTGAATGTTGAATACTGTTTAGGAATTCAAAACCTCCGGTCTGTCAAACATGGACACCAGCAAGGTCAATGGAAGCCTGGAAACTAAGTACAAATGGGCCGAATATGGGCTGACTTTCACGGAAAAGTGGACGACGGACAACACACTTGGAACAGAAATTTGTGTTGAAGATCAGGTAACCTATGATTGACAGCATAGTGTATATGGTCACCTTGCAAACTGTACCACGGAATGTACAACTAAGTGTAACTAATGTATAGATGATTTTTATTTACTTTTAGATTACCAAGGGACTGAAACTTACATTTGACACTACGTTTTCACCAAACACTGGGTAAGCTTAGTTTGACAGTTATTGAAAGCAAAATTATGATGAGACATGCCTTGTAGGTAACCCCTCCCCCCAACTCCCACACACACACTTTTGGAATAGTCAGCTTGTATTGATTTCATTCAATTAAGTCTCCTGTGTTCTTGTGTTTGCTGTTGGCAGCAAGAAGAGTGGTCAAGTGAAGACTGTGTATAAGCGTGACTACATCAACCTGGGCGTTGACGTGGACTTGGACTTTGCTGGCCCAATGATCCATGGAGCAGGCGTCACAGGCTACGAAGGGTGGCTGGCCGGCTACCAGATGGCTTTCGACACGGCCAAATCAAAGCTGACCATGAGCAACTTTGCCATTGGCTACAAGACCGGTGACTTCCAATTGCACACCAATGTGTAAGTTGGTTAAAGGCATACATACACAACCAAGAACCTTTATGAGTTCATCGGTTTCTCACACCCTATTGCCTGGAATGCTGGAAGAAACTAATGTGGCTAAGTGTCACTATGCCTACCCCACACATTAAATCCAACACAAGCCAGTCAATGTACAAAATTATAGATAGTCAGATAGTCTGACTAAACTATCTTGACTAAAAGTTTTTATAAATTAATTTATTAATCTAGTCAATTTTGACGCCACAATGTACAGTCTCCAGTGGCTCTTTTTTCTGTTACATTTTCAACCACCCATCGTCTTTTCAGTAACGACGGTTCAGAGTTTGCGGGGTCCATCTATCAGAAGGTCAACGATCAGCTCGAGACTGCTGTGAACCTGGCCTGGACCGCCGGCAGCAACGGCACCCGCTTTGGAATCGGAGCCAAATACCAACTGGACTCCAACACCTCCCTCTCGGTTTGTGTCTCCCTTCATTTGTCTGGGCATCCACTTGCATAAGTTATGTATTATTTATATGTAAGTTCATGTTGACTTGTTAAGTAAAATGTTTTTGGAAAATTGTACTTTTGCAGGCTAAGGTGAACAACGCAAGCTTGGTAGGAATCGGCTACACCCAAACTTTGCGGCCTGGTAAGTGGGTGTGGGTGTGTGTGTGTACGCGCGCACACAATGCTGTTGGGTCTCTTTGGCTCCAAACTGTTGTTGACTATCTTCTTAATGTTCTTATCTTATGTTAATGTTCATATCTTCAGGTATGAAGCTAACCCTGTCTGCGCTGGTGGACGGGAAGAGCGTCCATGCTGGTGGTCACAAGCTAGGCCTGGGGCTGGAGTTGGAGGCATGAGACCCCTTGGCTATGTGCATGTGTGTGTGTGGGGGGGTTTCCTACCCTTTCAACAAATGCTCTTTCAAAGGTAGGGGTGTGTTGAATCCCAGTTGTAGAGCACTGTTGGTCAAATTTGTTCCTGCCTTTGTTCATAAAGTTCTAGTATCCTGTGTCACATTTAACAAATCTTGTATAAAGTGCAACGTGCAGTTAGTAAGTCGCAAATCTGGTTCAAAATTATAAAATATATTTTAGACTTGGAATTACAGCTAAATTAGTTTTTGTAATGCGAAGTTCTCACTGAGATAAGATACTTGAACGTGACGTAACTGAAGGTATGCTATGCACTAGAGCTGGATGGCAGGTAGAATCACAATGTCGAGCCTTGAGAATGATGAGCTGAAAAACCCTAATGGGCCATGGCCTTAATAATATTTAATATAATATTTTACATCCAAGGAACTGAACATTATAGAGGACCAAGTGTGCCACGGGAAGGATTAATGGAAATTGAATCGATGCTACTTGTCATTCAATTAAGCTCTCGTTTGTTTTACCTTTAGTTACCGTTAGGGAAGTGCACGTTGCATTGCAAAAACGAGTCCAGCTGTCGAAAACTGATTTAATACATACTTTCCCCTGCAGGTTGGCAATCACCCAGTGATTGTCAGGGTTGCAATCACCCTGTGATTGTCAACCTGCAAGTTGCTCCTTAACTCGGTGAGTTCCACTTTGTGTTGTAATGCAGTGAATAATTACCATTCATGGATGGACGTCACAATTACCTTAGTTTTGACATTCCAAAACATTGTAGGAATGTTAACCTGTTATTTTGCACATTAGCAAGTACCTTTTTTGTGTGAAGCCCCTGTTCCCTTTATCATATGCACACTGTTAATGATGTCCTGCCTCTTGAGTTTGTTGGGTTCGAAGCTGGAACATGATTGGCTGAACTTTTAAAGAGTGTAACCTCTACCGCTATGGTTAGTTTTACTTTTCAGTCCTATTTATGTCTTAAATTCTGGCTTCCAATTGACCAAAAACAATGCACCTTGCAGGATAATGCCAAACATATTGAGTAAATGAAGATCAGGTTGAAGCCACTTTATGTGTAGATGTATACTGAACACCAGTGAGAAAGAAAGTCATTGTGTTTATGCTAAATTAAAATGATGGATCGGTCCTTTTTGTGTTTGTTATATTTCAGGTGAAAGATATAGGATATGGTATTTGATGGGTTGATTGTGTTTAGGCAAATCATCAGAATGCTGGAAGACTAATTATTTCATTTTTGATAGATGGATGATATTGTCCATCACATACTTTAAGTAAGGCCTAAGACAATGCAACTTTATCATGTTGTTTGCCATATGGTCGTGGTACGATAGCAGGGGGTGCATATTGTGTGGAGTGTTGGCACCTGACAGCATTGCCCAAATAGCTCACTGTGGAAGGCTAACGGTGTTTCATCAAGCCTCCACTAGAGAGAGCGCTGGTAAAGGTGAAACAAACATCCGCTCATCCCAGCATGTTTACCATGTAGCATTTCAACCCAACCAGCTGAGCACACGCACACATAAATAAACATAGATAAAATCAGACTCACAAACAAAATATATATATCGGTATTTTTGTATTATGTGGAGAAACGTTCGACCCGGCTGCAAATTAAAATATAGAAAATGCTGTGCTGGCTACTTCTGAAAAAACCCGGTCGTAGACGTCGATCAACTCCCAACTCCATTCATGTCTCAAGTTGCTAATCGGACTGTAAACTATGGCTGAGGTCGAAGAGTCTTTCCTTTTTTCGAGTTGGTTGTTTGGTTCCATGTGGCACTCCATGTAAAGATTTTAACACACTCACCTAGGCTAACCTAACACGTACAAACATACTAACAACTATTTTGACATCATCTTTGAGATCCTAATAAATGATTTTGTCAGTTTAATATTTTAGGGGGAATGTATAATATGGAATGCATGTGATTGTATTCAGAATAATCATTAGAATGCAAAATGGAATAGAGAAATGTTGTATTTAAGTTTAACATCATTGCTTGTAAGAACCTAGGCCTACACAGCAACCTATCAATCTTCTATCGAGAATGATTGGCTGAAAGTTTTTCCATGAAAACAGTTACCATTGATTAAATGTAATTCTAAAAGAAGGAGAAAGAAAGGACACTTGCTAACTGAACATAGGACACCAGTAAGTGCCTGCATATCGTACAATGGGGATTAGAGCTTGATTGCTTGAGTCAGGGCATCTCCCACAGTGAGCATGATGAGGTTGATTCGGGTGTCATTCAACAACTTCCTGTTGAGTTTGTCCAAAACCAGACTGACTGTTCATCAGAAATGTAAATTGAGTTATTAAAATGTTGTATGGGGAAGGCCCCTTAAGCACTACCTGCTTCTCATTACCAGTATCTGTTTTTGGAATTCTGCATTTAGAATGAAAATAGTTTGCTAAGGGTTTAACGTGATCCAGTTAAATCCAGGTTCACACTTTAACCAGAATATTGGCAAACTATTTAGAACAATTCATGCTTGCAGTCTGAGTGGAAGAAAAAAATAATTACGTATGTATGGGCTTTTTTTCTAAACCATTACCACCACCAAGAAGATAATGTTTGTCTTCTGTTATAAATGTCCCGGTGTACCTAAAATAACACCCTCAAAAGAACTAATTAGATCACATGGTGAACAGCGAAGAGAATACACCACTTTGTTATGGAGATGGTGTCTGCTCTTCATCTGGACTTGGACATTAGCACATTGAGGAATGACGTCACCAGTCCCAGAGGGTTCTCTTGTTTGCCAAATGTGTGCTGCTTGTTGGAGCTCTGCAACGCTTTCATTTTTTTTCTTGGGCCAAGATGAAGACTGAACACGAGTTTTCAGTCTGCGGTGAAAGATTGGTAGGGTACAGTTCTCTGACGTCAGTGGGGGGCTTGTTCCACCATTGTGGAGCCATAACCGGATACAATCAAGATATTTTTGGAGCAGCAGCTGGTTTCCCCTCGTAGTGAGGAAGTAGCAAGCCGTTTGGCAGTCATAGGGGTTGATGGTTTGACCATGTCCTGGATGTAGGATGGGCCAGAGCCGTTCGCAGCACGCTACGCAGGTACCAGTGACTTGAATATTTGAGCAGCCACAGGTAGACATTGCAGGGTGCGCATGAGTGGTGTAGGACGAATGGCACATGTAGGCAGACCAGCCAGAGGTGAGTTGCAGTAGTCTAGACGCGAGATGAAAACCCATGTGGCCTTCTGGGTGAGGAACGGACATATCCTCCTGATCCTCCTTTAGGGACATTTGACCAAACAGACTACCAGCCCAAATTAAACATAACCAACCGAACCGCACATAAGATGTTCAAGTTTATTACCTCATCGGGGGAATGTTGTCTACAGCAGTTTCAACATAACATATACACAACACATAAAACAATACACACTTAAACACAACAACAACACAGTGTCTGGCCAAAGTAATATTAAAAACGGTCGAAATGGCAACAGCAAAAAGGCCTACCATGAGGTTAATTAATGTACAAATTCAGCAGGTTTATTGCACTGGGTATGAAGGAGATATTTTTTTTTTACTTGGGTTGCCTGCACCTCTGGGCTGAGGCCCATCACAATTATAGTTCTACCACCCCTTAGCTTCTATCCTGTGCCACTGCAGGGGTTGAGGACGATTTACTGACAAATACATAATAGGCCTACCCATATCAGTTTGGCATATCAGTTTACCAACAGTCCCAGCAGCATGCATGTACAATTATACCCACTTTGAGAGATAATGGCGTCTAATTATTTTTTTGTTTTACAAGCGGAACAGGAGCCGGATATGCAATAGTTGATGTATCCACTAGAGGGTACTATTGCCTGTTAACCGTGACAGTATTGTTCAACATTATGGAAGTGTTACCTAAACAGAATCATTCAAAATACACCGAAGTTAGTCTCACAAAACAGACATTAGATGATTAGGACTGCTGGATCCGAGATTATACCGAAGTAAATCAGAAAGCCATGCCAATACAACGACAGAAACTAGATTAAACGTCCATACTATTTATATTTTAACCCTCCCCATTTTTTCTGTCACGTTGAACTTGAAGCGAGCAAATAACTGGGTGTTATCTTTGAAGAGAACAAGTCCTGACCCGGTAGGTGTCAACCGAGTGTGGGTTTCTTTATAACAAACGATATTATCATTCATCACTCTTGCATATCATCCTCATTTGATTAATTGATCAGCGCTGGCTAACTACAGGCTACTAACCTGCATTTGGTTGTCACCACCCAATTCTGTCCAGTAGGGGGGACTAGAGTATCTCTTGAGGAGACTGGAAAACCTGCCTCTGAGCCGGGGAGGTGTGAAGGGAGGACTTGGTGGATGATCACCTTGTGTGAGTAAACGCAAACACATGACCGTATCTCTTCACATTGTCTAGCTATCAGACGGTCAGTTCCTGTGTTTGGGAACATTACCAACTGAAGACTGCTTTACAGATAACTACCACTGTAATAGTACTCTGAACTGGCTGTGGTTTTCCTCTGCTTAAATAGGTTCCAGCTTTTTCTGACTCATATCTATTACATTTGTACTCTATTCTACTTACAAATTAAATAATATACAAATTATATAAATATGTATTTTGTAAAGATAAATTATGTGTGCTTCAGCAGATTACAGATATTGTTCTTCCACAACAAGAACAAATAGGCCTACAACAGGAAGCACCTTGACAAATCTGTGAACAAAAGTTTTAACGGTGTCATTGAGATATGCCGGCCTTCCCACATAGCCCATTGACACCTCAGCTTGTCATGTAACTCTCATGCTTTTTTCATACTCTTGAATTTGACTTTGGCAGCAGTCTTTCTCTTTGATTGACAGATGAGCAAGCGATATGACTCCATCAAAGAGTGCAGCCTGACATTTGATTAGACAGCCCTCTTCAAACTAAATATACTCTGTGTTCCCGCCGCTATATCATCTTGACAAGAAGAATGGGGCTGAAAAAATGGATGTAGATGTCCATTACACATGTGACTTGGGAAAAGGAATAGTGGCACAATGCAATGGAGGCTATAGGAACACTGCACCATCACACATCTCTGCAACAACTAGTTTATATCCTGGTTTCACCAAATTACACCTAAGGTGTCCATCTCGTGTTGGTTGTATATAGGCTCTTCGTTTTGCAGCCAATTTCTGTCAGGGGGAATGATGTGACTTGCAATGACGGTATTAACTAGAAGGCAATGTTGTTAAAATATATCGTGAAACTTGCACTTGTTATATTCAACATATAGGTCTACAACTATCACACCGTCAAATTGTTTGAACTTATAATCTGAAGAAAATATGCACCATTGAATCTTTTCAAATGTGAGATGATCTTCTCTTTCGTCTCATTTGTCTGTTAAAAGTGTACATCCTTTACAACAGTGATCCGCCCACATTACACAATGCCATTGAACTCATAAAATGCTTAGGCCTAAATGAATCATGCCGTCCATTAACATAATTCATAATTAAATCATGACCCGACGAATTGGAATTTATTAATTGTGAAAATGCATGTGCTGCCATGGCAATAAACTAATGAGTATCTTTAGTTATCAGTGACACATGGATCGCTCAGCTGTAGTCATTGGTTAAAGGGGTAGGAATGATGCCATGCAACAACAAATCATCGGTGCATTTAAGTGGGGAAGTCTCACGGCGATGAGACTATATGCATTTGCCTTAAGAACTAAATGGGGATTCTGTTTTATTGGAGTTGTCACATGCTCTGGCTAATCATTTGAAACACTGTTAAGATTAAGGCTAATGCATTTCTATCCTCCAACCCAAGCTATTCGCTGCAGGGTCTTTTTTCCCCTTTTTTGTAAATGAAGAGAACATGTTTAACATCCCGGCATCCATGCAGCATATGCCACAATATGCCCCCCAGAAGGAAGACTGTGTTTCAGAGAGCCTGGGTTAAAACGTCTAACTATCGCTTACCTAATGGATTTACTTGTACTGCGAACAAAACAACAAGCCCCCGAACAAACTGCCGGTCATAGCAACACAACAAGGATCCTTCGGTAAAGTAGGGATCTATTGCAAGGGTTTTTAACCCCATGAAGCCGAAAACTTGCATGTCCCGTGTCTCATGACGTCCAACCAATGAGCACCCGCGTATACTGTGTTCAATGTAGTTACAAGCTCGCTGTGTCATTAGTTTACACAGTTAATCCCAACTCAAGCACCCACTTACTCTCCCCACCGCCCGGACAAACAAAGGGGTTCCACTTCTCTTAATGGCCCCTGTGGGTTCGCCACTAACTATTGATTCGCTGTCACCCAATTTCTCGGTGACTTATGCCCTGCTTAATTCCAATTACTGTGCACATAGAGGCCTTATCGGGGAGAACAATAGGTCTGTTGTCACTGAAGGCAAATATATGACTCTGGTCGGTTTGAGCACAAACTCATGACTTCAAATCCAGTAGTCCTCTCAGTGACCTCTCGAACCCACACACACACACACACACACACACACACACACACACACACACACACACACACACACACACACACACACACACACACACACACACACACACACACACACACACACACACACACACACACACACACACACACACACACACACACACACACATAGGAATATATTCACCCCCAGAAATAACAAAATGGACTAAATGCTCTCAATCCGGCTTTCCTAGTGGAATCAGATAACTGGATCTTATTTGTTTTTTATTCATTCAGGAAGGAGCTCCAAAGAAGCCCCACAAGGGCCCTGCTCCATGGCTATAAAACTGTCACTGTGATACGTCTGGCTGTAGCGATGATGATGATGCCCGCGTCCTTTACCTGCTAGCCCCTCGCGCCTGAGAGCAGCTATCTCTTCCTTTCAATTACATGTTTCTCTGCGGTTTTTAGACCAAGAGTAATAAAGCTATAAATTGTCTGTCACATCGGTCCGGGGCCGGGAACGCTCTGTTTTCTGAGCAGCCGTAAACCTCCCATGTAGTCAGAGATAAGGATTTACAGTTATTTAACATCCTGTGTGTCCTCCTAAATCAAAGTGATAAGAGAATTAGGTGAAGGCTGCAGGTTCTTTGTCCTCTAGTTATTGATTTTCGTCTTTTCACCTAGAGGTGGCAATGTTTTTATTGACTATCCTATTCCCAACAAGCTGGGAATTGGGGGCAGGGGGCTTTGTGTTGCGTAATCCAGCCATATGTTCTGTGCTTCAAATCGATGGGTTAAATAAGCCTTTGATTGTTATATTTCCATTCCTGACACAGTTGGTGGCTGATCATATGATCCTATCTGCAGGGTCAGTAATTTTGCTTGTTCTCAAAATCCACCACAGCTTTTTCTTTTCTTTATGAAAAAATTGCTTTGTTATTGCTTCGATCCACGTATCAGCCCAATAGATTGACTATTCTGAGAGTCATTGACTTGAAGATGCTTTATGTAAACTGGTGGGACAGACATTCTATATTTGGGCTCGTCCATAGCGCAAGTGCAAGAACTGTACACTGGGCCTGCAGTGGTTGTGCTGCCTCTATTTAAAACAGGATCATCCTTCATCGTGTGTCCGTCTAAAGAAAACAAATGGGGTCCTCTTAGAATATTGGTATTTAAGTCAGATATAGCCAATAATCTGTTATAACAGCCGTCGTGGTTCCCACCCCAAAGAACATCTCCCTCCCAGTGTGTCCTAGTTTAAACAGAGAAATGTGTGTTTAGCTTAGTGGAAGTTAGTCATTCATTCCAGCGTGAAGACACTGGTCATGCCTCCGAGCCTCGCAAAGCTGCGGACGCTCACATTTAATGATTCTGTGGCTGTTTGGCTGGAGTTCATGACCCTGCAGCCATGATAAATGTCAAGCGCAACGGTGTCCCGCTAACTAGCGAAGTCACTGCCAGCCAATCATCTCGTTATTGACTAGGAAAACCGTACGGCCGGGTAATGTGACTCTAAAATGTTACATGGAAAGCCTGCGTATGAGGATGTGGATGCGGGGGCCCACTTATCATTTGGCCCTGGAGCCCTGCTGTCCGACACCACGCGACAAATGTCACGGACACATCTCCCACGATGCAGTTAGTGATCAGAGGCAGTGGCAGCGGTGACACAATAGATAACATTGCGCAATTAAGGCAATATCGCATTCCGTCCGTCTTTGTTCACTGCCAACATCAAGATCTTTTCTGAGTAATGTTTGCACTTAGGAAGGTTGGCAATTTGGGATTGTAAGAGTGGCATTAAGAAGATGATATTGTACATAAACCTCTGTGGCCTCTGGCATCAAATGCCCATTCACACATACTGTATATTAATAAAGCCGTGACACAATGGATTCCATTAAGCAATTCATGTGAGGAGCCATTAGCGAGGGCATATTTACGTATCATAAGGCATCCATTTCAAACGTTTATTTGCACTTGTTCTTTCACACACACACACACACACACACACACACACACACACACACACACACACACACACACACACACACACACACACACACACACACACACACACACACACACACACACACACACACACACACACACAGTGAAGATCAAAAGTGCTATAACTAAGCAGCCTGCTGTGTAAATAGGGCAATTTAAAGAAAGACAGGCAGACAAGCCTGCCAGTACGGGCGTGTGTGGGAGACAGCTCCACCAGAGACCTCTCTGTGTCAGGGGGCTGCCATATATCAATCGCGTAGAGATGTAAAGGGCAATGCTTCACCTCTATGTATAGCTCAACTGTTTAGTTTGAGCCAGTTGCATACAGACCCCCCATATTGAAGTCTCACTATGGGCTCTGATGTAGGGGGGTAAGCAGGTGCCAAAATGTTAACAGTTTTGACAGTACTTAATCCTGATTGATTCTTTAATGCTGCTTTCTCGTTCAAATCAAGCAATGTTTAACCAAAGTCACAGGCGGATAAAAGGAATAATATTGAAATAAAAAAGTAGGCCTATATTTATACTGGCCTATGTTGAAACCAACACTGCTAATGCGATTACTTTCTTATAAGATCCTTGTAAATGTATTGCATCTGAGTGACTAATACATTTTTGGGATGGGGAGCTAATCTTTAAAACACGCAGTGCTCCATAAACTATGCAACACAAATCCATCATTGATCCTCAAGAGCTATGACTGGGAAAGGCTTGATTTGCATGAATGTTATCACCATATCTCTCTGTGTTTTTGTATATATAAACACACATTTGAACTCTGTTATCTTGCATCCTTTGCAAAACTGTCCGAGGGATACTCTCACAGTTAAAATTTTTGGCATCCACTGCAAAACCCAGCAAATGACCGCGACGGCTAGCTTCATTGGATTCTTTCATTAGTTCAATGCAAAAATACAGCCAACCCTGGCTGGCCGGGTGTAAAAGTGCCAAACAGATGAGACTGGAACAGCCTCCGGGGTACATTCTAAACTTTGGCTTCCACATAAATCAAGAATATTGCCATGCAGGTCCACGCATTACTTGCACAAACCTCTTCTTTAATCATTTCTCCGGGAGGCATAGAAGTGTATTTATGGTCACCACGGGCAGGCCTTAAAAAAGCACTGGCGATCATGAAAATCAAGTCGTCTCGCGGGTGCCATCTAGCTGTGCTCTGCTTTGTTGAATTACAAATGGGGTGGGGGGTGGGGGATAAATAATGAAATAGGTTGACAGGGCAGTCGGTGTTGAGTGACAATGCAAAAGATGAAAATACGAAAGCGTTGCCTTTAACGTCCTCCAGAAGAGCATTCATTAGAGTCAATGTTTTTGTCCCTGCCCTGTGTATACGGTTGGCTAGGTTTCTTTTTTTGAAGCTCTCCTTTGAGCTTTCTATTTCTCTCACTCTGCATGGATTTACTGTAACATATTGCTCTGTAAATATAACAGCCATATCCACAGCCAAGAGTTACGGCTGCAAAATATCTCGCCCCTGTGCTTAGTTGATGCCGGATTGATTTCCTTTACAAATACATAAATCACTGCGATCGTTACTAAGCCGGACTCTTTCATTAAAATGAGCTATATCTCTTACTTCAATAGTGCCTTTTGGGAGCCCTCCACTAAGAATATACATCCTGGCCAAGGAGGGCGGGGGGGAACCTCCCCTGAAAACATGCCTGGGTAAAGTATTACTTAATTTATCCCACTAATGGAGAACATCGATCCTCTGTGGAGAAAATAGGCAACAACACATCCTTGGAGCCCACGTTGTCAAGCTTTTAATAATTTAGATGTAGTTGGCGGGATAATAAATGTACTGATGAAAGGAAAGTGGATTCCAGTTGATGAATGGGAGACGCAAAGCCCTGCACTTATCTTAAAGAGTAATAATATCGGCAATGAAAAATTCATTAATACAAATTTTAATGGTGCACTCGGCTCAAATAAACGCCAGTCTACCTTGATGTTGTGACAAGGCGTGCTTTTCAAAACACCGTGAATCCAAAGGGGGGAGGGCACATAACCGATAACACTCGAAGCTCACTGTTGGAATAAAACGGAATGTTTCCCTTCTCATGCCCAGTGGCACTATTGGTTTTTCAAATAATGTAGTGGAGATAACGACCGTTTTGAATCCTCATTAGTCATTGGTAATCTGGGGACACAGATGATATATATTAAGAGTGCTGTTCCCAGTGAGTCATTAAAGGGGAAATTAAAGACAAAATAAATCCAATCTGGAAGGAACGCCAGTGATTCATCTTGTTGGCTACCAGTGTCTGGCTACTTAACAGTTTTATGTAGTCATTTATGTCCCGGCCTGATAATCTATTCATTCTGAATAATGCCTCCCTTCAGGTTTCGAGGTGCTGAGCCTAGAAGATACCAGAGGAACGGCCAGGTCCTTTTTTTAACCATATACCTACCAGGCACACACACTTTCCAGGTATTATGATGTAGGTGAAGAAAAGATTTGCTCAGAAACACAATATTTGCTCTTATTTACAATTTGCTAAAATAAAAATGTTACTTCCAGCTTGTCTCAATTTGAAAAACCATATGCTCTGTCGCCATTAGAAAAAACGCTAGGCAATGCAGCAACGTAAGCCAAAAAGGTGTCAGACGTCCTTGGACCGTGGCAGCGCAGTGATCCGTGACTGGCGTGCGCTCGATGACTCCGCGGAGTGACAAGCGGCGATTAAGACGCTCTCGCACACACGTTGACCGGACAGGGGTATCTCATGCAGGCATCATGGAGAGAAGAGGAAGAAAACAACCGAACAACAACCCGATCCTTTTTCACTGAGGATCCCGTGCCTCTGACAGCCCGGCGTCCAGGCAACTTCCAGAGACTTGGCTAGTGTCCTGAGAACTGCACTTGAAGGCCAGGAGCCCCTTGAATTAGCCTCAGACCCCCATCTCCAGCATGGCCCTAGACACTCGACCCCTATAACAAGCATTTGGCAATGAGCTTTTGTCCCGCTGATGGTCCAAATGTGATGGTGGTGGTGGGAGAATGTTGGAGTAGATCTTTTTTGATGTTGTGACGTCGGTTGCATCCCAGCAGCCCATTCAGCCAAAAAGAAAATCACACACTTGAGAAATGTATCCATACTCCGATGCATGGTTATTATTTTTGAACAACGAAGAAATATTTCCCTGTCTCTGTATAATCCCTGTTACCTGGAGGAGCTATAATGGCCACAGAAACGTACGGTGGAGATAATGCGCAGCTGTTGAGACGTCTCGCGGTCCTCCCGACATGACCGCCGGGTCCGTTTCCGTGTCACATTAGCGCCCGTGCGTGTCTGTATATTTAGTAATGAGTGTTCTCGCCAGCGTCTCGGGGGCCTGTTTGAGAAGGTCACGACTAGAAACCGTGAGGCGGATCGGGTGTCCCGCTGAGCCCACGTTGTGGCACCTGACGACATGGCTCTGCTGGGGGGGGTGGGGGGGGGGGGGGGGGGGGGGGGGTTGTCACGGTAAATCAGCAGTAGGCAGGATACGGTGTAATCACAGAGGGGGGGGGGGGGATCCTGTTTCACCCCCCCCCCCCCACCTCTCAACGAAGGGCTGCTTCATCAAGTCTACTGTAAGGTACACACTGCATATATCTGTATTGCTGTTGCTACACGGTTTGATGGTTGAGTGGAGAGGAACAAGGCCATGGGAGATAATGTGCAGAGAGCAGTGGATGGCTGACATTATACTCTTTTTCCTGTGTAAGCAATCATTGGTTGTACGGCTGTCAGGGCCGCTAACTCTTGTGGCTACGCTTGTGTTCATTGTGGAGGGAAAGCTGTGCACACAGTTGAAAATGAGTTGGGTGGTTGTTTTGTGTTTTATCTTAGCTAAATCAAACCAACTCCTCAAATGTATCAGAAATAAATTTATTTCAAATTGAATGGGGAGCAATGCAACACTTATCTAATACCCTTTAACCCCCAAACACCAAACTTACACCAACGCATATGCAGGTAGCAGCCAGTAGACTAGTATGCCTTTCAGTATTTTTTCAGGTGTGTCATGTTCGACGTCACGAATACCCGGGAAAACAGGGTTAGCAAACAGTAGGAAGCAGCATGGAGGCCAGTGAAAATGTTACGTTGGTTACTTCGCTTTTAAATTTGATACTGATCCAGTCTCTCTTTCAATTTCTTTCCTGTCTATTTACACTTCAAAGTCCGGAATGTCAACGCGCGTCATAGCGTCGCGCCGGAAGAGGGGCGTGTCCACCCGGGTGCCATGTTTCCATTATTGGAGACAAATACCCGTGACTACTGCAGAGTTATTTGTCCCGGGAATGAATGCCGACTGTAACCTTTCCCACTAAAGACAAAAGCCAGATGTGAGTGGGTGTTAGTGCGTGTTTTTGTCCGATGGGAAAGGGTCTACATACTTTTCCTTCTTTCTATAACGATGACTAAGATACACTTATTAGTACAAATTACTCCGAACCCCGGTGCTGAAGTAGCGCACTCAATCCCTGCAAAAACTAATTTTAATCTGTTAAATGCTGTCAAGTTGTGTTGCAAACAGTCTCTTTGGCGTTGGCAGTGCATTGTCTCGTCCTGATAGGCGACGGTTTGACGGACGATAACTCAGAGGCCGTCTCTCTTTGTTGTGAGACGCGATGACAGCGCATGTGAGACGTGAGGAGCAGGCATGCTGTGAATGGGAGATGTCATCCACGTCCTCCCTTGACAACGGGGCCCTCAGCACCAGCCTTTGATCATCCCCACGAGGGATTGCAGGACACACACACACACACACACACACACACACACACACACACACACACACACACACACACACACACACACACAAACGTCTGCGTGCACACAGACATACACATGCACGCGCGCACACACACACTCATCCGCATGCACACACACACTCATCCGCATGCACACACTCAAACACAAGTCTGCGTGCACACACACATCCGCATGCACGCACACACACACACATACGCACACAAACACATGCAACATCTCCAAGCCGGGCTTCTGCTTCCACTTCGAAAATTCCTAAGAAATGTTCTCATATTCTCTCCCCTTTGGTATAGTATGTATAGTATGAAATAGGAGGCTCCTCTGATCTCAGCAACTCACAGGGTGACGCAAGAGGTCTTTCATTCGGTAGACGGGGCGTGCTTTGAGTTATGCCCGTATGTAAAACATGATTTGTTGAGGGGAGATTGTGTTGTTGGCCTCTGATCTGGTCCAGTAAATATTGAACGCTCTGAAGAACCCGGTCCTGGTCCTCCAGCGCATAGGCGCTGGGCTCCCCACTGACACGCTTCCACATCTGTTGAGCCGTTTACCAGTTAATATATTAGCTGTGAGAACAGTGCCGGCTGCAGCTGGAGCCAAAAGAGAAAGAGAAATCAGAAACAGATTGCGTTCCAGTTGTTGCAATTGAATTAAAATGCGTCAACACCAGCCTTTTCTCATAAAACAAAAGGCAAATAGTAGATGCTTGAGGGGCTAGTGGCAGTTTTTCGTAGGGCCTATTTTGTTTTGTCAGATGGATGGTTTATGGTAAGTTCTTGGGATCCCTCGTGGGTTAGTTAGTTAGTAGCGTGGACAGCTACTTCATATATCCGCATTGACATTCTATAACATGTGCAATTGACAAACTAAATACTAGTAAAACTCCAGTATGGGGTACATTGAGGCTATTCATATGCTGATACCGCGGTAGCACACTAAAGAACCTAATGAAACGGTGGCCTTCTTGATTTAGCTTTTTCCTTTAAGTTGGAACAGAGTACAATCATATTTTGGACAAGGGACTATTATTATAGCAAACCGACACTTGGCACCTGTGTGGGTGTAACATACGCTACAAATGCAGTTTCAGTTCTTGACAGTTTAAAATGAGTAATGTATTATAGCCTGGGGCTAAGCCTTAGTTGAGCTCTGGTTTGAAGCGTATCGAATACCCAGGGTACCTCATATTGCCATATTGACCCGTCATATCGCTCAACAATGTATATGCTGAGATCCTTTTTTCCCCCTTTTTTTCTTTGTGTCTCTTTCTTATATGCAAGCTTGACTTCATGCTACACGCAGCAATCTCAAGCCATCTGGTTTTCATTTCCTGTGAGGTTCGAGATGGTAGGAGAGTTAAGAAAAGGAGCGTCGTTTGAACTGGGGGGGGGGGCTAATGTAGTCAGGATGGAATCTGTCACTCAGTCTATTGGATGCTGATGACTAAAGGCAGTTTCAGCTGTAAGAGGTGAATGATTTATGGATGCCAAGTGAACTCTTGTAAGCAAAACTCAGCTAAGAGTGCTGCGCAGCAACTGGGCCCTTTTTTTGGCCACAGCTTGCCTGCATTTTCTTTTGCTATTCATGCCAAAGTATTTCGCACGGCAATTAGCTCTGTCCTCGTTTAGGCCTTCAGTCCCAGAGGGTTAGGAAAACCATTCATCATCCTTAGGGCTTGGGAACTATGCAGACCAGGCTCAGGTACTCTGGGGGTTTTACTTTTTCAGTGTTATTGTTTTTCCTTTTGCAAACAGTTGCTAGCATAGCTGAGGGCTAGCTTAAGCCGCTTCCCTATATATATATATATATATATAAAAATATATGCTTTTTCTCTTTAGGTTCGTCCATCTGTCAAAGACTTTAGGTTTTTTTCCACAGGTGGAAAGGCAAAACGGAAATGTAATTTCACACGGTTCATCTGTCATAGTGCCACTGAGTAAACCGAGTGTTGACAACGCGGCCAATTGCCGCCATCACGGGTCAACTGTATGATGTTCCAATAATTAACATTGAATTCATTATTTTATTTTTTTAAAGAGAATTTATGGTGCCTTCTTTAATAGGAAACATGACATTTAGCACATGTTTACACAGATACGGAAGTACGACTCATAACTTCATCAGAGGTGCATTAAAGGAACCCTATATGTTTATCGTAGATCTAGGCCTTTGAGTTATAGCCTTACATTAGCGTTGGCTCCACTGGAAGTATTTATGTTGCTTCTAAGCGCCCGAGGGCCGTCGTTAATACAGACTTGTTTTTTTTTTTGCAGGCAGGCCAATAAACATATGGGGGAAATATGTTCATGTTCCTAACCAGTACATTCACTCGGACAGGCCAGAATATGATCGAACTACAATGTGTACATTCTTCAATTGTCCTGTTCCACAGAGACACATTATTAAAAAAAAGAAGGTGAGGGGGGGGGGAAGAAAAAAAAAGCTTTCCAATTCATTCTTTGTCCTTCATTTGCTCAACCAATTCATGAGGTTGTCAGTGCCTAATATGTCTGTATCGGTCAGAATTAAGGAATTAAGGAGTGAGCTCCCTGGATCCCCCCCCCCCCCCCCCCCCCCCCCTTCATAGTGCTTATGTGGAGTCACACTGCAACGCCCGGCTCACAGGGTTACTGGGAGTATCAGCCGGGGACTAATAAGGTTGTGTCTCGGCAGATGATTGATGCGAGCGGGCCAGGCTTGTTTTTGTTTTTTTATCCGCCTGTCAGGTGGCTGGAATGTTTAATGTTCTCATTATTGGTTGCTCTGTTGTGTATATTTCTCTGTCAGCGTGCGGCTGCAGCCAACTGAACTGCCAGAGCACTTCAAAGACCCCTGCAGGTCATCCGTCTTCTTCCACCCCCCCACCCCAGCCGCACCCCCACCCCCAGTGCCCCCATCCTCCTGCCCGCTCCCCCTCCCGACGTCCTGAATGTTCAGACTCAGCTGAGTGCTGCTGATTTGTTATGACTTTAGAGTTGGATGACGGACAGGTCTCCCCGAAAGAGAAAAGACAAAACAAAACATGGAGCCATTTCGCTTTTGTCATGCGGTGAAAGCTTCGCCGCTTCTGTAATGGAGGGGTGTGCAGGGGTGCTCTTATCGCCAGGCTGACATGTGACAATTGTTGAGTCAGTAATTTGAAGACCGGATGACTATCTAGTCATTTCTTTCGTCTGTATGTATTTCTCTTTTGTGTGTCAGTCGTGTAGGTTGCTGTTATGGTGTCACTAACAGAAGACCAGGGATTAGTATCTGTGTTTGAGTGCCATGTGGGGGGAAACGGGGATAATGTGTAGCCGTTTCTATGCTATAGATGCTATGAGTGCTATTAGTACTATTAGTGCTTCAAATATTCTGATATTCTTCGTTAGGTAGGTTTTCGAATCTCAATTCATTATTCGAAAGGCTTTGGGGTTTGGATTATTATTATTTCTTTACTTTTTTATGCCTATGCATATTTGCAAACCGAAGGTAGAAGGTTAGGTAAAAAAAAAATCAGAATATCCCAGGGATTAAAGAATTTTTTTATTTTAAGGCGAGAGACATCCATCAGTCTGAGAACGCTTCAATTAATTTGAGGAAACGGTAGCCATCATCAGAATGGCCAAACATGGGACATCCGAATGATAATTTTTTTGCTTTGTATTCAGATATTAGAACATTATTCAAGTACTTCGGTAGCACTTTGACACCTGCCGTCCAGTGTGAGAATCAGCAAGTCCAACAGAGGCAGACGTTAAACTAACTGGTTGTTAAAATAATAATATTTATGAAATCTTCGCGGGTTCTCCCCAGGACTTAGTTTTCCCTGGTGGCGCTCCCACTAGTTACTTGCGGCCATAGAAGTAAAAGGTTGCCGCTGGCGTCCATGCAGCAATCCTAGGTGACATTGTAGTTTTGCTTTTTGCGTTATAAAAATAAATAAATCTTATTTCTCGCTAGTCTGCAATTCAGTTTGCCACGTGATCGCACTGTGCATCATGGGAAAGATCATTGAAAGCTCCAATCCATGGTCTTGCAAATGAAACGAGGGGCGAGGGTTGACAGTAAAAACAAGGAGAGAAATGAAAGCGAAATCCCAATTCTTTTCCAAGGCCGTGACAGGATTGATTGGTTTCTGCCGATCTAATTTTGGATCATGAAAAAAAAAGAAATTTCATCCTGAAGAAAAATGATGTGCCACATTGGTGCAGATGGATATTTTTTTTTAAGCTGGGAAGAGATTAAAGAGAAATTCTGCTCCTGAGACCTAATCACGAGCTGTAGATTACTTTGTCGATTTAACCAGATGGCAGTCTCCATCCTGCATGCCCTTCTGTATATTAATGAAGTCTGTTATATATTACTTGAAAAGTGAGATGTCCATCACCTGTAATGGTCTGCCAGCTGGTATTATCCGTATTTCATTATCTCAGCCCCAAATAGTGGTGGTTTTTCTGCATTTTTAGGGGACTGCTGAATTCTTCTTTCTTTTTTGTCATAAACCTGGTAACTTTTTTTTTTCAGGACTAAGACATAATACCTAGTTGTGCCTTCAGCTAATTTCCCCCCATAGGTCAAGGCTATACATCTGGCATCAAAACTGTTGTGTCGGGCGAAGCACACTAGCTCGATAGTAACTTGATTAAGGTGTCCTGTCGACATGACCGCAAACACGGCAATATGTTAACAAATATAATTATAGAATGAAGAGTTGTGTATATTTGGTGAATGTTGTTCCAATTAAATGAAATGTTAGTACAAAGCTACTGGCTTATATGGTTAGCTTCGGTTGCCTCCCATGCTAGCTCGATTTAGCCCATCATATAGCATTTTACCTCGGCTTCAATTTCCCTGTTAGCTAAAAGAAAAACAGAATAACTTCAGCCTGTTACAACTCCATCAGCACCTCATAGATTTATTTAGCAAAGCTAGCTTGTGTGAAGTAGTCGAGACCTGAGAAACGAACCGTGTTTGTCTCGCATAACTCAGCGTGAAGGCTGCTGAAAACTCAAAGAGGCAAAGAGCACATGTCAGCCAGCCCCAGTGCCCAGAAACTCCCTCCATGAATATGCCGAGCCTAATTTTAACCCGACAGCGGGGGGAAACTTTGGCCGTGCTCCCCGACCAGAGAGCACGAACAGCGGATAGCGCACAATGCCAGCATGTCATACATTTAAATACTGTTAAATTAAAGGCTGTTTACTGTTCCAGGAGACCATTCATCTTACTCAACGCTGGTCCTGCTTCTCGCAAATTTGTCAGTAAGAGTTTCCACATGCCAAGGTCTGTGCAAGGGGCTGGGTTGGGGGGAGGGGGGGGGGGGGGGGGGTTATCAGAGGGGTTCTCATAGCGTGTCTTCAGTCAGTCTGCAGTTAATTAGCCACCTCCACACAATAAGGCCATAACTCATTAATCACCCAGCCCCCACCAGTAGTCAACCCCCCCCTTCCCGTCAGAGCAAGACATTTGGAGACAAAAAAAGTTTGCTCCTTTTGACGGACTCCAAAATGGCCGCTGTCACTGCTGTGTAAATTATACGGGCATGCTGAGTGATGACAGACAAGGGCCCACTGTTTCATTTACTATTGCTCTTTTCCTTGGCTTTTTTCTGTGTCTCTTAAAAGGGAAAAAATCACAACCCCTTGGTCTCTCTCTATCCTAGTGGCTCTCGTTTTCTTCAGAAAACATCCATACAGTTTGAAAATAAAAGGACACATACATACTCACTCGCGCACGTACAATAAAAGTAAAGTAAAGTCATTTGGACCTATTGAACCCTGTTACGGCCCACAATGAGTGTTGTGGGTCTATCTCGAAAAACTATTTTTGTGGGGTTTACTGTGCTTGTCAAGGGCAGGAAGTGATGGAGTGATGATAAATTCAGTGCTTGTTTGGAGAAGCACAGCGCCATTCTCCAACGAAAATAAACCAGCGGGTTTCTCCAGATGATGGAAGACACACTTCTCGCTGGATTGAGCGCACATAAAGGTCATATATTTTTCTTTGAATCTGTAAACAGTGATCAGGCAGCCGCTTCCAGAGTACATAAGCACCGAGGAAGGTTTACTCAACACGTTGAACATTTATGTAACCACTGGGAATCCCTTGATTGGTTCGTTAATACATCTGACAAAACTGAGTTAAATAGATTTCGCAACTGTAGCATACATAATGACTGTGTAGAGTTTTGAAAGCTTTTTGATGTATTTTGCCATGAATGTATAAACCCATTAACCAAGCCGGCTGCTCCGCACTAAATCACTTTATATACATCTCGGCGGACATATAGAAACTTCCCAAATGTTTTGAGTATAACGTCAGGTTTGACCTCGGTTTTGGTACGGATGGTGTGCACTGCCTCGAACAATAACTGCTGGTGGACAGTGGAACACACGGTGCGCAGCTGTTTGTAAAGGATGGGCATGCTGTGATGCGTACACGCAAAAAAATTGAACGTCTGGAGATCTGTTCCGTCCCACAGTGCAGATCTGCTTCTCCCCAGAGGAAAAAGGCCCGAAATCTTCCCTCCGTCTGGAAGTTCAAAGCGGACCAGGTGGTAGGTCCCGTCGATTTGTGAACAGAGTAGCGCAACCGTCATCATATCTCACGTCCCGTCCATATTTCACTTTTGAACATGTGGGGAAGAGATCCTCTGCCACTGCTGGGAGATTGATTGGCCGTAACCCCCCCCCCTCAACCACGCACACCGCCAACTAGAATGTTAGCTAGTATGTGAGGTCACCCGGCCCAATGACAGAGGCGATGCAATAAGCAGATTCGTCTTGTCTTTGCTCAAATCAACGTCGCACAACCCAGCATGCAAGCTCCTTTAGGCTGAATCTATAGAGCTGGAACAAACCGAGCTATTTATTAAACTATTTTTTACTTCCTCTGAGGAGACTTAACGATAATGAACTGCATGGGGTGTATGTTGTCATGGATCCATCTCTGTCCAAGGCTTTAGATCCTGTGGCATCTAAAATGTCAATGTTTAATTGTAGTCCTTATACTCATCATTAAGCTTATAATTTAATTACTATCTAATTTATGGGTGTACATATCCCAGGGTGTACCATTAGTTTGTACTTTTCTTTGTTCACAAAGAAAGAAAGGAGGAATAAAAAGGTTAAATGTCAGGCTTCCTATAATTTATTTATTTATCTTATATTATTTTATTCCATCATGGTGAAAGACGCACGAAACCCATTCCAGCCAGGCTTCATGGCTGACTGGCTACTGTGGTGATGTGTAGGATGGGGTCCTTTATTACCATATTTCATTGAGCAACTAGGCTCTCCTTTACACCCAGGAGAATAGGGCTTGATGAATATGACATCTGATCATTAATAATGGGGATTTTATTGCAGGAGAATCGCATGATCTACTGTGAATGGATAATGACGCTTGATTTAGCTGATTTGTTTTAGGGGGGGGGGGGGGCTGATTAAACAGCCAGGCCTGGCTTTATTTCATGCTCCGTCCGCGCTTCACGTGCTTCATTACGGCAATCACAATAGCTGTGGAAAGGTCCCAGATCACCATGTCATCATAAATCATTGTTTAGTATGCCCGCCATCTTCATCGCTTGGACGTTCATCTTCATTAATGATTGTAATCGATAGATTTTTGGGGGGACGAAGAAAATCGAAATAAAACGTTCTGTAGGCCTACATTTTTAAAGGGAACTTAGGCAGTACACGCAAACTTGTCTTCATTTAAATTACACACACACACAGACACACACAAACACTGTTCTCTCAAACAGTTTGTCTGTCTCTCCCATAGGCCATAATGTCAAGTGTTATAATCACTTCACTCTCACACACTCAAACCAACACACACACACACACACATGCACACACTATAACTATGTGTGTTGAAAAACAATGTCGTTGACAGACATTGTAATTTATTGTTTTCCTTAATAAATTAAGAAGAAATTAAATTGGCGACGTTGGGATCATGTGATGAGTATATGTATTATATAAATTATGTTTACAACAAATGCTGTACAAGTTATTTAAAATAATTTTGGTTAAAGGTTCCTACACCTGCTTTTTTGAATGTGCAATATTGCTGAAATTGGCACATTTCTAGTTTTTAGATGCTAAATCAAAACGAACTGTCAACATATTAAACTCCGCAATTAACGATGGATAGGAAAGGATACTTTTAGGCCAGATTTTTCAAAATTGCTTGTTTAAACACCATACCCCCCCCCCCCCCCCCCCCACACACACACACACACACACACACACACTCTGTTATTTTATGTTAACGTTTCAACATAGCCTTATTCAATCTAAAGTGTTCACAGCAACGTCCCCTGTAATTAAATCGAGTATTTATAGTAATTTGCCAAAATTGGCTTCGGGACCTTTTACAAGAGTTACGGTTGGTTTTCTTTAGGCATATCCATAAACTGCGGTTGTCTCGAGCAATTGCGTCATTGACCTAAAGCAAAGCTATTATTATATTTATAAATCCAATAAATTAGATGGAAATATATAGTTAAATGGATACTGGACCAACCAGTTATGGCAGTAAAGAGGCCTACACTAACAAAAATACATGAGGTAAAAAAAATATATATTTAGAAAAAACACATGTAACGTCCAATAACATTACACGTACAAATTGCAGATCGAGTCTTTCGAAAGTTATATTATAATTATTTTATTTTTTAGTCACGCTTGGAGCTATCGCAAATAAATACATTAAGCCCACATGGATCCCGCCCTGCATGATGTACAATATAAAACTCATCAGGCCTAAATCTCCTCTTATAAATGTACGGTGATTTGTCTCTACTGGTATCCCAACGCCGATGCTGTGGTGAGTCTCTGCCCGTACAAGGCATAGGGGGAATAGTACGCTCCCGTGGCGGCGGGCACCGGCACGGGCCCTCCTGTGGGCAGCGGGCTTTTGGAGTAGGGGTGATAGCGACTGCTCAGTCCAAGGTGGTGATGCGGACTTCTGAGAGCCAGCGGGCTCCCGGGGCTCCCGTTGGGTGGCATGTGCATGTGACACGCCATGGCGGCGGCGGCGGCGGCAGCGTTGGCTAGAGAAGAGGAGCCCGGGTATCCTGATATCAACTTGTCCGCGCCGGCAAAGGCCGTGTGAGTCCGCAAGTGGCCCAGAAGCTCCTCGGAGGAAGAAAAGCGCTTGTCACACGGTCCGTTCGCCGAGACCCAGTTACAAACATGTGGCAAGGGGTCGTTCGGCAGCATAAAGCCATAGGGGTACAGAGGGTGTCCTGTAAAGGTCGGGGTCGAGGGGTGTACGCCGTGTAATTGGTGCGTGGGGTACATGAGTGGGTATCCAGATTTCAAAGCGTTGGCCGCGGCCGAGTCGTGCGAGCAGTTGGCACTGGACGTGGCGGTCAAGTGGCTCGCGCAATGGTAGCTGAGGCAGTATGGGTCTCTGCAGAGACTGGCCGACATGAGGGACGGGGGTGATGCTCCGGCAAGGGGGCTGCTTCCAGCTTTACTGCATCCCAGTGAACTGGCAAACTGGGCACTTAAAAGCTGGCTGCTTGACTTGCTGTGGTCTAAACTCATTCCGTGGGGGAGAAAGGGTTGGTGGTAGCTCGCATATGCACCTGCTAAACTTCCGGGGTAAGACATGCCTGCATGGGGTAAGGGGAAAACCGAGTGGCCGGGCTTGTACGGGGACACGGGCGCGACGAGCCCAGACCCGAGGACGGAGGAGGAGGACGTCACGCATATCGAGTCTGACGTGACGGTCTTGGATCCAGACGTGTTTTCCTGGTGTTGCTGGTGTGCATCGGAGTTAATCCTATGGCTGTTTTCTGTCGTGTTGTTTTTATTGTTGTCGGAGTCCTTCTTGTCTTCCTTCTCCCCCGGTTTGCTGTCTGACGGCAGCGGGGAACCGGAGGTGCAGGAGCTCGGGCTGCCTGTCCTTGGGGTGAACGGCTGGCAGGTGGCGCTAGGCACCCGGAAACTAGTTTTATCTCCACTCAGACCGCCGGACGAGTCCTTCTTGTCGGATGTTTTGGCGTAGGGCTTGAAGCTAGACTTGTCCTCGGCTCCAATGTCACTCATTTTCAGAGGTCCGGACTTCGTGTCCTTGTCACTAGATCCATTTGTGGTCACGGAGGACAATTTGGAGGAAGACGGTGGGTCGGGTTTGCCGATCTGGGAGCAGGTCTGAGCCAAGAGAGCCAACGGACTTTTCTTGGCATCCAACTGTAAAATACAAAACACATATTTAATTATGTGGACCGATTCTGAGAAAGACTTGTCCATCATATTTTGATGAGATGTATTCCGATAGCTACATATGCGCACATACGCATGTTTTCGTGTTTGCAGCGCTTTTGTGTGTATTACGCACAGGTTTAACGCATTGCGCATAAACTTCTCCGCTGTAATTCGAACTAACAACTCTCGTTTTCAAGTTGAGAGGCCTGTATAACGATATAACACATATTTAAAAGTATACCTAAGTCATTATTATAAATTCACATTTATGGTACAGGCTCACGTACCTCAATAGGACTGATCGGGGTTGACGGCAGAGGTTGAAGGTATTCCGGGTGTAAAATGTGTCCGGCCCGTGCCGCGAGCATTTTCAAAACCTTTATTGGGAGACGATTCGCCTGTCGCGAGGGATCGGTGGGAGAGACCGAATGAACAAAAATCTTGTTGTTCTTCTCTGCTCCTTTCTTTCCCGATGAGCTGCTCTCCCAAGCTGGATTCGTGCTGTTTCTCAGGAAAGAGACCGTGGGCGATGTGATCATGACCCAATTCTCATTGGAAATAGTAAACAAATCATCTGCTGTGTTCGAGAAGGCTTCGCGTCAGATTGTAGAATATTGCGACGGAGCCGTTCTATATAAGAAGAATAAAGACTTTCAAGTGTAAGCGTTTGTAAAATCCTCTTTTATAAGTGGCGACGAAGCTCTGAGCCAAATCCGCACATATCGCAGCTGTGTCCGTGTGGCTTCATCCTTCCTCAACGACGCACTGAGAGTAGCAGCAGGTTCGCGCGCTCCCTCGTATACGTAGACCGTGGCAGTGAGAAGAAAAAAAACACACACACACACACACACACACTCCCTTCAGCAGCGTCGGAATTAGTCCCGAGATGAAAGCCTTTGCCGCCTTCCAATCAAACGAGAGCCCGAGGTGATTGGAGGGTCAGTGGAATGTGACGTGACTCCCTCGGAAGGGCGTGCGATATAATTCAAAACACGCAATAGTTTGGTGTTTTTTATGCGCGTACGTTGGCGTTTGGACGCGAATTGAACGATGGGTCGCTCTGGTGTACGCTGTAGTAGCCTACACGGCCACATAATCGCGTTTCTCAAATAACATTGTAAATGTTGTTGCATGAAGGCGATTGCCTTATAACTCCATTTACTTTAACGTAAGTAATATAGTTACCTAAATTAACTCTCATTAACTACTATCACGTGGGCCAAATACCAACTTTGAGAGCTAATGTACTGAGGGTTTCATTCATACACTGATACGTGTCGGCAGATGGTCCAGTGGAATGTGCATGTTCCACATTTTCAGGAACTTATTCCCCTCTCAATCTCACAGTCTGTCATCTGTCAGTTCAGTCCTGCACGCTCGTTATCTGTCAGCTGTCTACACATTTTCCGCAGTGAAATTCAGGTCAACTCTTGTAAGCCAAAGTGAAAAGTTTTATTTCTTTTGGCTTATTATTGTGAAGTACACATATTGTAGCATATTATAATCCCCCCCCCCCCCCCAAAAAAAACATCCACCGCATATGATGTACCCTTGATATACAAAACACCACATTCGCTCCTTGCCAAAGTCGATAAAAGATCAAGTATTGATCTTTTTCTAAATAAGATCATCGAGCGCTCATGTGTCTGTGTTTAATTGAAGGGTACACATTCTTCCACACGTAATGTACCCTCTAATCGTATTACTCAATAGCCTATACATGTTTTGCTGATCAGGCAAGACTTATACATATGCAAGTGTGTTTTGATTGATAACAGGGTGCTGTTTTCAGCAAAGGCTGTCGAGCACTGACACAGCGTTTGAGTTATTAGGTCAGAGAAGGGCGACCATAAATTTCTAACGTCGGGCAGAACTCCTTTATTGTCTACGTGATGGATTGTCTATTGGCCCAGACACCAAATAGTCGGCGTTATCCTTAAACGGGTGCGCGCATAAAGAAAATCAAAAGAAAAAAAAATCAGTTGCAGTAATTGATTACGTTTAAATAGAAAGTATTTGATCTCACACGTTTTCACACACTGACATGTTTATAAATCATACACATCTATTTGACTCAAAACATCAGATTCTTCTTATTGTAGGCTAGGCTTATATTTTAGGCAATCATTTCCGGCTCAAGGTATTTCTGACCCACAACACATGGTTTATGTAAAAATATTTAATGAGGTTTGTATGATATAGAAAATAGTAACTTATTTTGTAATACTATTGTCTACGATACGCATGTGTGTTAAGGTAAGCAATAGTAGTAGGTGAATATAACCTACTGTGCAACCTTTCTAGAAGGTATTATGTAAATATTGTACCTTTTTTCCTCGAAGCATAGTGGAATTGTATTCTAGATAGATTTTTTACTTAGAAATACTGTTTATCTAAGCATCCTGTTCATTGTTTGAAGAGTACAATTGATTTATGTGCGGAAGCAGCGCATGTAACACAAATATATGAATAAATCCATGTGAATGACTTAATAAAAAATAAAGAAAGTCATGATCAAACCAAGAACGGGCAAAGCTGTTATAACTGAATTCATGCGTGTTCATGTACATTACTTTACTGACACAGACACATGTACACATTTTTTAATATAGATTCTGATTAAATACACTTGGATGTGTTCTTTGCATAGTTGCGATCAACCAAATGCACATATAAACAACATTTACAAACACATTGCACTGTACCCTGCTACGTAGTTTCCTCAGTTCTTATTTTGCAGCAACTGATTTCCAGGGTGTTTATTTTGAGTTCAATTTGATACAAAATTAATACACTTTTTCAATATCTTTACAGCTACTTGATAGCCATCAGTGAAACAGGAACACACTCATAGGGTTAACATGGAGTTAAAGCATGGCTCATTTTACATGCAAACAAACGCATTGAGCACATTCAAATCTACATATGGCATTCAAATCATAGAAAAAAAACCTGACAACATTCATACAGCGATTGTATGGAAAGGATCAGGATCGATAAACGTCTCATTGTAATTTTAAACAAATGGCACGGGAAATTCTGGTGACATGACAGGAAAATTCACCTTGTGGCAGCCAGCGCAGGGCACGCCACTTCACGGCTGAGACAGGCAGACTTGATCTGACAGGTAAAAAGGGGAGATGATGGCTAGAAGGTGCTATTGTTTCATACCTCTTTCTTGACCTGTCAGCTCCCGGCACAGAGGCCTGAATGGAGGGCCTCCTTGTCACCTGAAAACAGTCTTAAAAGGCAGTTACCGCGACCTGGGTGATTGCTCTTGTTTAATTGATTGCCTTGCAACGAGGCCTGTCACATTAATAATGGTTAAGTACGTCTCTGCTGTGTCACCCCCAGAGTGCTGCTCCGATCAGGAAATTAACAGTGTTAACTAACTGGTGTCTGTTGAGCAATAATTGCATGATTATCTGAAGTAATGTGCTCTGGTATTGATGTTGTGTGTGCTATTTATTTTTAGGTTAATTGTGTTTCGTGGGGCGTTACTGAGAGGGAAAAAAAGTGTATCGACTGGTTTTCACAGATGTAACTAGTGCCATTGCCGTCATGGTGTGATCGTTCCTATATGAAGTACTATGTTGCCTGTTTCCTTGGCTATATGGGGCTTCTTTGTTATTAGCATCTCGATAAGAATTATCACTTCTCCAGAGCGCAACAGAAAGCAACTCTGACAAGTAAATGGTCCTGAATGATTGTTCTCCCCATTAGCCCCTGAAAGGGTATGCGGATACGAGCTCTCAATGATATTTCTGCGACTTGAGTGACAGTTAGAAATTGTACCAATAGTACTGATAGCCTTGTAATGTACCTCGCATGTGGACTGCCACTAAGTGTATGAAATTAGACACTGACATTAGAGTTGCCTTTCAGTGAGAAATGACAAGAATCTCAACTGCTTTTCTTTTTGCGCCCGGGATAGGGGGGTGGGGTGGGGGGAGGTGGGGAATCACATAAAGCTGTCACAGAAGAGCAGGCTGGAACAATCTGTCAGGAAGTATTACAGATATTATGCATTTAAGAAGGGACATTTGAGATACTTAGAAGTCATACCCATTTCTCTCGACTTACATCCAGTATATATATATATATATAATTCTTCGTCATTCTGTCAAATACTGTAGCAATGAGATAGTTTATGAAGCCTCCACTTGAAGGACCATGTGAAATACTTATCCCCCCCCACCTTGCCGGAAGTCAGACATGGGAAAGTGCAGCATGACTGAAAGAGCTTGAAAAGTTGAAGTGCAGCCAAGATGGCGTTGGTGAAGGGTCTTTCTCACTTTGTCTCCTCAATTAGTCAAAGCTGACGGGGGAGTGTGTGTGTGGGGTTGAAACCTCGTAGAGATTATGCTGTCGTCCACTTGCCACTAGCTAGGTGAGGATCCTGGCTCGCTGTAGTCATGCTTAAAGGTAGCGTTAGCTTCATGTACACCGCGCTACGCTAACGTTCGAAAAACGGACGGCAAATCAGCGCGACAGCTGCCACATTAGGCCTTGCCAGTTTTCTCAAGGAAACTTCTTGGGAAGCCTCTTAAAGACCGATCTACTTGTCTAGTGGCATTGGAAAGTAAGTCAATGAGATACCTTTCACATTTGGTAAAACCCATGCATGACATATAGTTAAGGTTTCCACCGCTATCTGGCAGTCCCTTGGCATACCAGTGGAGCCATGTTTAATTTAAGAGTAATGTATGTGTGTGCCACCTCCTATCTGTATGTGTTAGGTATAAAATGAAAAAAATATTTGACATAAATAATGCATTCATTGGATCACATACAATGTTAACATCTTCGTCTGAAATGTATATTTACGGTGGCCAACATTGCTCCTGCCATTATTTCCCCTTCGCTAGATTTAATTCGTGGAGCTTAAGCCAGGGTGAAAACGTGCGCAGGTAGCGTGTTGTGACACCGGCAGGACTGCGCGGGCTGGGATGAGCGTCTACGATGGGGCAGATTATGCCCGTTTTCTAAAAAGTCCTAAAGAATGATCTTGTCACATTTCACAGCAAGGATTAGCGAAAGAGCAGGCGGAGCGCTCCAGTCAGGAATTAGTGTCATGTCTCGGGCTGAGGACAAGCATGCAAGGTATTCACCGAGACAGGCTTGGACACACGGTGCTCTGTTTGTCTTTTCTGTGATCAAATGCTGATGCTGATGGTTCTGCCTGCGTAGCATCGGGGTTTACAAAGCCGATATGCATTCGCCTGCATTTGTCCATGAAATAAAGACGAGTTCAAAGTGAACACGGCCAATGCCTTGCAAGTAGACGACTTGATGCCTTTGCAAGGTTGTGTCAATCTGATCCGCTGTAGATGGATATTATCTACAGCTCTACTCAGTATAGTGTATACATGTAACATGTTATAGAAGTCATTCATCTTGTCGATTGGATAGTCATCAGTGGTTTCTTACGCCTTCCCGATAAACACGTTTAGACCATGTGAGTATCTCCAACCCACTTTTCCCATTAACCATACATTTGAAATAGAACCAAACAATTTTCCAATGCTGTGGAAAGATTAAAAAGACCAAGTTCAAGATGTTCAAGATGCCTGACTGCAGCGTCAAATGAAATCCTACTTCATAAGACCTGCCAATGTTGTCAGTTGTTATCCATATCTTTAAGCGCATTACGATATGTCCATGAAGTGTGTAGTCTTCTCATCTGTCGCCTTGAATTTGTCAAAGTCTCGACTGTTTCTTTTAAGTCACAAGTGTCGGAGCGAGGAGGACTCTTTAATTGACAACTGAGACTGCCTTTATTTTGGTGCCAGGACGTGTTGTGTTATTTTGACAAGCTATTATTGGCAGAAGCCCGCAGGAAGTAGCATCAGGCTGGAAATGGGAAGTGATAACGGACAGAGAGAGGGAGCTCATCATTCTCTCCGGGCTGAGTTTCAGTCGGCTGGTAGTCCCAACTCCTGGATGAGCCAGTTGAATTGTTATTGATAAGAGAGACTTTATCTCATCAGAGGGGGACGGGAATGGGGGTGTGGGGGGGGGGGGGGGGGGGGGGGGGGGGTTGGTACGGCTGGCATGATGAATGAACAACTCAAATCATATTTCCATCCTTTCTGAAAAAAGAAATCTGGCGTGGACTCAAAGAACTTTGGGTAACGTAGATTAATTAAACAGTGGGAGCTTTCAGAAGCTTCAAACCTCTTAATGGATTTTTTCAAGGTTTTCAGCTGGTAATTTGCAACAATAAATCTCTGTGTGCTGTTCATCAAGTTTCACTCAAATACTCGTTCGGTTTCCCGGGCATTGTTGAGTTAAGTTACGTTTCATTTTAACAAGTCGCCAGCCCATAGCAAACAAATTTGACTCATAAGTACTTTTATTTACTTATTTTAAGGTTATGTACATTTCCTTTAATGTCTTCACACTGTGACTTTATCATGGCCCCTTTTCAATCCAAACAATGTTCTCTTGTTGTGTTCATGGAGCTCAGTGCAATTAAATAGCTCCGGTACAATGTAGCTTAAAACACATAGCTCAAAACCACAAGACAGAAAAGCATGAGTCAGCAATCCCCAGCTTTTTTCTTGTAATTTCACTCATCCAAGGTACTTTCCAACCCTTATGAAACAACATTAGGAATGTTTGGTGCGGTGTTGCTGAGTTTATGAGGCCATTACCGGCATTTTAACGGAGTATCCCTGGACTAATGGACTTCTAAGGCTTATGTGATTTAGCACTGGGCTGCTTCGTAACGTAACATTCATTAGAAAAGAGTTTGTCGTGAGGTACATTGTTTAATAATGATAATAGTTCAAAATAAGGAAGTCACCTTGCATACACAAAAAGACTATACCCTGCTTTTAATCAAACAATTTTATAAATGTTTGAGATACACAATTATTTTCACAGCCTGATTTTTGTCCATAATTCATCGGCTATACTTTCATACAATTCATTAAGTTATCCATTAGTCTGGTGTTAATGTTGTTACTTTGCCAGTTACTAGTTCACTAAAAGCAACACTAGACTTATGTTGAGAAAATTGTATCTTTGGATCCGATTTTACTGGCTGTTTTATGATGCTGTACACTTTGGCCCAAGTACTGTATATAAACATATGATTGATTATAACTTTAAGAGTTTTAGCTTGTAGTCTTAACTGTATTTCCAGCTGGGTTGTTAAATCGTAGCTGTGCAGTTTAGTTGGACTAACATGTTATTGTAAAATGTTCAGTCCAATTTTCCATTTGTTTCTCTTATATTTTTTGATACATTTTCATGATACAGTCTTTTTCGTTATGCACATTTTCACCAGTTCCAAAACGTTTCAATAGTGTATATTCTTGTCCACGCTACGGTGTGCAATATCTAGTTCAGACATTCTGTATAATTGAGCGAGAAGCTGTGACAAGTACAAGAGATAATCTAGTAGCTACGTTGCGCTATGTAACAATTGCCTGCCAGAATGGTCACATGCCTGGGAACTGCACATGAATGTTGCATTTTAAAGGGATTGCCAAGGGATCAGGACGTGAGAACTCCATCTCATACTTTCATCTCTTGTTGACTTTTCCACGACCTGTTGTGCTGATATTGTTATAAAACGTACAGCATACAGCCGACTTAGCCAAATGCATGCTCTGTTAGCAGCACTATGTTTTGGCCTGTAGATAATCTGTATGGAGTCTGCCATAACCCGCTGTTTATTAGCTCATACACCACCAGGATAATCCCAGAGGAATGAGAGTGAACCAGGGCACTCCTCGACACCCGTCAAATTCAGGAGCTATCCCTGAGAATGAGGTGTGGACATGCACTGAGTGCAAAGTGTCTGAATTTGTTAGACGGAGAAATGATCATTGAGAAAGTCTTTATGAAAACTATGAGTATACGTATGCTGGTTGGTATTCTATATGATGACCATCTCTCTCTGGTATCTTGTTGCTCTCTCTCTCTGCCTTCCTACCTCTTTCTGACGGTCTGTATTAATTGTCGGTGGCGTATATCAATGCCACAGGCGGAGGTTAGGCAGGGGATCCCCAAAGGAGGAGGAGCCTGTCCTGCTTCACACAAAATCGATCCTGGCCTTTGGTGTTGGCAAGCCAAGCGGGCCGGGGGGGTTCATGAGGAACCCTTTGATGTCTCCCAAAACCCCCTCTGAGGATTTCTTTAGGGGGCCATGGATATGAAGCGATCCCATCTTTAAGATTATCATCGGCATTATGGTCCTCACGAATGACAAGCATCTCTTTATTTGGGGTGGAAAAAAAATCAAACAAGGACTTAAAATTAAGAAATATAAGTCAATGTATATCATAGATAGTGGTGAATTCATATCACCTTTGCACCACCATTACAACCACCTCCCCTCAAAGGACGCAAATACCGGTCACTCCGACTTGTACCTTATCAAGTTTCTATAGTTATGTAAGTCATTTGAACAGTTTTAACTATTTAAGATGGACACACATTATAGTGCCTATGTGCTGACCCTTGTACATTTGATTCAACCATGCAATTGTTAGCTGTCATGTACTTAAATGTGGTCTCATATGTCTAAACCGACCATGTAAACAATGTTCCTAACGGAAAAATAGGTTTTCAGACCTTGAGAGATGTTGAAAAAAAAAGAAAAATATCAAGTAAGTCAAATGGTTTTATATAATCTATAATGTATAACATTGTATATGATCTGTTTTTCACCGTTACTCTGAAGCAGCACTTGTTCTTGGGTGGGTTTGTGCTGTCTTGGTTCACGAGGTATTGGGAGCAGAAGGAAGAGAAGCTTGACCTCAAAGCATCTTTTGTTTAGGAGTCAGTGGAGGGAAGTGGTTAGGATTCATGTGATGGGAAGGGGAGGTGGGCTAGGTAGCGAGGGCGGGTTGTGCTGACGTTGACGAGCCGAAAACCCTCTGCTGTCACGGTGGTCTTGCCTTTCAACTTTTCTTTGAAAGGCCCCCCTCCTCGACTACTTCTACTCAAAATCATTCAATCATAAAATAATCTGTGCAAACTGATCGCATTCAAGAAACAATAATCGTTAGACATTTTAGAATGAAAAGGGGTCAGAAAATGAACTTTGTTTTGTTATTACTATTTTGATCATTACTTATTTTTTCATGAAAAATAAAGAACTATTAAATGGTTCCGGACATGTGGTCACTGTTTGCGCCTCCCCTCTCAACATATATAGTTGAGAGGCGATATAGTTTCACGGTAATGCAGGAGTGTCCTGGGTCTGGTGGTGCTGCTTTATAACTGCTGTATAAATAGATTCCTATGACAGAGCCATTCATCTCCGGCCATGAACACGTCAAGTTTAAAAGACAGCTCCCCGAGACCCTAGCGCTTGTTAGGGCCAGATCAGCAGTCCAGATGCCTGAGATGTACACTCATGAAAGAAAGATTAATTTCTCTGTCATCCCTGTCTTTGACAGTAGTTATAAATCTGATTTAGCTGTTGAGCAGGGGCCACGGAGAAGGGCAGTTGGACATTACGATTTCAAAGGAGTGTTATCAGGGGGACTAACTCATGACTCTCAGCCTGCCAGAATTAGGTCAAAAGTGCAGACAGGATGTATGCGTGGCGTTATGTTTTGAAAGTGTGGTAGATGGAGGAGAAGAAAAAAGGCCATTCTACTTGTCTATTCTCTCTCTCTCTCTCTCTCTCTCTCTCTCTCTCTCTCTCTCCCCCCTTCTTGTGTTGTTTTCAAGATGGCGGCAGTCATGTGAGAAGCCCTGGACTGAGGGCAAGCGTAGCATGTCAAAGGGGCTATTTACTGGTAGATTGATGGGAACAGGCAATGTGAGGTAGTCACATCCTGTGACCATCTGCACACGAGTCATGCTCGTTATTTAGATCCGACACAGATGCTAGGGCGCAACACAAGGTTGTATGCAGATATTTGGATTTTTGACAAAATGTTTATTGCTTTATTTTATGGGAGGTCAACTAACTCTTTATTTGCATCTGATATCCGTTTCCTGTGTGTGCAGGGGCCTATGAAGGACAATTTAAGCTGTTTCTTTGTGGGGTTTTGTTTCCATTTCATAAATGCCATAATCACTTAAACCATATAACTGTATTTCACATACCTTGCTTAAGATTAAAAATAAAAACAAGCATTACTATATATACTATTACCAGCATAATATCACTCTGTAAGTGTTATTTCCCAGTTCAAACATTTTACTGCTATCGGTCACAATGCACATAAAAGCTTTCTGTATGCCTCGATACCAGCTGTGCCCATCTCAACTGATTCCCATTTCACGCTCTTGTTGGGGGAGATTAACGTTTCTTCATTCGTGACTAAACTGATCTAAAGAACCTTTAAAACATTCGATGACACTCAGAATTTGCTGCGTGCAGAACGCTCGTCTCCTTAAGGTGCTTAAGGTTAAGGGGATAACACGTCCAAACGCGTTAAACAGTTAAATGACCTGATCAAAGTCACACGTTGGTTGATTGAGCGATTAGCGGGATGGGGGACACACACACACACACACACACACACACACACACACACACACACTCTGCAATTAATCCCTTTGACTTTGAAGCCGTTTTCTATTCAACACATGTCTGTGTTGCTTTCACTCGGATGAAGAAACACTGAAAGCTAACACAGGCTAGCTAACACAGGTTAGGTAACAAGACGTTTTTTTATTTATTTATGACCAACAGCATTTGTCTAGTAACATGTTGTTATTGTTGCGCACACACACACACACACACACACACACACACACACACACACACACACACACACACACACACACACACACACACACACACACACACACACACACACACACAGTGTATACAACGACTGTGTGTCACTTTACTGCATTCATTCTGAGTGCTCTATTGCTTAGAGTGCTAGCCTCATCCCCTTATATTCACTTACCGGCTGCTAATTCCACAGATTTCACCGGGGCTGCTCTCTCTTTCCTTTTTCAACTAAATTCCCACACGTTGGGCTACAAAAGTGTGCCATGACATACTGCCGACTTAGTGAACCTAATTACATTAATGATGGCAGCAATTTCTCCGCCGGTGAGGTTTGGCCCGCCGCGCTCCATTTTCCCCGGCACCGTGGCAACAGGGACGGTGAGAATTCTGACATGTCAGAGTGTCCCGGGACAGAAACAGAATTAATGGTCGGTCGCCCGCATCCAAGGTCCTTCGGTGGTAATTGCCCGGCGAGTTTGACTCTCTGATCTCAGCAGCAGTGTACGGCGTGCCAAAACAGGCCGCAGCTGACGGATTGCCTTCCTGCAGTAATAACTCGCGCAGTGCTCGCCATACTTCAAATGAGGCTATGTATCCCACCTCAACACTGCAAAGTGGAGGCAATGATTTCTTTCCATGCTGCCCGCGAAATGCATCTCAGTTCACACATCTTCATACCTACGACAGGCCTCGGTTCGTGTTATTTTCGTTGCAGATCACCTTTCTTTATGTGGCTGGATTGCCTGGGCTGATTAATAGGTGTAGGTGAATGAACTTTGGCTCTCTCGAACTATTTATTTCAGTTCGCTTTTTGCTTTAAAACGGCAACGCAGACCTTAGGGAGTGCTGTCAGACAATCCAGTAATATACGTTTTAATGCATGTTTTCTCTAAACACCTCAAAGGAATTATTCAAACTCAGCTTTAAAGCATCACAGGAGGAATCATGCTGGAAAACAGCAACAACGTAAGCTCAAACACAACACAAAAGGTTGCGGGGGGTCACCGTTTTTATCTGCTCTATTGGGTTGGCTCCCGCCTTCCAATGGGAAGCCAGGGTTCCACCGTTTCTCTCTCTCTCTCTCTCTCTCTCTCTCTCTCTCTCTCTCTCTCTCTATTCTCTCTATTCTCTCAGGTGATAGAATGCATGCCGTGCAGCCTGAGGACACAGGCGCTCCTGTGTGCCATCTGTGGTGGTCTGTGTTCTCCAGAGCAGTCAAAAGCTTGTTGGCTACACCCCGTCTCTGTCCAAACACAGTTGACTCTAGGCGACCACATCAAACAGGGTCTCTCTCTCTCTCTCTCTCTCTCTCTCTCTCTCTCTCTCTCTCTCTCTCTCTCTCTCTCTCTCTCTCTCTCTCTCTCTCTCTCTCTCTCTCTCTCTCTCTCAAAGCAGAGCAAACCTACTGGATGTTGAACCTATTAAGTAATTTTTCCACCTCTAATGTCTCCCTCTCAAGTCATCTGTTTTCTTCTTTTACTATTTCTTTTACAGACGCTCGCTCATTAGTGTTTATAATTTATGGAGCGAGGCAGCGTTTTGAGTGCCTCTTCCTGACATTTACACAAGGTTCTGCTCGGCTCCCACTGGATCCAGTCGAAAGCAAGCGAGACTCCGGGAGCGGGGAAAAAATGAGACGAGACAAGCTCATGAAAGCTCCTTTCAGTCTTCAGCGCCGCTCGCAGTAGACATGTAAAACGAAATTTCCCAGAAATGTGTGTTTTAGAGCGCGTGCAACGCTGTCAAAAAAGTGATTCATCACTTGCCGTGAAACGCTCTGACAGTCACTGTTTGAGGGTGGATGCTATCTTAAAAAATGTAAATAAACTTTGGAGGGGCTTTGGGTCAGTGTGGGATGAAATGCATAGTTTTGCCGTTGACTCTGCAGTCATCATTCATCCTGCCTGTTGTGAACAGAGGCCTTGATCAGAGGAGCCTCCCCTGGCCCCCAGATGACCTGCCGTCGATCTGACCAGCTGCAGTTCAGATGCCTTGGGCCCAGATGTTAGCTTTACTGAAATAGGTCCTTTCACCTTCTCACCACTTCGAAGACATTTCTAGAACAAAACGAAAATAAGTCTTCCCCCTTTTTTTCCTGTGCCGTTTATCGATCAAGGGTCTCCATTCGAGGCCCTTGGGGTGAACGATCGGAAACCATCACACATTTCTTCATGTTTTTATAACTTTTGGAACTGTACACGATGCTACCTGATATGTGCGTGAATGTGTAGTGCTCTGGCAAACTAAAGGGCGTAATAAAAGCGAAGCTTGCCCTTAAGCAAGTGACATTTATATAAAATTGCTTCAGTATAGAAAGCAATAACAGAATTGTGTTGCTCCAGCTCTTTCTATTCTTGTGGGGTGTGAAGAAAATAACAAACTAGTATTTGGAATTCATAAATGTAGCTTTTTTGCCTGACAATGGTAATCGCAAAAACACAATCAATATTTTCTGCATAAAAACACGGATTGAACACGGTTGCCTTGTCTCCTCCTTCTAACAGGTGAATGCTCCAGCTGTTAATTTCTGGTGGGTCACCTACTTTAATTGCTGCTAATCTGGAGCGAGTGGCTTTGATCTCTTTGACAGTTTGACTGCATTAGCACAAGTGTGTTGGCTAATCCTGTGCGTAGCTTGTTCTCTTGGCACAGCCAGAGGCCTGTCCAACGATAATATGTCAGCTGAGGGATAAGCCCTCATCAAACAACTAGGTCTAAGCTTCTAGAAAATAGGGGGGTTGAAGGGCCACCGACATGCTGTGCCTTCAAACAAAGATGGAGTTGTTAACCAATGCTGGCTTGTATATGTGCTCGATCAACACATAGGCTACACTCTTCATACAGCCGACCTCTCGTAATGCCTCCATAAGACTTTGGTAATTTGAGTGTTTTCAAGGAGCATATCAATGTTCGCCCACATGTGGAATCTTCATTTTTCATGGTCTGATGAACGTATGTGAGGCACGGTCCTGATTCACAATTTGAACCACATTGCTTTTAGAAAAATAGTATATAGTTATTAAAAAAAAGGGTTTTCAAGCAGTATTTTAATTGTACATATTTACAGGGTTACAGGAATTGTATTCATTCCACTTCCTTAGAAAGCTTCTTTCAATGGAGTGTGTGTGTGTGTGTTACGCAAACAGCTGTCTTGAACTCGAGTTGAACTCCCATGAATTATGATAAGCATCTCACAGGGAACAATATCTGCTTACAGGAAAGAATAAGTGAGACCTTATCTGGAATGAAGAAGTGCCTCCACTGTGGGATTTCAACACAGATTTTGGTAAACTCCTTTCTTACAAGGGATATAGGCCGCATATATATTTCTTCATATGTATAATTAGGAAGGAATTTGGGAAAATCATTCTTATAAAAAACACATACAGAAGTAACAGTACATCAATTACAACTAATACGTATAAAGCAAGGGTTTAAGGAAAATAACGTTCCTTTAGCTTGTCAAATTTTGGTGAGCTTTTGCTTTCACGCTACAAGATTTAAATGACCTTCTGGACTGTGGCTCATAAGTTAAAACAGACCAAGAGAATTTGCATGCGCAAATCGCTTGGCTAGCTTCAAACCCGTGCTTTTGGTCATGGGTCCGTTGTCCAGCAAAGCTAACCAAGCAGAGGCAGCTGACGTTCAAAGTGAAATAAAGCTAGTTTATAGTCTCATAGTTAGTTTTATATATTGAACATTGTACTTTTGTATAGTGTTTAGTTTTTTACATACCCAGCTTTGAAGCTAGCTATACAGCAGGAGTTACAAAAAGGATGTTTTGCATTGTTATTTTTCTCTATAAGCTAAAATCAACTGCTAGATAACTTTAAATCCCTCCATCCCAACAGTGTTTTTGTTTACATTACATTTATTCTAGACTGGGAACATTTATACTTCCCGAATGTATATTGTAGGGCCTAAAATAACGTAGCGGCTAAAAGCAAGGTTTATACATAAAATATATAGAGGGTAGAATATATAGAGGGCCCTAAGAGGGTGTGCTGAATTAAATTGTAGCCATGAAATTCCAGCCTAATAGTTTTTTTTGGCCACTCAACAATCGGCCTTTGCTTTGAATGCCACGGGGCCGCGGAGACCACCTGTAAATAGTCATATGGTTTCATTTGTTTTCAGGGCCATTTGGCTGCTATGACATTCGTCAGGAAATGGGAAATACGCGGAGGACTCTGGAGACGCTACTGGAAGGTGACTCGCCAGTCATGGTCACATGGTGGAGATTAATCAAATGTTATGTGTGCGCTATCAACCAGCTGGCAGCACCAGCCTCTAAGCCTTTGAGTGAGGAAGTCCACCGGGGCCCGTGGCACAGCTGAGTTTGTCTTGTAAAAGTGCAGCTGTCCAAAACATGACAGCTACAGCATTAGCAGGGCCATTAAGAGGTGTAGAACATTTCCAGGGAAGCCATTTGAAAAATGACAACCTCCGGCGCTAGTGAGATATTAATTATGGTTAGCATCTAGCGAAGAAAAAGGAAAATAAGCAAATACATTTGGGAGGACAAAGGATCCCCTGTTTTTTCTCAGAAGATGGCTTGTGCTTGCAGTTTTTTAAAAGCAATATGTAGGATAGAAATTCCTTTAGGTTTCCTTCGATTTTTCTGTTGGCAAACATTTTAGTTTATGTATCTTACTAGTGACAACTTATTTATCTTCTAAATAGTCCAATTAATTTGTGTAAAATGTGCAAGAATTGCTAATTCTTCCTATTAACATTACTGAAAAAGGGTCCTTTCACCGTCTCACCACTAAGCTACAAAATATATACCAATTTGCTTCCTGATTTGCAATATGCTAATCACTTCCTGTGCAGCGGTGGTGTTTCCCAACAGTGTCCTGTTAGTAATGAGAGTTAATGGCAAGAACACTTCCAATCCTAGACGCAATTAAAAGTTAATAATTAACCACAAACAATTATTAAAAGTAGCTTATATTTTCTAAAGACAGCATTGAGCAAAAACTTTTAAACGCTTTTAACACATGTGCACCTTAAACATGCTTAACATAAGGTAATTAATTATACATAGCTGGGTAAAAGGATTAATAGTGCTATTGATGCTACTTTGCTACCCATTATAGTATCTATTCTGCACCTACTCTGTGCCAAGTTTTCCAGTATACCATCGGTACCATTGAGTGTGTGATGCAAACGATAAGTGTGAATTGTATATGGTACGTTGGGGCTGGTTTTATGCTGACCGGAATTAAAGACTACAAAAGACATGGTAGCCCATCCCAAAAAAGACCATGATCAGTATTGAAATTAGTCATTTGCATTTTTTTTCACAAAGAGGATTGGCTGATAATGACTAAATCTCTCCATGCCTTCAATTGGGGATTAATTTGAATTTTTTTTCATTAAGTTGCATTAACTCAAATCCAACGAGGCACCTCCTAATTAAAACCCCACATCCCTGAGAGTGTTGTAATTCCCTTTAGAATACAGTCTGTTAATTGGTCATTACTAAACCCTGAAAAGACTTGTTTACAGTGACGGTGAATACTAGCACTAAAGCATGTCCCTCTGCTTTTCCAGGGAACAGGGAGAGGAGACCGATGATAGTCTGATTATACTTTCGTCTGAGCCTCATAAATACAGAGCTGCTCGTCGGTGCGAGCTGTGTTTATTAGAAACCGCCCGAACCTGTGTGCCGCCGGACCCCTCTGTTACTTATGCAGATAAATGCGGCACCATCCATCATTACCTCAATTCATAAATAGCCAATGACTCAACTCCCATCGTATGGAAGGATCAGACCTCGGAAATGCAACTGCAGGGAAGCGTTCGGTTCATGAAAAACATGAGTGATCACACGCGGCGATCCACCGCCACCCCCTCTTTACTCATTACATCTTATTCTACATGTCCTCTTCCTTTCTCGCCCAGCATCCGGGCGGCCCCCGTAAGAGAAGGGTAACGGGAGGCTGCAGGCTCCTCGCTATGCTGAATGGGAGCAGATGAGGCATTCTCTCTGTGTAGTGTGGAGCTGCTTTATGCAGGGAAGGGGGGCCACAGAGGTGCATGGGCTGATGAGAAGGGATGATATATGTGGCGGCTGTGTCCCCGCTCTCCTCTGGCCCATTGTCATTAATCACGGCTATTAGGCTCCCCAGCACCGCCCGCCTGCCCCGTCTGCACCCGGCCATCCCTGCACTTCCTCTTGTGTCTCATATCCATAAAGCCTAAGACCCAGTATGCACCTCCAGCTCATCTCCCCTGGCAGGGCCGCATAGACACGCTGTGAGAAGGCTGCGAGTGCACATGTTGTGCTGAGATTAAAAGCCATCATTTGCGTAATTACACACACAATTTCGGTTTCCTGTAAAAAAAAAAAAAAGCGATCAGGAGTTCTGCTGGTGCAGCACCAGTATTGGAGTCGGCTTCTCTGTGGTTTTCATTTTCAACAGACTTCCCTGCGTCTTTTTCCCTCCCCGTGATTAACAAGAATGAGAGCCACTACAGTATGTTTCATTAGAATATAGTCTAGGGGACTGTTTTTTTATTCCAATGGATTCAATTTGCACATCATAACCCTGCTGTTTTAAACTCTGCTGTTGGGTACTTCCTGTGTGGTGCTATCTAATCAGCAGTCTGCACCATTCTGTCTCTCTCCCTCTCTCCACCAGTGCATTTACATCGTTAAGTCTCTCTCTCGCTCGCTCTCTCTTGTCCCATCGTCTGTGTCATCAAACCTAAGAGGTCTGATATGATAATATGTGTGAACTGAAATGTGAAGGCAATTCATATCACTTTCCCAGGGCTTTGAATGTTTGATTTGCATAACCGGAGAAAATGATATTAGATGGGCATATTGATTTAATTTCATCCTAGAGGGCTGTTAATTATGGTATCATAAAAGTGTCATCTCTTTATTATCGGTTTCAGAATGGAGTTTGATGTCTGGTGTTAGCAAGAATCTTTCTTGCATTGCTATGGGAAAGACGTCGTCATGATGGTTTTGAGCATAATTTTACATAATGAGCGCGGAGGGGAATACTACAAATTCTTTGAGTAAATTGTGTTCTCTTTCCTCCAAATTCTTTCACCTTCCAGTTAGATTGGCTAAATGTAATGTTGCTTTAATCCGATATTGGACACATATTTCTCATGTTATTTTCTGCCTCACATAAGTGAGTTGGCCTCCAGGAGCCCATTGGTTTGATTTACATGCCAGTTATAGCGGTATTGCATTTCTTACATCACGTGAAACTCGAATCAGCTACATGTGTCTCACGAAGGGGTCTGTTTTGTCTGGGGTTTTGTCATCCTAAAGACCGCATTCTGATACCCTATATGCACAGCCCCCTGGAAGCCCGTAGAATCGGGCGGTGAGCACGCTGAACAAATGAGGTGTCCTCCTCTCCCCCTGCAGCTGAAGGCAGATCTTTACGAATGGATTCCCCAAGTGCAATTTATCTAAATGAACAGCAATCATTATTCCAGATCTCGCCCATCCTTAATCCTGGAGCGCTATTGAGCAGATATCTCTTTAAACACAGCAAATAGGTGGTCCGGGGTTGAAAGAAGGCTGAGTGCATTCATTACTTCTCATCCTCACCCCCTCCCCACTCACCACCACCACTGACTCATCCTCACCCTCCATCCACCTCCTCAGGAGTACAAAGAAGTGCATAATGTGCAATCTGATAAGTGTTTCTCCAGCACACGCCGGACCCCCCCCCCCCCCCCCCCCCCTCCCTCCACCCTCCTCCTCCGACCCCTTCCTCTTCTTCTGTCCTATACATCACCGGTGAGCCCCCCCTGGCTCAGCTGTGGTTTGCTGGAAGTGAACCCGGGGATTGGTGTGGCTTGAAGTTGATGAATAGGCCTCGCGGTGGCGAGGAACTCCAGGGCCAAGCTGTAGGTCCGTCCCGTGGCATGTGAGGCTGATTGGCTTTGTCCTGCGTGGCCGCCGCTAGAGGAGCGGACATTAAGATTAAGCGATGCTGTCGCGACGGCGAGCAGCGCACTGCATCATCCGGGGGAGGAGACAGCTGCGGTGGTTAATCCTTCATCACCAGGGGGGGATGGGGGAAGGAGGAGGAGGAGGAGGAGGTGTGCCGCTAGCCAGCCAGAGCCGGAGATATACGGCCAAAGATAACCCTCCATAACTTCTGCCAGAGATCAGAAACTATGAGCTTGCGTCCATCTGTGCTCAATCCTGCCCTTTTTTTTTTTTAAGATTGAGGAGGAGGTGTTTAGGTTATTGGGAGACAGCAGAGGATAAATAAAGTGGACAACGGTGACACGAGGGGAATGTTTTTGGGTGGGGAGCTAATCTGTTCTTAAGGAACAGGGTGGGGGGGGGGGCTCATTGTTCTTCCGTCAGGAGGCCGAGGCAACAAGGCCAAATAAACAGGAATCTGCACATTCCTAGCATGTCAGTGGCTAAGTGACATGAGTGTAGTTTATCACACATTCTGTCTGTTGGGAATTCCCTTTTTAGATGGAGAAAAACCACAGGGCAAGGCTGAAACGGTCTGTATTTATGTGTTTGCGAGTGGCGTCAGCATATTTTGGACTGCTGGCTTTGCATGTTTGTTGTAGTGTTTGATGTTGCTGTCCGCGTGTGATGGATGAGCATCATCATGCAGAGTAAAAGTAAAGCTCTCAGTTCCCTGGGAAGGCTGACATGCTATATCGCCAGAGATGGCCTGAAAATACATTACAGTGGGACGAGTCTCCTTTCATCTGCTCTCTCCTTTTCACTGGCCAAAACCCCCCCCCCCACCTTTTTCCTTTTTTCTTTTTTTTTGTTACTGCGATGCAGTTTACATTGTCATACCGCTGCCGTGTCTCTGAATATGGTAATTTCCCCACAGAGAATGGCCCTCTTGTGATCCTGGGGGGATGATGTATTCGCGATGGCAGTGGCATACCTGCGGAGAACACTCTCCTGACAGTGACATATTAGTTATGGTGTCTCTTGGAATCTGATAACTTCAAATTTGCCACCTTGTTAAGTTTTGATTTATGTGATACCATTTCAGTAAAGTAATTGGCCTGGCCTGTTGTAGAAAATAATCAGCCTCTGTGCAGAACCAATGCTGGGCCATGCTAATGAGGCAGACCCAGTTGCCGAACAAATGCCGGCGACTGGCAGTTATTAATGTCTGTTATGATTTACAGATGGGTGTGGATTCGATGGAGTTTGGGTGAAAAGTGACATTAAAGAAGAAGGAAGAAAAGAAAATACGGCAACGTTGGGAAGTACTAATGAAGTAGCGTACTGCTAGGAAAACAATCATATGCGTTATCAAGGCGATGTGTAATTACCCAGCAGCCACCCTGTCTGGCAGGCTGGAGGGCGGGTGGGCGGATAGGTGTTTGGGTGGGGGTTGAGGGTGGTGGAGCCGAACAACCTGGCCCGGTAATGGATGGAGTTCTACTGGCAAGGGGCTAAAATGCACTAGGCAGTGACAGAGGAGTGGGGATTGATTAATTAATTGGGTCTTTCTTGGGACATACGGGGACCTGCTGTGGCATATGCTCCACTTGTTACTTTGGAAAGTCTACTGACCCTGAAAGTGAAGTCATCCCATGCAGGGAGCTGTGGCTTTTTTTTTTTATTACTCTCCATCTTTTATCTTTATTGGATGGATCACAGGGACCAAATACGGTCATTTAATGCCATGTTACCATTTTGTAATGCGATTCAATCGGGGCGAAACCAATAAAGCCCCGTGCTTAGCATGTGGGAGAAGGGGAAAGTCGACATCATTCTAGAATACATTCTAATACCACTCTGGAATTGGATGCCCTCCCTAGAAAAGTTTTTCCTCTTTGAAGGCAGTTGATGATGTTGGAGAACTTCAGGAATGTTGTGAATGTTATCTGGCTCTTGTGACAGACCTGCCAAACACCTGAACTACTGAAGATGTGAAGATATGAACAGTGAGACGAAGAACTGTTGACCGAACACAGTCTAAGTTTCTTTAGTGTCTGTGTTTGCAAAGTAAGCAAATGGCAAACCATGATTCAAATAAATACAACAATTTATTAGCCTAATTTGACCACTTGGATTTACTTTGTTGAATCTGAGCACCAGGACCGGATTTACTGACAGATGGAAATCTGGTCCTAGCCTTTGTTGTTATTTCCTGTTAATTCATGCTAAGTTTATTTGTTATTCACCTTGTAATAGGGATGCTTGCAGTTGAGGATAGCAAAAATATATATATATCAACAATGTTTGTAGAACAATCTGAATCCTACATACACCTCCCTTTTAAAACAATGCTATCATGCCCGGCCAATCAGAAATGACCTCCCCAGCAGCATAGAGACAGAGCTTTTCCCATGGCTGCCATTTGATTACAGTCCCAGTCTCAAACCTCTCACATTTTCTCTTCCTCTCCTACTCTCTTGAAAGCTAACTCCCGCTGAGTGTCGGAAACAAAGGAGTCCACACAGCTGTTATCTGTCACCACGCTCTTAGTTCAGCAAGCATCCATTGGCCACATCTCCCCCCACCACCACCACCACCCCCACCCTCCCATCTCGCGATGGGGTGGGGTGGGGTTGCATTAGGGCCGAGCGCCAGCCGCATCACTGGGTCTCGGTGGCACTGCCGAGAGTCCCAGGCCCATCACAGCGAATTAAAAGCGAGAGGAGGGCACGGCCCCGGCGCTGCTGGCTTTCGGTGCCACTGAGCATTACGGCTGAGGCGTAGGCTGAGGAGCTCTGCCAGCCATTATTTCAATACAGGGCGGACGCGGTCCCCTTGTCCATCCCGCTCTCCTCTGTGAGGCCTGTCCCCCTCCTTGTCCCCCTCCTGTCTCCTGCCTCCCCTCCCACACCAGCCACCGCCACCCTCTAAACCCACAGCACAGCGTACAGTCCATCGAGACTGACGCAAACGTTTGCATGCATGTTGTTGTTGTTGTTGTTGTGAAATGTTCATGATTAAATGGTGGAAGTGGTTAATAGATTTACTGTGTGTGTGTGTGTGTGTGTGTGTGTGTGTGTGTGTGTACTTGTGTGTGTGGTTTAGAGGAATGCTGTGCATTATTTATCCCTCCTCGAAGATTTGGCCACAGAACCGCAGAGTCATCTAATCTCTCCCCATCTTAGAAAGTGGGTTATGTTTTCTGCTCGGCAATCAGGAAACCTTATCTGCGACCCAGTTCGATGTCATACGCTCATACCAAAACCCTGGCCCGCATCTCTCTCTCTCTCTTTCCCCTGTCTTCACTCACTCTCCATCCCTTTCTATTTCTGTCTCTCTCCTCACACACTGGCCCGCCCTCTTTGCTCGGTCTTAACGCTCATCAGAAGGGACAGGTGAGTTAGTGCACGCTTAGCTTCAAACCCGTGTAATTGTTTCTCGCGACAGAGCACGAGCGGCCGACTAAACATGAACGGTGGAGAAACAACAGGAATGATTAGTGAGGGTTAGATTCACTCACCGGACCATTCTGACACCTGTCTCCCCGTTTTGTCTGAAAGCCTTTGCCAAATTCCCCTCTCTGTACTGCCAGTCACATGGTCGGATAGAGAGATTAGGAGGGGGAGGAGGAGTTGTTCTGCTTTCTGAAAGCCCCGATAATGTAGCTGTTAGTATGCACATGGTCTTGGAGCCATGTTGTAGAAGGGATTGGAACTGTTTGTGATGTGATGTGGCCTACATGGGTAGCATTTAATTGCTGCTACAATGTCACAGAGGTAATTTGGTCGGTTGACATACATGTCATTAGATCAGCCTCAGTAATCACATTTATCGTGTCGTACCGTCTAGCAGGGGATATTTGAAATTGAGTCGAAAGATTGTTTACTCGTGTGTTCCGTCGGAAAAACAAACGTACAGTATTCATGTGCAAAATATGCATTTCATCTTTCAGTTGTGTCTTGTTTACAGAACACAGTGGCAGCTTGGGGTTATTAATCATTCTTGTCTTAATTACCCCGCGTGGCTGTTTCATGTACTACTCGGAATCTGACCTTTTTTCTGGGTTCTCTTAAACCATTAATCATGCAACGATCAATGCCAGGAAAAAAATAAAAGAGAGGCAGATAATCTTATTGGTGGAACAAAGTTGTTTAAAAAAACAGAACTGTCTTAAAGGGGCTTATTTATGAAGAACCGCATTACTAGTTACATTTTACATGAAATTAGTTCAGCAAACTAGGGTAATACAAAGTTTTCAATGAACCACAACACAACACTGTCAATTGTGACAAGAGGAAACCTCATCTATATTTGCAATGCAAGGTTGGTTAAGTAAAATACCGCCCCGCTTGCTAATGTGTTTCAATGTGAATTAATCGGCTTTGACACTTCTGGAGACAAATATTTCTTTCCCCCAAAGTACCATTCCTGGTTGTGCGCCATATGGCCTGCAGGAGAGTCACTCGTACCGCTAATCTGACAGGTAAATGAGAGGCTGTGTGTGGTCTATCGCTTGACGATGGACAGTTTAGACCTGTGGGCCTTGGCGTCCTTGCCAGGAAGTCGATACCATTTACAGAGAAGTCCTAACCTAGGCCACAGCTTATCATGGAAGAACGCCGTAATCTTTTTCAGCCAAATATTTGTTCCCGTCTCTCCCAAACAAAGCTGTCATGTGTTTGATTGAAGTAACATTGCAGGCTTGCTGGAGAAAGTGGACCTTCGGACCTATTGGAGTAAACACAGAAAATAGTTTACTTTGTATTTTTTTTATAATAAACCACTTTTCTCTTTTGTCAATTCTAATGAAAAATAAACTAAATGCAAAGTATAAATCAGATTTAATTAAAAAAGATACAGAATACTAAGAAAAATACAAAAGAATACTAGTTGTACTTTCTGGATTCTTCTTGAAGTGAGCTGAACATTCCACCGTTTGTCATTCAAGTCAGCTGAGTTACCGCCCTCCATTTGCATCATACAATGCAGCTAATGTGAAAGGAGAGCACTCTCATACACTTCTCCTCACCTCCAGTCATTTAAACAGATGAACTATTGCTGAAACCAAGATTAAACAGTAACTGGTTTTGGAGGGAGGGCGGGCACAGGACAATGTGAATGGAGCCTGACAGACATTTTATCAGTAAACCAATTAACATGATTTATGGCTGGGGTTAAGCTTGAGACTTTCCCATAAACACAAAGGGGGCCCGCCGAACAGCTCCTGCTAAAGTGTGATGTTATCAGGGCCCTCTAGATTCTGCTTGGCCGGCGTGGAGTCAGCATGCATTTGTAAATGCCGCTACTGTGCATGGTGGGGCCCCTCCATCAGTGGGTCAGGAGTTCAAAGCCCAGCCTGAAGACTTGAAGGGTGGGGTGTGAACTCCCGACCTCCCCCCTAATGTAAAGGCCAAGCAGTGGAAATTCAGCTGTTATCAGCCCCCCCCCCCCCCCCCCCCCCCCGCTCTCTCTCTCACCCAAGTAGGGAGCTAATCGACTATATTCCAACACCCATGTCTTAGTACAACTGAAACGGAGGAATAAATCATTGCAGCAAATAAGGCATCATGATACAAAAAATATCTTCTGCGGTAATCATCAGCTCAGGTTTAAAAATGGCAAGAGCATTGTTCCTATTCACATGAGTATTTTCAAATCATCTAGTGAAGTTGAGTACAAAGCAGGTAACACTTACCTGTCAACCTGAGTTTAAAGCCCAGACACGGTCGGGAGCTTGGCAATAATTGCCTTTCCGGTGCGATGGAATTTTGGCCTTTCTCGCGAGTTCAGGCTACAATGTTTGCAGAGGATGGATTTACAGTTTACCGAAAAGATGTTAATTGGTTGCTGTCATTTTTTCCAAGTGATGCATTCCTGTAATAATGCAATAAGGGTTCAGTAGACATTTGGGGGAACTGACTTGACTTGGAGGATGCTGGAAAGGTGCATTAGTTTGAACGGAAAATGACACCAGGTGGTGTGACAATATGGTTGAATGGAGTACACAGACATAACTGATGGTCTTTTATTAACCTTGGCCGAATCAGGACCATAAATGATTATATGCCTTATAGAGGAGTCAATCAATCACTGCTTCTCCGTGATATATAAATGACATTAAGTGTGCGCGCACCATTTTTAAAAGTGAGACTCCCAAGATTATGATACGACAGTAAAGACTCTCATATCACAGATCGCAAGTGATCTAGTGACTTTCAATGAAGCATGGCCCACTGATTCCATGATTAATGTTTATACAATCACTAAAGTATGTGCCTATTACCCCCCCCCCCCTCCCCCAACCATCGTGTTTACTATACCACAGGCCGATTATGACGGGGGGAGAGACTGAATGTTTATACAGTTCAGCGACCTTTACGACGCCACAGAATCCTCATCAGCCATTTTATTTCCTTTGTAACACTCAGTCATCCACAAACATCAGAGCTTAAAGCAGGCCGGTGAATTACGCAGGATTGATTTAGTGAAACGGCTTCTTCTCATGTCGTATGTCTTGTTGCAGATTTTATGGCTGATTTTGAATCTTCATCAAAGGGCGTGGCTTGGTTTAAATGGCTTAAATGGTCTCACACAATCTAGGGAAGGGGGTTCCAAAATGTTTAAAGTTGAAGATCCAAAATATTTGGTGTCTCTCTTGGACTCAAACTTACAAAAATACATCATGAATTGCCACACATTCTACATGTATTACTGATAAATAACACAACAAACCATTCATTTAAATTTCATTTCTGGAATTTATTTATTTCCTTAAAAAAAGTACATCACAACAATAATCAAATTTGCTGAGTACAATGTGAGGACAAATTAGGACATAGAAGCAGTAAGGCAATACTCTCAGGTAACAACAACGGTCACCAACTAACAAACACACTACAAACAAACTATTCAAATGCTACACAAACAAACAAATGACTGACTTACTTTTCCTCTGTCAAAACACTGTCAGTGCGGGAATCACAGAAGTCACACTCAACAACAGAGAGAGAGACATAGAGAGACAGAGAGAGAGAGAGAGAGAGAGAGAGAGAGAGACCCACAAACTGAACAGACCAGCGTAGCAAAAAAGAGCGCTATGCTGCTATTTTAATCCGGAAAATTAATTCACATATAATGGCATTGATATGCATTTTACTCTGCCTACTGGCAACCCATTTTGGGTCCTGACCCTAAGTTTGGGAACGGCTGATCTAGGGGAAACATACCGGGAGGGAAGGGGAAATGGGTCTTATTTCACACATCCTCACCGTGATGTGAGGGGAGGTGACGGGGGTGTTGGCCACGCATGAAATGAGGATGAGGATGTATTTCTTTGCAGACACATGTAAGTTCATTTGTATCGATTCCAAAAGTATAGTGTGCTACCCGGCACCTTTTATTGATTAAACATTTAGATAACTGTTGGGTTGTGTGTATATGTAGTGTGTCTGTGTGTGTTTATAGCAATCAATATATATATATATATTATTATTTTTTTCTGAGGGCCCAGAAACATGAGTTGAATATATATTCAACTCATGCTAGTCAGACATGAGTTTCCTAAACTCAACTTATTTGTTTCAAATGTATGGACGTTTCTTTTTTTGTTCGGAAACCACAGCACAGTATACTGTGTATAGTGAAAACAATTAGAATTTGGCATATATTTTTCATTTGAAACGCAGCATTATCGTACCTTTGACTTGTTGCACCTGACCCCCTCCTCCCCCGCTCCCCCCCCCCCCCCCCCCCCCTGTCTCTCATCGGCGCCAATAAACCACAGGGCTTTCAACTCACCCCCCTCTCCCAGAGTGTTTTTCTCACGCGGGGACGGGAGTGATGAGCAAAAGGTTTCAGACTCAATCCTTGAGCAAAGGGCTGTGCTGACAGGGATTATTATTTATTTGTCATGGTGGATGTAATAAGCTGTAGATACAGGACGGAGGTGCCCGTGATTTATTGCTCTGTCGACCGCCACTTGCAGGACGCGCGCTCTAGCGTGCAGGATGAATACCACACTGTCAGCCCTGTCCATCCGTCACCATCACAGCCCCCCCATCCCTCCCATCCCCTAGTCTTCCCCCCCCCCCCCCCCTTTTTTTTTCCCCCCACTACACCCCTCCCCAGTTCCATGGCAGAATACATAAACAATATTTCATTATTTTGATACCTTCTCCTCTGTATTTGTTTCTGGGCCCTCAGTTTTATGCGTCTCATTATTTTGATACACGAGCTGGAGGTTGTACTCCCCCAGAGTTATTGATAAATGGTGTGTGCGTGCGCGCGGATGTGCGCACCGCTTTTACTGACCTGGCGTTAATGGAATCGAATGTGTTTCCGCGTCGCTTTCGGTTCTGTCTATTCAGAGCACGCGGTTATTAAAGACATTAAATTGAATTATGGAATTAAGAGTTCCCTCTCGTGTGTGCTGTGCTCTCGCCACGCATAGATTAATCACAGCGCGAATAACGCCATCCCTCTTTATATAAAGGGGATTTCAGTGAATTGTAGTTCTAAACTTAATGTATTCAGCTGCTAGCTAGAAAGCTAGTAGCTAAACATATATAGAACTACAATTTGTGATGGAACTACAAGTTGCTTTGTTGCCGTTTTTCAGAAGTGGATACCGCAAAAATGCGTTTGGTCGTTGTGACCCACATTTATTTGTAATTTAACGTAATTTAATTTCCCGTAGCCTCTTCTCAGTGAAAGCTCGCCTAGACTCAATAGGTCATGTAATCGCGTTAAGAGCCTTCATGGTTTCAGGATTATGTTATTGAGTGTCACTTAATTGGATAAACATTTTCCACGGCGTAAACACTGAGCACCACTAGTCACCGCCGCGGATAATGTTTACGCGGCGGAGGGGATTTTAGCGGGGTGTGGAAGTGACTCTGTAAACGGAGGGGGGGGGGGGGGGGGCACCCAGTTGGAAGCACCCAACAGAGTGAGGCATCAGGAAAAAGACTCAAAGCCACCAACCAACCCCCCCCCCCCCCCCCCCCCCCCCTCACCCGTGTCAGACTGCGGACATGTGCTTGGCGAGAGAGAGCGGGGCACGTATGTGACAGCAGCCTAATTAATATGAGGAATTGCCTTTTGTGTCCGGGGTAAACGACATGAGCAGAGCCCTCTCTTTGTTGTTGTGGCCCGCTAAGCCGATAGGTTGAGTCGTGTGTGTGCGTGTGTCTGTGTTTTATTTTTTTGTAGGCGTAAACTCGGATCTGTGAATAGCATTACACATTCTTTCTTGCCAACTGAATGCCTCAGACAACTCACAGCACAGCTAAATGGTTTTTTTTCTGTCTCTTTTCAGATGAGCTTTGTTCATTATTAATAAAAGGGCTTTACTGTGCTCTTGTATTTCCCTCAACAATAGCAGCAACCCTTTCCTCCCTGCGCAGTGCACTCTGGCAATGTGTTACGGTTGTTGTTTTTTTTTCATGAGGCATCCGTCTTTTTTAAAGGTTCATTTTTCATCTGCAGATTGTTATTTATGGACTTTTGTTTGTTTGGGAATGGGGTGGGTTGAGGGGGGTGGGGGGCGGTGGGTACAGGGGGTATCATTACTAACAATACAGCTAATAGCGATCGTTTGTTATGTGGCACCAGTGCTGATACTTGGGGATGGGGGCAGTGAAGTGAGAATACTCATTTGGAGGTTGAGAAAAGCCTTGACAAGGCTCATTTATAACAAGATCATTCTGGGATGTCCAGACTATTAATAACCCTCCATTTCAGTCTAATTAGTGCTCCCTGGTGTAAATGACTCTGCAATGAGCCATTCTACTACATTTTATATTTTCTTCAGTTTGTGGTGCTAAGTGCTAAAGTTGTTTATTTTGATCTACTGTCTGATTTGTTGGAAACTAGGCGGTAGATTAGATACATTTCATTGGATAGATTAGATAGAAAAGTATTTCCTATAAAGGCTGCGGGAATATTGCAATGAAATAAAGTATTGCCATTTAGCATGTAATGCCAAGGGTGTGAACAGATACGGGATCGACTTATTGCTCTCTTTCTCCATTGCTTTGGCTCCGTCTCTTTCTCTCTCTATTGCTCCCCCTCTCCCTAGCTCTCCAAAGACACTTGACTTGGAGCCTCTGAAGCTCTAATTAGTGATACATTTTGGGCCTGTGATGCGTATTGATGAATGTGTGGAGAAAAGGCAAATTGAGTTGTGGCCTGACTGGCGAGCCGATTCCCCTTAAGAAACAAGAACAAAGTGAAAAATATTTCCCCCTTCGCTTTGCCTCTTTCAATATCACCTCTTTCAACCCCCCCTCTCTCTCCCCTTTTCTCTCACCTTCTCTCTCCCCCTTTCTCTGTCTCTCTCCCATCCCTTCCCATCCCTTCCCTCTCTCTCTCTCCCTTCTCTCTCTCTCTCTCTCTCTCTCTCTCTCTCTCTCTCTCTCTCTCTCTCTCTCTCTCTCTCTCTCTCTCTCTCTCTCTCTCTCTCTCTCTCTCTCTCTCTGGCTGGGTTGTAGTCTGAGTGAAATGAGGTGCAGCAGCGTTAGTGGTTGTGTGTTTTTTTTCTGCTTGCCTGTGCAATAGAAATCGCTGAACGTCAGGGGCCCTGTCAGCAGATCGGGGAGATGCAGATGGGAGGTGAGAAAGCTCCCTGGTGGCAGGTCTGGGCCCTGCTCGGATGTGATTGTGGCGGCCAGGATGAAGTCAGCAGCGTTGACAAAGTGCGCCCACTGATGGATGGACAAAGCCGGGAACTGGATGTGAGAATGGATGGGGGCAGAGTGGGAACTTAACACAGACAAACAAAATGAAAGACAGAGAGGAATTACCTGCTAAGGCATTGAGGCAATACAAATCCCAGAGCAATTTACTTACTGCTAACTGAGCACCGGAGGATTGTGTGCATCGGTAGTGGCGGGCGGGCGGTGCAGAAGGGCTGTCGCGGGTCCGTCAACCGCAGATGAGCTGATTGCACACTACTGTTTTTATTATTGCTGCTGTTTCATATATAGTCCCATCATCTGTACGTATTAGCCACGAGATCATGCCCTCGCTGTTGTATGTACATTTCTCCGCGCCGGAATAGATTTTCAGTCAGTCTTTTCACAGGTGCACGCGCGCACGCACACACACACACACACACACACACGCATGCGCGCATGCACACACGCACACACCTGCCCGCACTCACTCACAGGTCCAGGGTGACAAGCACACTGTAAAAGAGAGCTTTTTTAAATTGTCCACGTGTTTGAGCCCAGTTTAAATTGCAGTTGCCTCCGGGATGAGAGCATAAAATACAAGATCCTTCAGGTACCTCGTGACCTGCACATGGGCACTTACCCCTCAAACTCTGGGCAAGTACCCCTCCCAAATCCAGTGTCTGTGTGTGTGTGTGTGTGTGTGTGGGGGGGGGGGGGGGGGGGGGGGGGGGGGGGGGGGGGGGGGGAATTCACATCACCACCTCACTATCACTACATTAAATGTCAGTGAGTGGTGTTGAAAGGGGCCCTGCTAGATTAAGACTAATGCTGTTGGCCCCAGGAGCTCTGATTAGAACTATTCTCATTAATCAGAGCCTGAAGGAGATGGAAGCAATTTAAAGCCCTGGTTGTCCCAGAGCATTGGGCAGGGCAGACCTCTGTCGCTAGCCTGGGTGGGGAGGCTGCGGGTGGCTGGGTGGCTGGCTAGGGGGGGATAGGGGTGAGAGGTGGTGGGTGTGGTGGTGGCACTCACACCCATTCACCATTCCTTCATTACGGGCCCCCAAGGACATGTGAAGGCCGACCACTCCTAGCTCCTCGCTTCCAATTAATGCCACCAAAGAACAAACCCCCTCTCTTTTTGAATCAGGCCCAAAATAAAGTCCTGCTTCCTCCAATAGCTCTTTTTATTTAAACTTTGTAGTTTTGGACTGGCTTGTCAGTGTTGATAAGGCGGTACTTTAAATCTGCACTCCAGGTCATCCACTTCTCAGACGCCTCCATAAAGAAGACGGCAGGTGTAAGAAGAAACTTTAAATGTTTTAAAAACTCAAATGCGAGGCGTGTCTTGTTTATCGGCGGCCTTGCGGCGCCCGGGCGACGGCCAGCCGCAGGGTGAAGGCGGCTCCTGGGCGGGAGTTAACGTATTCCGTAAACACCCGGGCCATTGGGAGGGAATCTCTCATAAATCTTCTGGTCCTGCGGTATCATTTCCTTCGAGTGACCTTGGTAAGGTTATAGAAAAGAGTTGCCGGCTGGTGGTAGGAGGGGAAAAAAAGTGGGCTTTGATATATGGTCAGGAGGAAGGAGGTGGCGCCATGAATCAGAGAGGCCGGCGATTAGCAGTGAAATCCTCTGCATGTGAACCTGCTCTCATTCGCGCTTATTCATCCGTTTGCCTCCCGTTCTGGCAACTCGGTGTCACGGAGTGGCTCTAAATAACTCTGGAAAACAATAATGATTTCCCTTAAGAATAGCTCAATAACGTCCGTGACACAGCGACCGTGCTTCCAACCCCCCCCCACTCCCGACAGCTTTTCGCACATCGCAGAGTCGTCGTCGGTGGCTTGTTAAAGGCAGGCGGCCCCTTGGAACAGAACCACCGAACATGTTTTCTCAGCTCCCCCGCCTCTCCCTCTCCTCCTTTCAAACAAATACTTATTAACAGGCCATGAAGTAATCAATGAGGATAATCCATCTGGGGGCCTGTCGATATGGTAATGACTCTGTCTCATCGTTACAGCCACACCGCCATAAATCAACCCCCCTTTTACCAGAATGCTTAGCAGCTGTGGCAACAAAACCCGTGGCAGTGTGGAATAAAATACTGCCTTTTGTGATTAATGCCTCAGCATTCTTCCCCCCCTGCACTCTGATTGTTTTCAGATTTTCGGAAGAAAAAAAAAAAGGCTGAAAAGGATTGTATATCAATAAGTCAGGGGCTCTAACAAAAAAAGAAAATAATAATATATATATAGGCCAGCATATAAATCACTGTTCCTTATTCAATGCTGCTTTGAGGTCATAATGCTGAGCTCGCTGCTTTCCTTTAAGTTATGTATGCTGTACTTGTGCCGGAGTGATGTTTGAGAGCACCACATAACAAGTGAAAGCAATTTAGACTGGGCGACGTTGTACATTGAGAGCAGTCAATTCTCAGACGCCCGTGAAATTACCGTTGATGTTGGCCTTCTCCGGCCAAACCCCTGAGCTGTCAACAACTTCAAAATGGAACCTACCATTACAGGCCTTTGTGGAGCCCATTTTACATGCAAAAGTCATAATAAAAATGGATGCGTTTTTGTGATTGTCGAAGTTGAACGAATGTAACCAGATATTCCTGGCCACTTGCTCAACATTGCTGCAAAGGGATATCCATATTTATTTTGTGTTTTATGTTATATATGAATGTTATTTTTTATATAATGCAGTTAACAAAACTTGGTTTGTTATTTTGTTATATAATACGATTGCATGCTGATATGGCATCGAAATTCCTTGCTTCCTCCGAAAGGCTGAATTTTGTTTGGAGGACATTTGGCAAAGTATTTTAACAGGAAATATTTTAGTAGCCACAGCCGGCCTTGCTTCTGGCCGTGCCAAAATGTCGGCTTGACCTTAATTTTATTCGCTCCCTGAATACCGCCGAGGCAGGAAGCAGTCGCTGACGCAGGCGGAGGAGGGGAGGGCGGGGAGAGACAATTAGAAGTGAAAGGAGTCGTCACATGGGTGTCAACAGTGGCCAGGATGGAAGCAATTTGTTCAGCCGAGAAATCGGAGGAACACGCCGCGAGAGCGCCACTGTTGGGCCGCCGCCGCCGCCGCTGTGAGGCAGCTTCCGGAAAACGTGATGGCTGTTTCCTCTTCCTGAAGCACAAGAGACAGGATTCTGGATCGCTCAGTGTTCTGATAACAAAAAAAACTGTTATGGATAATGCCGCTGTGATGTCGCTTTGAAAAGTGACAACAAGTGAGATTTGGCATCTCTCTTGCGTTCTTAACCTTGGGTATCGGATTGTTTGGACAACCGTATCCTTTTAATACTCCTGTAGAGTGTGCACTAAATAAAGACATACGTGTTTTTTTCTTCATTGCTGCTTTGGATGGCAATTGCTTTACCAGCTGAAACAACCAAGGCAGAGAGACGCTGTGAAGATGATGTATGCGTGTATTTTGCAAAGAGGGATGTGCATAATGATGATTCCTTCTCCACTTGTACCAATAATAAAATAATGTCCAGCTGTCACCCAAAGCATGAGTGACTCTTGTTATAATGGCCTGGTAGAATAATGTGAATTACGTGCCGCCTTTGAACACACTGCTCTATCTATCCATTGATAATGTAATTCAAGTTAGAAATAGCTTTGAGGAGCTAAATATATCAAAGTTGTTTGAGAATGAGAAAAATGGCTTCTTTAAACACACAAAGTGTTTTCGTATTGATCGTAACACACTCTTTTGTATTACTGGAATGCTGGGGAGTCTTCGGGAGGGCACACACAAGATCTCCATGTGCTCTAGACACAGAACCACGTGCCTGCCCTCGTCTTCACCTTGACCTTGCATACTGTAGCCTTTTTTCTCATCCAGCTGCTTTTTCTGGCCCAGCTGGCAAAGTTGGAAAAAGATCCACAATAAATAGGCTTCCAGTCAGCCCCTTCTCTCTGTTGTGGATGGTTTCCGCCCCCGCTGGTCCTAACCTGACACCGGAGCTGGCCTTTGGTCTGATTTAAGTCCCTGGCCTGGCGATGACCCTCTCTGCTTCCTCCTCCTCTCCTCTCCTCTCCTCTCCTTGTCTCTCCTTTCCTCTCTTAATCTCTCCTTTCCTGTCCTCTTCGCTTTTCTCCTGTCCTTTCTGAGTCTCTCCTGTCCAGTCCCCTTCTCTCCTTTCCTGTTCTCTGCTCTCTTTTCCTTTTCTCTCCTCGTCTCTCCTTTCCTGTCTCCTTGACTTTTCTCCTGTATTCTTTTGTTTATACACAAGCTTGTGTCAAGTACGCCTCGCAGTCGCTTACTTTGAAGGAACATGTTATTCCTTCCCGAATCACTTCTCTCTTTTTTTTGTGGGTTGTCAGTTACCGGAAATTAACGCCGTCCCGGGCCTTTTCCTGCTCTTGACCTTTGGCCATTAAACGGCGTACTCTGTGATTCATGTTCACCAAATGAACGTCATAGCGCTTCGACAAATGGCCTGCCCCCGACCTTGGAGCGGGGCCCCAAGATAAGTGTTCTTGGACAGTGATGCGGCGGTGGATGTAAATACATAGATTATTTATGTGTGCTTAAGTAAGCGCTATTGTGGTCTCAGCACAAACAAAGGCCAGCACAGTGGCCTTGGGCACGGTGACAACAACACACACACACACACACATTTATTTCACGCTCATACATAATTGAAAAGCTTAAATTACTTTGCCATGTACGAAAATTATAAGGCTGGAGGAAATGGGTCTACATGAACATTTATTTTCCTTTTCCGTGAAAACTGACGTGGAATCAATTAATCCCAATGTGTTATTTCACGCTGGACAGGCGGTAGGATGCAGGCGAGGGCAGGACGGCAGTTGGCTACAGCTGTTTTCATTGGCCGGGCCGTGTATTATAGCTGGCACGGGGCGTCGGCTCTGCAGGGAAAATGGCTGAAGGGCATCGGACCAGGTGACTTGAAGAAATAACACTCAGGGATAGCACGTTTTCGCAGCGATTCATGGAGGATTTGGCGCATAACGAGGCATTTTGCAGCAGCACCGCATAGACAGGCCAGCCTGTATTTTTTACTCTAGCAATGGTTCTCTGTCACTATAAGTATGATTTACCTTGTTTGTATAACTCAGTCAAGTCATTTCTCAATGTGGTATCCCTAACCCCATCCCAAATGTAATATCCTTGTTTATAATATTGTAAATGGATATCAAACAGAAGTGGGGGCTCAGTTTTCTATCCAGATTTTCCCATCAAATCTGAATAAACTCATTTGATATTCCCCTACCAGAAACCCCTGTGAGACAAATTTGAAATGAAACATGTGATTACTCGAGATATTAATTCCATTTACAGGCTTTAAATTTCTCACTCAAACAACATCTGAGTTCTTTTTACTGGGCCCAGGGAGCCCTTTGCAGGTTGCGTCTTCGTCTCTCCGAAGCTGTTTACGAGGCCGCTGGATGCGCGCCAACCGCAGACAATGAAAATTAAAATGCTAAATGTCTGCCATCAGATAAGCCTGGCCCATAAAGAATGTCCTGAGTTACCGGCTAGTCAGTCACATCATTTGAGTGTCCGTGTAAGCACTTGGAAATGAATGTAGGGAGTGCAACCTCTCCTTGAACATTGTACTTTTATAGCCACATGAAACATGTTTACCTAGTTTCCTATATCATCATCATCATCAAAGCAGTCTGCTGTAAATTTAATGGCACGGCCCATAAAGTCCTCAGGATGTGAGGTGTGTGTGTGTGGTTATTACAGAAGTTAATGGTGAGCGTATTATCTCTTCGTTGATAGCCCGACAGCACGGCGGTCTCGTGTTGTGGTTTCCTTGGTTTTTAGAGACCTGGGTTCGAGTCCCGTCTCAGGTTTGAAGACTACTCTGTGTTTGTGTGGGGTTTTCTCTGGTTTGCCCATCTTTACTTCAGTATTCAAAGATGTTGGTTGGTTATACACTGGTGTCTTTCGAGATCTTTGTGCTTGTGTTTGTGTGTGTGTGTGTATGTGTGTGTGTTTCATCCATTTATGTCGTCCATCGAAAGCTGGGTTTTATCTCCCTGGATGTCCTCATTGGAGACCACAAACAATTCTGTACGCACACTTGTCACTTGCACACCGTGGAAGCTAAATCTTGTTTAATCCCATATTAATATAAAAACAATAATGTATTGTATGGTTGTGATACATACACTACTCGGATCCTATTTGCGCTTCATCCGTTCATTAATGTACCCCGTCTTACACTCCTGAAGGATAAACTCCAAGAGAGCCAGGTGTAAGCCTCCTTCACGATGTAATATTACTTGTAAAGCCTCCATTTTACCTCGGCTTGGAGTGCGAAGCAACCACTCAAGGAGTCCCATTGGCAGTGTGTAGTGTGGATGACAACCGAGATGACACACACTCGCTAATAAAACACAGAGCCCTGCAGAGGTCAGATAACACCCTAGCGTTGAACTAGGCAAGCCATAATACTTACTGACGCAATATCAGGGGCTCACGAAAAGAAAGAAAATAAAAACAGCAAAAGAATTGTGAGCAAGTCTGGGAAACTGATGGAGGCTCCCTCCCTCCCTCCCTCCCTCCCTCCCTCCCTCCCTACCTCCTTTCTCCCCCTCCTCCACGGGTTAATTCATTGGATGAAACGTTGTGGCACATGATGTGTCATATATCAAAGGCAGGGCATCCGTAATCTTTGCTCAAGGGCATGGATAAGAGGCAGGGAGACATGTGAATGAGATGGAGTCGGGGGTTGGGGAGCGACTCATCCCTTTTCTGCTATCGCCATGGAGAAGATAGAGGAAGATTTATTGGGGCATCATGCAGGACCACATACAAGCGGGCAGGCCGTCTCATATGAGAACCCCCATCCCCTTCTTCTCCACCTCCCTCCCCAACCGTCTCCCATCCTCTCCCTGAAATACGACACGCGGCCAAGCAATCTGCTCACACATCAGATATTTGAAGAAGTAATTGGGTTCCTCTCTGTGTCTATGCAGGGTTATTTTTTTGGTACTGGGGGGCCATAGTCAACTGTGGTGCTTTTTTAGTGCCGTGTGTAATGGGAACCGTAAATTGTAATGTTGTGACGCCCTTATCAGGACCTCTATCACCCTTGGCGCTTCATGCTTTGCTGCCAGTTTGAGTGCAACTTTTTTATAACTGCCCGGGATGAGAGAGGGAGGGGGAAAAAAGAGGCCCCACCCATTGGTGAGTGATTGGAGATCCCAGTGTTCCAGAGCCAGGATTGACAGTGATAAAATTCCACCGTCTGACAGACGCATCTGCGGTCACCCCCAGAGAAATACAAATCCGAGGGGGGTCCACGGGAAAGGAATCTTCCTCGGCAGGCTTCGAAAAACACAAAGACCTACGCGACGGCGAGCATAGCTCAAAAACGTCCACCAGGATACGAGTGTTTTGTTTTTAGCACGCTAGAAGCTCATTGAAGTCCAATAAACACGGAGCGGTTTGGAAGCGCTCCAGTTTCCAGAGGTGCAAGACAAAGCACAATAGTCCGCAGCGTTTGATTCGGTCGGTGGTCATCTGTAATGCTGTCAGGCTTAACCTTGCCTTTGTTCCACAGTAAAGTGCCCAAACACTAACACTGAACTTTTCCATGGACAGAGTATGACAAAGAGAAAAGATAAACAATCCTCCATCTTGGCTCCGTACTGTAGGATGTCACATCTGTTCTGTTATGGATCGGTTCGGGGGGGGGGGGGGGGGGGGGGTACACAGCTGGGAACCCTCCCTCAGGAAAAATTTAATGTATTGTGTGCTATCAACAGTCATTTACACAGTGCTTGTAAATTAAATGTTTAGAGGCCCGTTGGGTAATGACTTAATGAAATGTAGTTTGATAGATCTTGAAAGGGCTGTATGTTTTCTTGAAACTAGACTAAAGGGGCAATTCACTGTGGTAGCACACGCACGCACGCACGCAGACACAAACATAATCATACACCACGCTGTTACACATTTCATGATACTTTTTTTTCCATTTGTTTGTATATGAAAGTGTTTCTTGAAGATTGTGTGTGGGTGGGTGGGCGTGTTTTGTCATAGATCAGCTACAGCCACGCTGCCCCTTGGATGCACCCCTGTCGTGAGGAGGTGCCAGCTATCACGTAGCGCTGCAAATTGACCATAGCGACTGGTGAGAAGTGGATGAATTATACCGACGGGGCAGAGCGCTCCCTTGTCACACAGCCGCGCGAGTCACCTCCCACTCGGCAGACCAAATGAACCAGCCCTGGGGTAATACCCTTTCTATCAACCCTCCCCCTACTCCCATCGCTGCACACCGCCCGATCGTTTAGCTAGGTGTTTAGCGATCGGTCTTCCGGCGCTAGCTGTCTCGCTAGCATGGATCTCTGTGCCCGGGCCGATTTATAGATTGACGTCGCGGGACGGGAACGGGAACGGGAACACAAACCACCGCCGCAGAGTAGGTCGGGTTGCGTTTTGCCAGGAACCGTTTTGCGCGTGATGACAGTCAGATGGGGGGGGGGGGGGGGGGGGGGGGGGGGGGGGGGGGCGTTGAACTCAACGCTATCTAAACAACACCAAGGGTTTCACTCGCTCTCGCTAATCTGGTTGTCCACAGGCCGGACCGTGCCGGCATACCGGCCAGTGTCCCTGAGCGGAACAGAGGAAGTCTCTAGTAGTGTGCTAGTGGAGAGAGAGGGGAGGGGGGGGGGGGGGGGGGGGTATCCTTCCTCACAGCAGTAGTGAAGGAAGAACGCCCAGCTTCACACAAAGGGGGCAACCTCACTCCCCTCACACTGTTTATTTTTAGTCATAACATCCAGCACAATAGAAAGTGTGGGTCAAGGTGAGGCTAAGACACAATGTGTGTGTGTGTGCATTGGGGGGGGGGGGGGGGGGGGGGGGGGTGCTGAAGGAACCTAAAGGAACAACAAACAGATGTTCTTTGATGATAATTCCAGAGAGGGGTGAGAAGAGGTGCGGAGGCCGCCAGCTCATCAAAGAGCTCACTTGTTGAGGACCCCCCCCCCACACACACACACACAAACACACTCAAACAAAACAGATACACTTCCTCGCCCCCCCACCAACACACCAACACCCCCCCCCCCCCCCACCCCACCCCCCACCTCGTGGCCTCTGATGCCCTATAGTTTGGTGCTGTTTGGCCCCAGGATGCGTGAAGGGGGAGGAGGTGAGGCGGGGGGGGGGGGGGGGGGGGGGGGGGGCGGGAGTTGCAGTTTAACATTACAGCATCTGTTCACAGTAGCCCCCTGCAAATTTGAATGCCAATATCCTCTCCACCATGAACTGACACATGGAAGGAGAGAGAGAGAGAGAGAGAACTTTGTCACTCAGTGACTATCATTCCTCACAGGGTGGGGTGTGGGGGTTGGGGGGGGGGGGGGTCACGGTGGTTGCCACAGTCCTTAATCAAGTGTGTCTGTCAGTGAGCGCCCTTTAAAATGGAGCTGTAAAGACAAGCTGCCAGGGATACAGGCCCGTGTGAGCGGCAGCCGGCGAATGATTGATTTGTGTAAATCTTTCTTATTTTCCTTCTTCCTTTTTTTTGGTGCTTCTCCTTTTTATTTTTTCATCATCTTCTCTTTTTGTGTCACGTGGCTGAGGAGGAGGAGGAGGAGGATGGTGAAGGTGTGTCATCCTGGGATTAGGTGTAGAACCTCTAGGCAGTTTCTGGTGATTAATGAGCTTCCGAGGCGCGCCCAACTGTCACCGAGCGGAGCGCGGGTTCGAGAACCAAGCCGAGACTGATGATACAGAGCGGGGGGGGGGGGGGGGGGGGGGGGGGGGGGTGTTCTTGTCATCAACGTCCTTTGGTTGGAGTGGTGTTGCTTTAGCACCTCAACAATCACTCTCTGAGGACGCATGACAGGATGATGTGCAGGAAATTGTATTATTATTGTTTTTTAATGTTTCAAGGGCAAAGGCATTACGCCGCTATCTGAGATTGGTTTGTTTTATTGCTCTAATGCCCTTTTTCCTTAGACACAGTTTTTTTGTAAACATTATTTGTATATTATATTATTTGTTGTTATGTTATGTTATATTAGGTTATAGCAGGCTATACAAGGTTAGGGTAGCGACAACAAAATCTGTATTTAATCGGTATCGTCCGATTATTTTGCATGTCTTGTACGCTTCAGGAAATGGAAATCTCCATATTGTGTTCCGGTAATAGCGTGCCCGTACATAAATTGCTTACTTAATATGCATACATTCTTATTATTCTGAACACACAAGTCTAACTGTCTGTACTCTGGCAGGTAGTCAAGCGCCCCTTTTACTGTCTGTGGTTATTGAACTTTAAAACAATAATATGCATGGTGTTAGTATCTACACGAAGCCTTTCTTCTCCATATATTAAAACGGTATGTTACAACTGCATCGCTGATGTTATCATGGCTTTCCGCCATGTTCCCCTCAAACTGGTCTCTCTGTTTTGTCTCTGAAATATTCACTTGCAGTGTCCCACGACCTTTTTACAATCTATGAGATGGCCCAATGGAGACCCATAAGAGAGGCAGTGGGGGACGGAGAGAGGGA
>JACYXH010000077.1:2200000-2292500 GCA_026745465.1 Lota lota | reverse complement strand
AAGGTGACCTGTCGAGGTGCGGTTATGAACTTCATGGTCTAGCCGCAGCACAGGCTGGAGAGAAGTGAATCAAAGAAATGAGTCTTTGTTGTAAGCGAGGAGTGCTATGTGCCATGACCTATGTATGACCCATCAAACTGAGACTGAGGTGTGCCAAACGATCTCCCAAAAGAAGCATACGACATAGGGTGAGATCCGAATGCGAAATCTCTCTCGCTTCACAAACAGGATTTACAAGCACTTTTCATATGATTATCACACTGCTTTATTTTCATAGCTTTCATGGACGTTTGCATTTTTGCAGGTGTGGCTGTGGCTTTACATTAGGTCAAAGGTCACCGATAATAGCTTTTAAAGGCTATTACCGGTTCACACACATGCACACAGAAACACGCGCGCACACTCACACACACACATACACAAATCATTCGGAAGCACGGAAGTGGACACAACGCATGCATTATCAGGCATATTTTTGATGAAACCCAAGTCCCGACAAACCTGTCAAACTGGCCCACCAGCTGCAACACAGCAGTGTTACAAATAGGCTATTGTTACACAGCACATGCACACACAAAAAAACCATTCACACGCATGCATGCATATACCACACAGACACAGATACACACAAACACACAAACATAAAATATTACAAAATGAGTGCTTATATCTAGCATCCATGTTTGTCTTTTCTCTTCACACATACACAGACACACACAGAGACCCCCCCCCCCCCCCCCCCCCCCCCCCCCCCCCCCCCACCACCACCACACACACTCTAAACAATTCCAAATAAGTACTGTGTATCTCTCGTCCACGCACAACATCGGTGCAGGTATTCTCCCCCGCACACTCTCGTGTGTCTCCCCCCCCCCCCCCCCAGCGCGGCGATCAGGCAAGATCCAGGCCCGCCAGCGCTGCCAAACTCAGACGAATGTTTTGCCTTACGGTGGCGGGGGTATTGGTGCTGGTGGTGGTGCTGAGGTAAACAGAGTCTGGAAGATCATCCGCCCGGTGGGGCCCGGTGGGGCCCGGTGGATTCCATCAAGCATTGAGTCTGTTTCTCTCCTTTACTGCCGCCAGGCCGCACATCTGTTTGTTCTGTGGCTGTTATGGCCACTTAGGCTGACAGGCAGTCTGTTTCCCTTATCTCCTGCCACGGCTAAAGACGCCTAAGTGTTTTGGTGGGGGCCGGGGCCCCGACCCTGGGTTTACCACCCGCCATCGCTGGCTTTAGCGGTGGCGCGCGGATCAAAGACGGATGGCTGTGTTAAAGGCGAGCCGTAAAGAGCCATTGAGGCACTCCAAACGTCTCGTCGTTGGGCTCTGTTTTATTGGGCCGAGGCTGCGAGGGGATGGATGGGCCTGGGACAAGGGGGGGGGGGGGGGGGGAGTGGGGGAGGGAGTGGGGTGCTGGTGGAAGACTTTCAGAGTATTCGACCACAGAGCCCCCAGTTCCTCCGACAGGTGGGCATAGTACAACAACACCCGCCGCGGCCAGATCGGGTCGTTACGGCGGCCATTACAGGGGTGGAGAAGAGGCGGGTGGGGGGGAGGGGGGGGGGGGGGGGGGGAGGGAGGAGGATAATAAGAGCTGGGTTTTATTGATTCACCCCCAACACACACCTCCCCTGGAGGATGACAAGTAAGAGGGGAGACAGGTGGGGATGTGGGAGGCGGGGTAGGGACTGATGGGGGGGGTTTGGGGAATGAAGCCAGCGTGAGCCAAGAAGAAGAGGGAGAAATCCACAGGGGGAATCTCTCCCGCCTGTTTCCATGGTAACCGGAGGAGTAGCGAGGGCCCAACGGTGAGATGGGCCGAGCTGTTATCAATAGAAGAGCATGTGTGATTTTCATTCCTCCTGCCCAGGAGCATAACTCAGAGAGAGAGAGAGAGAGAGAGAAAAGAGAGAGAGAGAGAGAGAGAGAGAGAGAGAGAGAGATGTAAAGGAGAAGAATAATCACACATGCCAAGTAAAAATTGTTACAGACCCAAAATTGAATACTTGTCACCAGTTTGCCTTTGTTCGCTGTTTTTGCTTTTTTACATATAAATTACATTTTCGTAAGATCCAAGTCTTTTTTTCTTTTCATTTCCCAGTGAATTATCCATCACCATTGTCTGTAACTGTGCTGCACCAGGAAGACATTTTCCTTACATCTCTTTGACAACGGTGATGCTTATAACTCGAGACAAAAAAAATAAAACAACATGGTAGTACAACACTTGTAACACAATGCATGTGTTTTCACAGCCCTGTAAAACGCATGCAGGTATGTTCGATCCACCACACTGTTCTGTTCTGTACAAGGTGCATTCTTCCCTTTAAAACAACTACAGCCATGTACAGAACATTTTGATTTCCAATTTCCAAGACGCTGCCACAGGGATTGCATCAGTCACTGCTACTAAATCGTTTGTTTTGTTTCAGTTTTTCCCTCTTGCAGGTCTTGAGGAAGGTCCAGTGTAAACGCTGAAACCACATCGCATTATGCACATGTAAACAAACATTAGCTCACAGGGGAGAGCCCTCACGCAGATAATGAGAACGTAATCGCCTGCCATTTTTTCTGTTCTGAGTTCTGGTGCCAACTGATGTCGTCCCTCGAACGGCTCAACCAAAGTACGTCCCTCAGAAACAGTTTCACCTAGAAATCTGTTTTGTTTGGCCCACAATTACACTTTAGACTATGTCTGACAGGGGGATTTCCACAAAGCCTTTTCACTGCAATTTTCCCTCTCTCTCTCTCTCTCACACACACACACACACACACACACAAAGTGAACAGAGGGCCAAGACACACCAGTAAAACAGTTTTATTCATCTGAACACTGAATACCAAAGAGATCTACAGGCCACGATGTCAATGGCTACATCCACATTCAATGTGGAGCTTTGTGTGTGTGTGTATGTGTGTGTGTGTGTGTGTCTGTCTGTCTGTGTGTGTCTGTGTGTGTGTCTGTGTGTATGTGTGTGCGAGTGTGAAAAGCCCTTCTTATGAATGGGGATCAACAGGTGGCGAAGGGAGCAGCCACGTTGGCAGGAGACAGATAGACAGACACAGACAGACCGAGAGACAGACCGACAGAGACAGCGACAGACAGACAGAGATACAGAGACAGAGAGACAGACAGAGAGACAGTCAGACAGAGATACAGAGACAGACAGACAAGATACAGGTACAGACAGACCGACACTCAGAAAGACAGAGAGACCGACAGAGGGACAGACAAAAAAGAGAGTCAGACACAGACAGGTAGAAAGACAGACAGACAGACAGAGAACGTTAGGGAGGAGAAAGACTAATTCAAAGCACAATTGTAAGAAGCAGAACAGAACCCAGAGACAGGCCTTGGGTCCATGTGTGGTCTGGCATGTGAAACAGGCCCGTCTGCAGACGTGAGGGGACCGGGGGTACGGTGCTGCGGGTGGGGGAGGGGGAGTAGCGGTAGTAGGAGGAGGGGGAGCTGGAGGGGGAGGAGGAGGTACTGGATGGGTCTTCAGTGGAAGCCATTTACCAGCATTCAACTCCCATCAATATCAGAACTGATTAATGAGGGGCAGAACGAGAGGAGAGAGGGAGGGTGGGTCATGTGGGAGTTTGGGAGTGTTGGGGGCTATGGGGGGGGGGGGGGGGGGCATGGCCAGGTGTCAGAGGAACCACAGAATGGGAATAAAGAGGGCAGAGCCAGTGATCCGCGAGGAATTCCAGTGAGGGAGGGAGGGAGGGAGGGAGGGAGGGAGGGAGGGAGGGAGGGAGGGAGGGAGGGAGGGAGGGAGGGAGGGAGGGAGGGAGGGAGGGAGGGAGGGAGGGAGGGAGGGAGGGGGGTGTACTGCATAATGAAAGTCCATCATTAATGAATCATTCAATTGAGTGTTGGATCTTCAAAGCCTTTCCCTTTCCTTAACCATGAATGTATGAAGCTCACTTACTAAGTAAAATACAAACTAAGCTAACTTCTATGAATTAATTATCGCAACTGTGTTAAAAAAAAACAGTTTACAAACAAACTAAATCAATGAATAAACTTAGTTAGTTAGTTAGCTAATTTGTTTTTCTATTAATTTCCTCATCTGTGAATAATTTATTTTTATTTTTAATAAAATAGCCCATTCTAAAAAAAAACTGTTTAAGGTTTCCAGGCTTTCATCCAAGACATTAAATAGAAATGGAAGCAGATGAAAGGGTCTCGGAGGTGCGTCAGAATGAGGGGATTACGGAAAGGAAGCGTGAAGCCCTTTAAAGTTTGTCACAGAGACTTTGGGTGGATGAAGTCACATTAGGACCTTTGATAAGAGTTTTACGGCGCAAAGCAAGAGGTCCCCACTTGCATGGCACAAAGTCATGTTCTGAGAGCCTCTGAGCGTGGTGTGTTAAAAGAAGGGCCCGTTGTGCGTGTGGGTGGCAATGCAAAAATGTGTGTGCACTGGTAGCACGTTGCAGGGGGTGTGCATGATTGTGTTAATGTGTGTGTGTTAATGTGTGTGTGTGTGTGTGTGTGTGTGTGGGGGGGGGGGGGGGGTTTGCGTAACAACGAAGAGAATCACAGGAGGTCGTTTTCATGAGGAAGATGTGTGTGTGTGTGTTGCAGTTTTGTACGAGTCTTACGGTCATGTGACCACTGGACCTCACAAGTTCAGTGTTCTGCCATAGGTTGTGTGTGAGGGGCTGCAGCGTGCCTGTCTTTGTTTTCACACTAGGAGCGTCGTTGCGTCAAGCACCAACTGAGGGCCAAGAACAGGGTCTGGAGGGGACAGAAGCAGCATTGTATCGTGTGTGTGTGTGTGTGTGTGTGTGTGTGTGTGTTCCTGGTCTCTGGGACACAGACTTCATCACAGTGAGGGGAGAGAGCTATCTTCTCCTCATTTATCTCTCTCCTGTCTACCTCCTCTGTGTGTCCTCTCTGGCTGTTCATTTGTCTGCTTTATGTGTGTGCATTGGACTGCTCTGTCGGCATGTTGGTCTTTCTCTCTCTATTGGTCTGTCTGTCTGTCTGTCTGTCTGTCTGTCTGGTGGAAAGGTCCGTCTTAATCTCAGAGCGAGGGAAGGAAATATTTGCGGCTTTTAATAAAACATGGGAAACAGCACAAGAGAAAAACAAGAAACATATGCTCAGACACACACACATAAACACACACACAGATGCTAGGACACCAACACACAAATATGCAAAAACAGAAACAAACTCCGTACACATACAGACATACACACACACACACACACACACACACACACACACTCAGACCACAACTCTCAGTTGGCCGGCATCCGCTTGTAAATCTGGGGGCTAAACCAAAGAAGCTCCTCCAGCATAAGGAACAGGAACACGGGGAGACTGCTCGGGTACAAAAGGCTAATTTGCTGTCCTCGGGTTACACGTGCGCCCTTTCAAGCCTTTCAACGTCGCATTCCTCCCGTAACAAAGCGCATGTGGACTTAGCGCCACCGCGGTGCGCACGCTCTCGGATGACAAGCGCGAGACGAGACGCAGCATCGAGACGTGAGCCGGAGAGCAACGCTGTCTCTCGTATGTTTCTCAGACCCCCCCAACACCACCACCGATAAGGAGGCTGGGGGGTTAGGCGGGGAACGTTACCTGGGCAGGTGGGGGCGGAGGGTGGAGGGGGACGACGTTGTGGTTAGCTAGTGGTAATGCTGGGGCTGGTGCTAGCGAAGCTAGTTTGCATGGGGTTGCACGGCAGCCCTGGCGTTTGCGTGTGTGCCTTGTTTGTGAGTGTATCGTGGTTGACTACTAGATGGGTCACGGCTCATTCATAGTCTCCACCATACTCGTTTCAATCAATTTGCCTGTCCGTCCGTTCAACAATCTGGCAATCCATCCACCTATCCATCATCTTTTGTTTATTTTCTGCTCAGGGTTATGGAGAGAGTGAGAGGGGGACAGAGAGAGAGAGAGGGTGTGGTTGTGTATGTGTGCGCGAGTGCGTGTGCATGGGCGTGTGCGTGTGTGTTTGTGTGTGTCCATTAGAAGGTCATTACTGCGTTCGCACCTAGCAGTATTTCAAGTCTCTAATTAGCCTGGTTCAGCAATGTCTAGAGGAGGCAGGAGACCAGAGCAGCCAGCGGAAACCAATATAAACACACTCGCAGAGACCCTCATCCTAGCCCTAGACCCCAACCATAACCCCTATCCTATACCCAAACCCTAAACCGATCCCTAGAACCTAGCCTCACCCTAACCCTAGACCCTAACTCTAGACTCTAGATGCCACCAAGACTCCGGACCCTAAACCTAATCCCTAGACCCTAACTCCAGACCCCAACCCTAGACTGTAGAGTCCAACCTCAGAGCCTCTTGTTTCTGGTGCCAGTGGGAACCTTCAAGCTGTGCTGCCCATACGTTTCCTTTCAATAAGAAACATGTTGACGTAACTTCTCCTCATTAAGGATACTCTGAGGTCTAATCATCTTTTTAATAATGTCCATCGGCAGCAGCAGGCTGAAGCACCACAGCCGCTACACCCAGCCCCTTCTACAGACTTCCACTCCCGACCGCGGCTCCCTGATTTCTCCCGGGATGGGCCAGGTGCAGCTTGTCTACATTAGCTGGGGTAACGCCGGGCTTCCACTAAATTAAACCAAATAAATAGGAGAGGGGCAAGAGGTGGAGGTGGTGGTGTGTTCTGGTGGGGGGAGGGGCTGAGGGAGGGGGGGGGGGGCACTTTAAGGAAACATCTCTCCGCCGGGGCCATGAGTGAAAACACAGAGAGACAAAGGTTGCCTTGATTTGCAGACAGCTCAATCATGACACAGGGGCAGGCCTGTCCCACCATTAAGAGCTCTGGGAGGGAGGGAAGAGGGAAGAGGAAGGAGGGTGCGGGAGAGGAAAGAGAGGAGGGTGGGAGAGATGGAGTGAAAGACAGACTCAGAGTGCCTATCTCTCTTTTGCTGTGTCCTGTTGCTGTCTCTCCTCCTCTCTCTCTATCCATTTGTCTCTCCTTTCTTGTTGCATCTCCCTCATTCTGTTTCTCCTTTCCCTTTTCTCCTTTTTTTCTGACTGCCTCCCCACTTCGATCTCTCCTGTCTCCATGTCGCTTTCTCTATCCACTTTAAACTTTACCCCCTCTCTCTCACCCTCTCTCCTCTCTATCTCTCTTGCAATCCCTTTCTCTCCTCTCTCTCTCGCAGTCCCTCTCTCCCTCTCTATCTCTCTCTCCCTCCCCCTTCCCTCTCTCTCCAGACACCCAGGGCCATCTCTGATTAAGCAAGGCCCCTCCGCAGTGATCAGACAGGGGCTAGGAGGTTAATTGAGGGCCCACGCCGAGTCTTCCTCTGTGTAATTTGCTGTGATTAATGGATGGAGGTCACCGTCACACTCATTTGCTAATTGTCCAAAGCAGCTCATAATTAAGCACATCTGGAAGGAAATAACATAAAGAACTGCAAGTGTAAAGGCTTAGCGTACCAGGTCACTTTAGCCATGAATTACTAGTATTGTAATACATAGTGAATATATAATGCATGGTGCATACACTAATTGAGAGTGTGAAAGAAAGAAAGAAAGAAAGAAAGAAAGAAAGAAAGAAAGAAAGAAAGAAAGAAAGAAAGAAAGAAAGAAAGAAAGAAAGAAAGAAAGAAAGAAAGAAAGAAAGAAAGAAAGAAAGAAAGAAAGAAAGAAAGAAAGAAAGAAAGAAAGAAAGAGAGAGAGAGAGAGAGAGAGACACACACACACACACACACAGAGAGTGAGAGAGTTGTTTAACCACCACGGCCACTCAAACCACTTTAACCATTAATGCCTCACGTTCACCTATTCACATATACATTAACACTAAGGCACCCTGGCCTTGCAACCTTGTCAAACCACTCACTTGTCCAGAGCAGTTAGGATTGAGTGCCTTGCTCAGAGAAACCTTGAAGGATGAGCCAAACCAGCAAGTCTTACAGTTGTCAGAAGTTAGTCATTCAGGCAGACTGGACAGACTTGCATAAATTATAATTTCATGACATGCTCTCCTCTGAAAGAGGAGATCTGAGCTGTTGGTTTGTTGTGTCTTGTGTTTGAACTTCCAGATGAAGCTACACTGCAAGGAACAAAGTCCCCTGCCTCCACTTTGTTCCTGAAATAGCCCTGGATGTTGTGTGCTGCTGAACGCCAGTAGTCTGACGGGACAACCTCGTCGACCCGTCTTTGTTTCCGACCCGTCAAAAGTTTCCGCCTGTTAAAACTGAAAGTTTGCATTGCGAGGGGGGGGGGTCTGAGTGCCCACCGCGTGACAGTGGACCGTCTCCAAAGTGAGGTTCTGTCTGGCTGTCTGGGAGCCAGGGTAAACTTTACACCTCTTCCTGCCAGCATGTCTCTCTCCACCCTGGAGTATATCTGGGGATATATATTTTGACGCTCACTCCCACCCGTTCCGACAGCTCCTGTGTAGCTAGCATACAGTACAGCATATGGTGAATGAATACTGTTCCTCTATGTACAGCACACTGTGTTGCACAGCATATGGTCCCTGTGTGTGAAACCGCCAGTGACCGCGTGTATACAGTCTACTGTGGATTATGCATACGCTTCTGTATATTAAACATGAATATACTTGGGTTTTAAAAAATAATGTTAGTGTGTAGGGGGACAGGAAAGTCTAGTGGTTTCGGTTGTTTGATTACCAGGCCCAGCCAAAAGGTTCTGGGTTTGAAACCCAAATGTAGGCAGCCTAACCTGTAGGCCGCCTTCAGCAGAGGCCCTAATCCCCCCCCCCCCCCCGCCCCCCCCCCCCCCCCCACACACACACACACACACACACTTGCTCCTTGACGATGTGTATCTAAAATTCACTGTGTCACTTGGGATGAATTAAGCATACTATTCCTGAGCATTCAGCTCATCACTATTGTGTATAAAACATCCAGCTACTATGTGTATGGCGTACTGTGTGGGAAGCAAAGTTATCGTTAAATACAAAGTAGGATGTATAACGAGTAACTTTATGTTTAACTGCATGTTAAGCATACCTCTTGCTCAACCGAAGCAAGAGGTAAATGGAGCCAACGGAAGAAGAGCACACTTTGATATCTATCTCTGCTGTTGTATGACAAGCTGCGTCCTAGCCACACTACTCCCTAACAAGCGCCAAGAGGAAGCAAAACCTGTTGTTTTTGTGCTTTGTCGACATCAACACCATCAAGAAATGACATGTGGCCTATGCTCGCCTCATCTCTGGAAAGGGGATTAAAAATGAACATCACTGGGGTCCATTATATATTATACAGCTAGAGAATGTTCACCGGAGAATGTGGCTGGGTGGCTTATTTTACAGAGTGTGTGTGTGTGTGTGTGTGTGTGTGTGTGTGTGTGTGTGTGTGTGTGTGTGTGTGTAAGTGCATTCATCTCCTTATGTATGCTCTCTGCTGGAGCATGGACCCGCATATGTTGACCACATTTCACTGGCGCATTCCTGTGACCTCTGTGTCGATTTGTGCATGTGTGTGAGCGTGCATGTGTGTCTGTTATCCTGGCATTTGTGCATGTGTGTGCATTTGTGCGTGTGTCATTCCTCCCCTCGTTGGCTTGCTGGGTCCATCCTTAGCTCGCTTTATAAAGCCCCAGTATACATTTGAATCTGCGATCACACAGCACAATACACGTCTCGCTGCGTGGCCTCCACAGGATGCAAGTCAGGCGAGGCGTTCAGAGTAATAGTCTGACAATAGTTTGACCACCTCAAAGTGTTACCAAGAGCGAGAGGAGAGAGGAGGGGAACTCTGCTGCCTTTGCTAATCCATAGACATTTACGACGTTCTCTCCAAAGACTTTTATGTGAAATAGTGAAGGACACGGCTGAGCTTCTCTCCAATTCCCATCCTATACCCTGTGAGCATGTGTAATGAACCCACAAATAATACAACTGATACTGAAACGTATTAACACCCCCTCTACTACCTTGAGAGCAATGAATTGCAATGTCACTTTTAAACAACAGGCTACTCTCCATATTTTCTCAGGGGGCCATCGTTTAGGACCAATTACAGCCAAAGTCAACCTCCGCCTCAACGTTAATCATTATTTATGTGTAATTATTAAATCTCCGGAAAGTTTGCCCATAAAAATAAAATAAAAATGTCTGACCTTGCCGGCAGGACACAGTAACAGCGTAATGCAAAAACTTCTTTAACATATTCGGATTTTATGCAAAACCGAGACACACAGCAAGTGTTCTGCAGCATTTTGCTTCCACAAGGTGAGTTTACTGGAGGACTGTTCTCCCAGCCATGCTCAGCCTACATGACCCGTAAAGCAGTAGCTTAGATCTGGCCAAACCTGTTTTTTTTACCGTTAGTTCACTCATTCGTTGTCACTACTCCCCCGTGACACCTGTTTGATGGTTGCGTGTGTGTTTGTTGTCTGTCCGTCAATTCACTTCCCCTTCCCTGTTCCTCTGCACACCTGTTCATCATCTGCAATCATCTCCACCACGCTACAAAGAACCCTGCGGCAACAGCCAGCCACCGCCGGCTCGTGCCGTACACGGTTTGTCTACGTACCAAGTGGTCGCTCATACGTCCGTCGGTTTCGCCAGACAGTTACCTTGTTAGTTGTCTGCCTGCCTTCAACCTAATACCTGCTCCCCCGGTCTTCTGGATTACCAGCCTGCCTGTCCACCACGCCGCCAAGCCAGCACACACTCGGGGATCGCCTCTGCCCAGCCGCCACCTGGATTCACTCGCCATCCCTCGAGCCCAAATAACAGTCTTTCGCCATATCGAACCCCTGCCTGGTTACGATAAAATATTATTGTTAGCTTATCTTGCTTGTCCGTGTCCGCAATTGGGTTCTGCCTGGATCCGTGACATTTGTTTGGTTCGTTTTGAGTAAAGCACAAGGCCTATACAAATAAGATACCGTAATTATAGACATTTTTCTGGCGAATTACTGCGGGCTGTATACAAAGGTGTATGACCAGAATTGGTCTGCAAAGATTTTGCGGCACAGGGATTTTGCTCTGCGGTGATTATGCCCTGTATTCTATACTAAAACCTTTCAAAAGGTTTGTGACACGATCAATATTTGCTTAATGGTAATCCCCCACTGGCGCAAACAGGTTGAACAAGTTAACTATTAATAATAACAGGCTGCTCATTGGGTAATATACTCCGATTCTGATTTGTTTTCTTCTCTGGTGATCCATCATCCAGAATTGTATTTATCCGCATGCTCTTGAATAGTGCTTGTGCTGCGGTGCAATTTCATTGAAACTTTGCACAGTGTACAAACCACCTTTTTCAGTTGTGTGATCAGAGCAGTGTGTCTTCATTGGAACTTAAGTGGTTCGCGGTTCCAAACAGAGCACTCACAACGGCGCCGCCATACAACCCTGGCGCGCATCGCAGCGCCATCAATACCACTCAATATATTAAAACACAGAACAAGACCGTAGGATGTTACCCTTACCACTACGCAACGCTGCCCGACGCGGCGCTCTGTGGCTCGTCTGGTGTGGGGCAGCAAGTGCGGCTTATGTACGATGCGGTCTTTATTCACGCAGTCACGGTACAAATGTTAACTAGCCGTGTAGACAATTTATTTTATAGCCACTCCAATTTTGATTGTATGCTTTGATTGTCCTCAGCCTCATTTGGAAGTCACTTTGGATAGAAGTGTCTCCCAAATGTTTATTCCAGGAAATAGGCGTAAAACCAACAGTATATTGGACGAATGGACAAGCTAGTACACGTTTAGACTAGACTTCACTGCGTGTGTTGACTTCACTGAGTATGTTGTGTTGACTTCACATTGTATTTTTACCTCACTGAGTATGTTGAGGTGACTTCACTGAGTAGGTTGACTTCACTGAGTATGTTGTGGGGACTTCACTGAGTATGTTGACTTCACTGAGTATGTTAAGGGGACTTCACTGAGTATGTTGACTTCATTGAGTATGTTGTGTTGACTTCACTGAGTATTTTGAGGGGACTTCACTGAGTATGTTGACTTCACTGAGTATTTTGAGGGGACTTCACTGAGTATGTTGACTTCACTGAGTATGTTGACTTCACTGAGTATAAGGTACACAGACAGCTTTTCTCAAGTAAATGCAAACATTTTCCGCCTGTGTTGCGTCTGTGGGTCTGTTATGGACGGAGTCGTTTCCAAGCAGTAGGACAGGGGTCTTCTCTGCAGGGAGTGCAGAGGGGAATTGTGGGACAGCGTCTTCTAATTAATTTACTGCTAGATTACACTGGATAATACCCGTATCATTACAACATTAGGCTGACAGGGGTCGTTCTGTAGATGCTGGAGTACGAATGAGGGACAAATTGTACAGTTAGTGTGTTTCTGTGTATGTGTTTGTGTGTGTGAGTGTGTGTGTGTGCACACACACACATACACAAACTCACAAACAGAGACAAACACACACGCACAATGAGGAGTGTTATGGCCCTTGGGACATGTCTAAGTGGGAAATGATGTCTAATTACACACCAACAGATGTACACATGGGCAAGAGGCCTATTGCATAAATCATCGAGACAAAATAGCATTATGCAGAGGGCCTGACATGTCACTGCTGGTGGAAACACAGGCTAAAACAAAAGCATGGGCCAAACCGTAACAAAATAAAGCCCCACGGCTGTGTTAGTTTTAACCTAAATTGAGGATTTGAGGTCTCTACTTGTCCAAAAAAAATCTCTAAATTATATCGGTTTAATTTTGATTTATACTCCTTGTCTGCTTCATGAAGTCATAACCACAAATTCTACCAAATGCTTCTCTCATTTCTCCTGGGACCCCACCTTTTTTATCCCAAGATGCAACTTTGCATCATTCAAATTAATGGAGAATTCGGATGAACTTCCAGTCTCTCTTTTTCAATTATTTTTGCGTAAAACATGCAAAAGTATGCAAACCAAAGCCCTTGAAGTCACGGAAGTTGAACTTTTTGCTGTTTCTAATGAAGCAGAAATGTCCTTGGAGAAATGTCTATGTTAGGTGAAATTCAGAGTGCATATTCTAGCAATTCCTTCAAATTATTATTATTTTTTAGTTTCTCGTTTTTTCAGCGGTCCGATTTCCCTTTGCACAAAGGCAGAAAAAATACTTTACCATTCCACCGGAATTCTCTCTCTCTCTCTCTCTCTCCTCTCTCTCTCTCTCTCTCTCTCTCTCTCTCTCTCTCTCTCTCTCTCTCTCTCTCTCTCTCTCTCTCTCTCTCTCTCTCTCTCTCTCTCTCTCTCTCTCTCTCTCTCTCTCTCTCTCTCTCTCTCTCTCTCTTAAACTTTTCAGTTGCTCCCTCTTTTGTTGGACTAATACCTTCATGTCTTTCAGAGTCTCTTCTCCTTCCCTCCACTCCCTCAGCACACTGCCCCAGCTCCCAGACAAGCCCTGCCCCTCATTATACACCACTTCCACTCTAGTTCCCAAGATTAGGCAAATGAGGGCCTTAGAACCCGGTCCATAGACAGCCCGTCAGACCCCCGACCCCTTAAAGAAAAAGAAAACGCCTGACATTCACCAGCAACAACACAGAACCCCAACGAGAACCTCTGAATAATTACGCAATTTTATAATTGTTGATATGATCCAAAAAATTGTTGTTTGAGTGCGTGTGAGCCATGAAATCCGCCGGGAGTCCATTAAAATACAGTTCTTTTATTTCTTTTCTCTGTGGAGAGGGCCCCAGTAGTCTTTCAGGAGAGGGTATTCCTGTCAATGACAATAGGACATTCTTGAGCAGCGAGGCGAATCCTTTCACAGAGAAAATAAAATGAAAGCTCTTGAACAAAACAAATGACTCGCAACGCACATTATAATTCAGCGTTAATGGACTTATTTCCTGTTGGGAAGTAATCGCCAATCCCATGAAACACATTCTCGACTACCAAGTAGTTTTCGTTGTTTTGTTTTTATTAATAACAAAAATTAACAGCTTACATGTGACCCAAGTGAGCAATAATAATAAAACAAATAACCTTTCAAAGTAGCAACACCACACCCATGTTAAACACACACACACACACACACACACTGGCAAGTCCACACAGACCCACACATGCGCACGCACACACACACACACACACACACACACACACACACACACACACACACACACACACACACACACACACACACACACACACACACACACACACAGTTGCATCCATGGGCCTAGTTGGCAAACACACAATAATTAGTATTCTGGACTGGAAGCATCCACCAACCTCCCAGTATAAAAAAAGAAAGAAAAAAGAAGTGGCAAGTAGATCAAACCGTATTATATTAAATTAAATACGCTTAATTAACAGAGCCAGCTGCTCAGATTCCACAGTGCATCCACCCATTCTCCAACACCCCAATGTTGTCCCTCTGATTCCCACCTTTCCGGCTCGAAATTGCTCCAGGTCATCCAACCACCATAACCTCCTAACCTCTACCCATTCCAACCGACAGCACTGCAGCAGTCAGCTGATCCCGGGTCAAAGGTCAGAACACAGGGGAGCTACACCATATACAATTCTATGGCTGAGAATGATAATTAAAAATAAACCGTGTGTAGGAGCAGGAGTGTTGGTTCTTCATGGCCAATCGAAGGTAACTGGTTTGTTTGTGTGCGTCCCATTGAATCGGCTCCGCACTCGAGTGTAATAGCCCAGGTGTAACATCCATACACTGGCCTAAGGGGCCTGGCCTTAACTGCAAGGGGTTAATTCAACATCACACACCCCTGAATGTTGTCCTCCATTAAAGGCAAACGTCCAACTGATCAGTAGCACAGAATGATTGTTATTGACCGGCTGTTCTGACCCAGAGGCAGACAGTACGCAAAGCTCATTAACAAGATGGAAACCTCAGCGTACGCTGCCAGTAAAAGAAGAGTGCTACAATTAATAAAAAAACGACTTTATCTGAACTTGTTCGCATAATGGCCCCCCAACCTCCCCCCCCCCCCCCCCCCTCGCCCCCTGGCATTGCACTTAGATCAGAGCGTAAAACATCTAAACTTGGACAAGGTGAAATACAATCTTTCTAATAGCTACGCAATAATATAAAAACTGTTTTGGGATTTCCAGATTCTAATCCGCACTCATAATGATGACAAATAAAATGAAAGAAAAACGGGTGGAGGCCTCTCTGGCTAGGGTTGATACCCTGATACCCGTTCATCTGGTGTCGATTTAGAAGTACTTTATTTTCCAACTTTCTCTGAATGTGCCATTTGTTTATTAACAGACAAGGGGTGGCCCACTGGTCTATAAAATAACCGCTGACTGAATAAGCTTAAAGGGAACAGGATTTGATGCATCAACTGTCAGAAAGAAAATCCCCTAAATGTGCCTACATTGCTTGGGTTTACAGTCATCAGAATCCGTCTTTTGCGGACTTAAGCATGACATCTGGAAGCAGGGGGTTGAAAAAGGAAAGTTGGGTCAAATCTGTTCTGTACCACTGACTTAGGCGAGAGCATGTGGCAGCCCTTCAAAACTTGGAGCAAAGTGTGAATCGTTAAGCAGGCAAGCCGGAGAGGTAGCTAGCTATTCATCATGTATAGTTATTGGTCAAATCTCCGCTGGACTGCGGCCAACACTGCACTTTCAGGCGCAGAAAAAAAGACACCTTTACCTTCGGAAGGAGACGTAAATTCTCCCTGATTGGAGTTAAACGCTTTCATTCCGTGGATACGGGCCTATTACGCGGGGGAACCGTGTACGCGACAGGGGAGAGATCATTGTGAAACACAGGGTACTCGGCTAATGTCCGGTAGTGGATGAAGTCAATAAGACTCAAGCTAATGTGAAGAACGGCACAATGGAGTGAGATGGATTAGAAACGGCTGAATGCATGGCCCCACGCTGTGACTCATATCCAGCCAGTAAAGCAGCACACATGTCAGGGTAAAGGATAGCAGGCCGACGGGCCAAGTCCTTCTCATCGATGGCTCTGGACGCCTGCATCTCCCCCCCCCCCCCCCCCCCCCCCCCCCCCCCCCATGCATACTTGCCATGTAAGCAGAATGGTCAAAGACAATAAAAAGCCTGCGCTTCATTTCTGCCAGAGGCGAAATATCTTGTTTCCTTCGACCGCAGTGTTGCATATTGTAATGTAAAACACACACGCACACAGCCTCACACACTCACAGGCATGTAGGCCTACACACAGGCACATACACACAGACTGCCCACACATACATGCATGTCACATGTGGGCAGGCACCGACACACACACAGACACACACACACACAAATATACACACAGACACAACAAACACACATACACCCAGACGCACAGAAAAACACAAACACACACACCACCACACTACTAGTGGCTTTCATGGGCCCAGTTTGCAAACACGCTAGAATTAGCATTCTGGTAGCATCCGCTAGCCTCGCCGTCTAGAAGAAGAACAAAGAGAGAGCGAGCGTGTAGCAAACACAGCCCTTTCACTGGAACAGGGCAAACATCCTTCCCTGGCTGGGATACACCAGCTATATTTAGCTGTAGAATATTTTAACGGTAGTCCTGCTACAGTATAACGTTATAACCGTGTTACCGATTAAATAAATAAATAAATAACATCGGGAGAGGATGCCCCGTTATGTTGCTGACAGTGATGCACAGATGAATTGACATTGGAAATGAATGCGGCAAAATGTGCGTACAACCGAGCGATGAAGACCGAATTCCTGGCTCTGCTGCTGTTGTAAATGTAGTGTACCACAGATACATTAACAATGCTGTGGTGTATCCTTGATTGTTTTCTTGTGCGTGTGTGTATTTTGAACTTTTGTGAACTGGTCTTATATATACAGAGGTGACTGCTAAGTAGATGTTAACATTCAGTATCAACATTGTGTTTTCATGTTAAAGGATGTTAAAGGCACACAGACCACCATGTGCTAGCTCGTAAACTGAATACAAATAGCTTTATGTGCCTTCCCATAACATGCACACATGCATTAGCAGGAAGAAGCTAGCATTAGAAAGGATTTAATAAGGGCACATCTATAGTTACTGTTTTATACTTTGTTATTCCTATTAAGACTACAGAATAAGCTCCGAAAGTGGCACACCGCAGGCATAATTTTAGGTCCATACTGTGACAAAGACATATTTTTTTGACATTTTTTAGACATTTTTTAGACATTTTAGACAAAAGTCTTGGATTTTCTGAGGACTGAATATGCTGTATAGTTTGCTTTCTGGCAGATAAGTAATTTTGTATTCTGTGAGTACATCGTGTTCTCTTTATACTTTCTGATTAACGCAATATGACAGTCCATCAGATACACAGCAAAAACAACATCTGAGACTGTTTGTACACGATGGATAACACTATGAAAGTTGGCAAATAGAGGAAATAGAGGCTGTTTAAAATACAAAAAGAAAAGTAAATTTATTGGGGAGGCATTATTGAAAAGAAATATAAATTGATCGAGTTAACCAAATCTTTCAGTTTTCAGCGAGACCATTGGGAAGCTGGGCCCCGGGATCGTTGCCGTGAGAACTGCCCATACTTGATAAACAATTCCAGGAGGAGGGAACGCATTCTATCTCCTAGCAGACCTAGAAGCTAACAGGGGGCAGGCATTACTAATCAATCTGTTTCCAGTACAGAGTCTGTACCGACAACAACAAGAACAACAGAACAGTACAGAGTATGGAGTCTCGGTGAGAACAGTGGTCTACCCATCCACACAATGTGCACTGCAGACGACAAGCCAGCCTGGTCAGATCTCTAGAATAATCTGCTGGATTTATGTCGGAACGTCACATCCCCATGTCCTCAGAATCGGACTCCATTTTCCTCAACGTGATTGTTCAACTCATCCCCTTTCTTTTGTTTCGTTTTGTTTGCGGGTTTATTTGTGCAAATAGTTAGCCCAGTAGTTCAGGTCATGTAAGGCCACTGATGAGACACAGACCACTTAATCTCTCCCCGCAGACCCGGGGAGTTATATAGAGACATATGATAAATGTGGCTCTGTGGTGGAAAAACAAGGCCAGCACTGGTGAGGTCGACCCGAGCGGATATATATTAGTTATCTAGTAGCATCTAGAACATGCCGAGAGCAGATTGCGGTCTCGGTTCTTCTCCAGTGGAACGGTACAGCCCCCGGTCTGCCGTGTGGCCCAAAGCCGTATGTATAAGTCTGTTTATACGTCCTTTATGTTTTGTGTATCCAATCAAAATAGTATCTATATAATGCATTACAGTGATGCATCCATGGCTCGGTCTGAGTGCCTGTCTCATCATCTGCCTGTCTGCATGTCCATCTGTCTGTCTCTCTCGTTGTCCACCTCCGTGCCTTTCTTTGCCGGTTTCTCCGTCCATTCTGCTCATCTGTCCATCTGCCTTTCTCTATGTCTGTTTGTCCACCTGTCCCCCCGGTCTGCATGTCTGCCAGCCTGTCGTCGTGTCTTTCAGCCTCTTTCTCCGTGTCTGTCTGTCTCGCTGTATCTCTGTCTGTCCGTCCTGTCATATACTTCCGAGGCCAGTAAACTCTTTGAAGCAGTGTAAACAACCGCTCCAGTGAGCACAGGGTTTAGAAGACCAGTATGGCCAGACACAGCTGGTCCTGGATCAGCTCCAGTGGAAACAGAGAGTGCTCCTCTAGGGCCGACAGATCCCACTAAACTGCACTCAGCGGGCGGCCCGGTTCACTTCTTGCTCGACGTGCCCTACACCTCGTTAAAACCTGTTCTCCGTGCTGTGTTCAAATCCCGCTAAGGGGGGGGGTGGCTTGGGGGCTCAACCCTGCGCCTAGTGTGTTAACCATGGTAGGGGATCCGCGTTGCAGCCTCTCAGGTTCACAGGTTTTGACCTATGGTTCCTATGCAACAAGCAGTTCCCTCTCTCGCGCTTTCTATCCACTTTCCTGTATTGCCTCACTGTACTGTCCGTAAAGGCTCAAAATGCCCATGAAAATATCTGAAAGAAATGCTCTGCTATAGTTCCAGTATGAATTCAGGTGGGGTTGCGTGGGAGAGCTGAATGCTAAATCTCCCACTCAGAGGCCAATAATCCCTTTACTCCAATCTGAACTGGCTGTCGAGCGGACTGGGGCGATGCGTGCCGAATGGGATGACCGCAGGTGTAATCTCTCTTCATATAAATGCACATCCACGTCTGCTGGGTGGGGGGGGGGGGGACTAACCTTAGATCCCCCCCCCCCCCCCCCCACCCGGCTAAGCTTATCTCCTACGGGGGGGGGGGGGGGGGGGGCTTGTCCGTCATCGTCACACAATAACAGGCAGACTCTTAACATTCCTAATGAAGGGACGAGCGGTCGTCTTCTCCCATGCCTGTTCCTGTAGCCCGAGGGACTTAGTTACATTTAGCATTTAGTTACCCCCAACCAGCTCGCGTTTAGAGCCAAGATGGCCGCTAGGTGAATAAAGCCCATATCACTACACATCTCCCTAATTCATTCGCCCGGACCCGGGGGCCCCCCGGGGCAGGAATGGCATGAATAACGTGCACATTAACCGCACTTGCTGACAGGGACAGCACACTCGGTTGCCTTCAACACAGGTCGCTGCTCTCCAGGAGTAATATTGGATTATAGTTTTGAGGAGAGACACACACTCCTTCAGATCCTGACGAGAGTGTGTTTCTTGTTGTATGTGTACTCTCTGCCCCAGGTATCTGCTGGAAAGTAATGGCCTATGCAGTACTCAGTTTGTGTGTGTGTGTGTGTGTGTGTGTGTGTGTGTGTGTGTGTGTGTGTGTGTGTGTGTGTGTGTGTGTGTGTGTGTGTGTGTGTGTGTGTGAGTGGTATTTGTGTTTATGCCTGTGTGAGTTTTTGAATGTCTCTGTGCAAGTGAATAAAAGTTTGTGTGGGCCCAGCTCCCTTATAAAAACGACGATTTTTGAAAAATTTATCGAATCATCCGAAAAGCATGGGCACAGTCGCAGATTCAAATACGTCCTCAGTGGAATCTTGTGATTGGTATGCAAGAAATCTTCCGGAACATTGCAGGGAAAGACTGTATGTGTGAAAGGGGCTTAGGTCGGTTGGTCTTTACCAATAGGCAGCGTGTCACCTTGGGTTCATTTAGTTCAGCATCAAGCAGCAAGTCAATCAGCCACACACCACCAGAGCATATGTATCTCTCCTGGGTGGATGTCCTTGGGTGCAGATGGTCCTGTGTTAAGAAACCCCATCCAAGTCCCACTCAACCATGTAAACTCCTCATGGTCCCATCCCAGGAACCAACAAGAAACATATCAGAAGTGTATGGCCGCATTGCTTGAAAAAAGCTTTGGTTTTATTGATTTAAAATTAAACGTTAGTCAAAGTCTGCCAGACATGGTGTGATGTGGGTTTTTCTCCATCTTTATTTAGTTTCTGTTCACAGTTATTTTTTGTGTTCCGTGACAAATTCCTGAAAACGTATGATAACAATTTTGACTAGTGCTGGCTGATAATGACAAGTATTCATTGTCCATACCTTATATCATTGATATTGATGTGATATTAATAATGTGGTTACCAAAATGTATGCCAATTTCCTGTAAGCCATTGGCCGCAATGCAAATTAAATTAAAATGATTATGATGACCCAACTGACAAAAGGCATCAACTGTTCACTTCAGCTCAGCTGGAACGAGAATAGATATATCGGAAAATGAGATCCCTTTTTAAATGTAATGAATCCTATACGACCGGGAGGAAAAAGACAGGACAAGATCTGAGACAAGATAGTATTTTCATTTTCAAACATTACACCAATATTTTAACCAGCTCCAATTCACTGGAAGAATAAGAATCAAAATGTCAGCCAACCAAATGAAAGGTGACCTCGACTTTGTCGCTATGGCAACCTGGCTCAGAACGAGGATATGGTGTGTAATTTGGTGCTAAACGTATTGGACATACAGTATGGAGTGGATGGAACGATGAAGAGCACCTGCACACAGCAGCAAAGAGCAGTTGAAGAGCAAGCACAACCTCTTTACTGTTTTCAACATTCAACACTCCTACTGTCTGCTCGATGCCAAGCTTAAAATAAAAAAATGAGTATTTTAATGGAAGATCCTTCTCTGTCATCAAGCCCTCTGCAGAATACTCATCAAAAAACGTCCATCAACAAACACAAAGCAATCTATGCCAAAAAATACTGTTTACAATTTGAGGGGGATTCGTTTTCTTTTCCAGACCAATTCTAGTCTCAATTGGAGAAAAAAAATCAAGCGTGGCACATTTTCAATCTCACAAACATGCGATCTTCCGCATACCGCTTTGGGAATGTCAGGCACTTATTGAAAGGGAAAAAAAGAATAAACAAATTGGTTTTCTTTTAAATGGAAGGCCAGATAAAAGAAATTGCCTCCCTATTAACGTAGCCCTTCGTATTGAGAATCCATGAATGAACTCTCTCGCTTGACTATTCATCCACTCCGCAAGAGGCATTTTGGCTGCATCAAACCCAAATGTGTGCGAGGAGTCTGCCAAGGGCTCCGGCTCTCATTTTAAACTGATTACAGAACAGGGGGATGGAGGGGGGAGGGCAGGGGGAGGGAAGAAGGGGACGAAGGACGAGGAGTGTACAAGCTCGAAGAACTGTTATCTCTAAGTGTTTCTCGAGAAATGAGAACTCAAATACTCAAAGCCGAAACCGTCGGAGCGTCTGGGCCTCGTGGTGGGAACACCGGTCTAGCAAACGCCCTTAAGCGTTTTAATTGTAGCTCGGTGATTAAGGTTCAATAGCCACGTTGATTGATATTATCATCCCCAGACTGTGTTGATGAGTCATCCTACGCCTCATAAACCACCGTCATTACCAGATTTAAAGGGCCACTGTACCCTCTGGTATATTGTGCCACAGTGCCAGCAGATGCAGACCAGTGGGTAGGCTGGTGGGCTGATCTAGCCATCGACCACCTGGGGGGTGGACAGGCTCACGTGTGATGTCACTATAGGGTCGAATTTGAAAGGGCTTATATTGGCTAATCAACATTTCATCTGGTGGTAAAATAGGGGCCCTTCAAAACAAAGCAGATCTACTGATGTGGTGTGATGGGCGGTCGAAATCTGAAATGTTTTCTGCTATTTTTGGGATAGGATGCTCTACTCCTACTGTGTCCTCGGGACATTGCATTCTGGCTTGTTTGTCTGTTTCTCTCTACGCACATTCAAAAAGTGGAGGAGGCACAAACCTTGAAGTCAATGCTGAATAATGCATGAATACATTCCAGCAGGTTATCTGGACTTTAAATCAACTCCTGTTCAACCCCGACAAAGATGAGATATGAGCCAGTCTTGCAGGTTCTATCACAGACAGGACAGTGTAAGCGAAAGGTTCTGGGTTTATTCCACAACATCTGCAGTCTAACCTGTAGGGATCCTTGAGTAAGATGCCTCATCTATTCGCTGTCTCTGATGTCACTGGAAGTCATGTTGAGTGTAGGTGCTTAACAGCTAGTGGGTGTAAAATATCCACTTCATACCTTAAGAACCACTGCCCTAGAAGAAACCATGCAGTTTATAGGTGGAACAGTGTCGACCTTTTCCAAGTCACCTTGAACATGATCTCTTTTTAAAGTACTATTACCGCTAATCTAATATAACTCCCGCGTACAACCTACTATCATTATGCCCTTGAGCATGCTAAAGAATGTACAACCACACAGTCAACCACAATGATCTAATGCCAGCCCCTTCCCCTCAGTCCCATTTCTAACAATACTTCTACATACATTTCCCCAAGCAAATCCCATTGTCCAAAATTTCAACTTTCGCAAACGACGATAGAAGATCCCATACGTAGCCCTAAACGTCTTCCTCGCTGCAATATGCACTTTATTTTATGTTTACCACATGGCTCTGTTGCTCAGCTCTAGCGAGCGGGTACAAAGGGGCTCCGCTGCGGGCTGAAGTCGGTAGGAGAGAGCCCCGCCACCGGGGGGAGGGATGTGGTTGGGACAGAGGCCGAGGCTGTCAATCGCTGCACTCTTTATTTCACTCACAACCCACTGTGCTCAGACATGTACAGCGGGGGGGGGGGGGCTCACGTTTTTATGCTTCCAATGCAGTTTCACTTCATTTCAAGGACAAACAGAACCCAATGTTGGAATAGGTTTTCTTTGTTTTAGGAGGGAAACTAAACAGTCGGTTTGCACTGTTTGTAAGCAAAATCAACACGGCCCTCTGGACGTTTATTCAGCGTTAGAAATGTAGGCATTCAACACGATATCTCATGATACAATGCTCACTGTTTAGACTCGCGTCGCTTTTATAATCCCTGTCTGAAGGAAGTTGCCTCACCACAGATTTACAACTAAAGGTGTTTTTTCGAACATGTTTACATGAACCAAACAGAGACTTGGTACAGCAATATCGTCTGACGGTATCAATTAGCCCCTTAATTACTCCCACTGACTGGCATTATACCCAGTGTGGCATGGCCTGATGTAAACCTCTGTATGCTACAGTTTCACTTGGATGTACTGGCTAGGGGTGTTCAACTCCCAGCCAAAAAGTTATGGGTTGCAATGGCTGTAGCCTACCTGTAGGCATCATTGAGCAAGACCATTGCCTACATCTTAATTGCATGTATCTCAATAACTCAGTTATTCAGTAGTGACTCAGTAAGTCACTTTGGAAATGAGTCACTACAAACATTTGAATACACATTTGTATGAGAAGTGTAAACATTCTCGTCTTACTCTGGATTAAACCAAATACTAAGTAATTGAAACATGATTAGAAATCTATACAGGCCTAATAATTAACATTTCCATCCGTATCATTTCCCCGGACGCAACCATGGCAGTAAATAAACCATGTTCTTTCTACTTTTCCATGTTGGCTTTTCAAAATGTGTTTGGCTTCACAGCGAAGACAGCAGGTGCCAGAGGAGAAAGACCAAAAGAAAGAATGAAAGTAAGAGAGGAAAGGGTTAGGATGTGTTTTCTTCATTTTCCCGCCTTTGTTTTGGTTTAAGGGTTGAAACCGGGACAAAGGAGCCCAAGATGGCGGAGGCCTGCAAGGCCACTGAGGTGAAGGGTCCTCCAGTCTAACCGACACTAGTGTTCGCCACAATGGACGAGTTTAGCACACATCTTTTGTCAACCTCAGGATTAGTTGTTGTTCGTTTGGAAATTTGGCCGCCTCACAATTTATGACAAAGAAAAACACAAGAACGATTGCTGGGAGGGAACAGCAACCCAACCCCCCCCCCCCCCCCCCCCCCCCCCCCACACACACACACACACACATATACACACCTACGCACACATACACACGCACACACACAAACACACACCCCCCCACACACAGATACTCTTAAGTGAAGTGCTGTTAAGGTAATTCCTTCCTGAAGCGAGCCACCTGAGTCGCCACCATATTGACACAAGCGATAGTTTGTGAATGACAGACGAATGAATACTAACGAGGTTTTTTTGTTCAGGGGAGGAAAAAATAATGAAAGAGCTGAGTGTCTAATCTAACACTTAGATATAAGGATCGGCCAGTTCATTATATAGAACACTGCGCCTCTCAATGTGCGGTAACAACATACATCTAGCATGAATAAAATAATAAAATAAATGTGCCCTCCCAATTATCCAAAACCATCAAATTTCACATTCTCTCAAGCGATCAAAATAAAAAGTGTCACAAATACTTTGTTTTCATTTCGGCATCTCGCCGTCCTGTACCCATTGCCTGCCGACTGGAAGACTATGGATTATGAGTTATGGTTGAATGTTTGATGACAACATGTTGGTTTAAAGACCATATATGACCTGACCCTGTGTTCACACCTCTGGGTCTCTAATCCCCCCCAGTCCTCTGGTTTCCATCCTAATGCCTCCAACGCCAACCCTGCAGGTGTTAAGTTAGCCTCAGAAGAAAGGCCTTGTCTGTGTGTGTGTGTGTGTGTGTGTGTGTGTGTGTGTGTGTGTGTGTGTGTGTATTTAACATACAAGAGAGAGAGAGAGTACAGACAGTGAGAAAGTATAAGTGTACGAAACAAAGATTAGTAAAAGTCCTCACTAGACGTCTGTCTGTGAGGAGGAATCCTTTTTCTATCTTAAATTGGTATGTGTGTTTGTGTGCGTGCGCGCGTGTGTGTGTGTATGTTTGTGGTATTAGCAGGATCATGCCCCGCCTCGAGCAAAATATATCCACCACTTCAGACTCAAAGGCACTGTGAGTGCTCCTCTCCCATACACACACACATTGTAATTCACTCTCTCTCACTCACACACACCCATACACACACTGTAATTCCCTCTCTCTCACACACACTCTCTGTGTGAGAGTGAATTACAGAGTGTCTATGCGTACGTGTGTACGTGTGATTGTGCATGTGTGTGTGTGTGTGTGTGTATTCCCTCTCTCTCACACAAACACAGGCATGCCTGCACAGTTATTCACTCTCTCATACACCCACAGGCACACAGACACACACACACACATAGTGCTGCCAGAGTCCTAGAGCGCTTGGGCTGCAGGGTCTAATCCCAAACACATTTCTTGGAGGGGTCCAGCAGATCCCTGGCTGCTGGTCCACTACAGAGATCCAGGGCGGGAGCCACATGTCTGCCTTCTGTCAGCCTAGCGCGCATCCCCTGCCTGGATGACCACAGCGCGTGGCTAACACTCAGGTATGCAAGGTAAACACGAGCACATACAAACTGTTGCTTGCTTCTAGTGACACCCGGATAATATTAGAGGGTGGGCACGATGGTGTGTTCAACTCTCAGCCGAAAGGTTCTGGGGTTTTATTCCCACTGTCTACATGCCTACATCCTACCTGTAGGCACCGTTTGAGCAAGATGCCCTCTACCTGCTCCTTAATGACCTGTATCTGAAATCACTGTGAGTCACTTTGGATAAAAGAGTCTATGCCATGATTAAATTGCAAATAGATTAGAAGTTATGTTTAAACACAATAGGTTAATCAATTTTCTTTGTCGGGCTGAAACTGCTAACTATATTCTGCTGAGGTCTGTTTCTATGTTGTTGCTTTTTACATTGGCTCAGTGGGTGGTCAGCCCTGTTTAGTTTTGTTGTGCGTATTTCTTTTTACACTAAACAACAATTCCAGAGGCTTCCAGCTGTGCAGCTCATAGCATGTCAAACATGCAACATAATGACCGTAGTTATCGCAAAAGAAACATGATGGATGGCTGCTCTCGAGGTTGTAAAAACAACAAAAGGGCATTTTTGTATTCGTTTTTTTACGGATGTTTTTGGGGTTTTACAAACCAGCCACGCCAGCTTGTGTAATGTGCAGGAGATGAAAAGCTGTTTGAAGCCCATGAATAATAGTAGTTGTACACCTTTAGTCGTATCCTATGACTTATTCATCAGATTTAATGCCCTCAGCTGGGCCTCTGGATTGATTTCACAGGCCCAGTGGGATCTCCTGGGGGTTACCATGGATTCTGTTCGGCTGCCCTGTCAAACAATCCGCTGGGGATTATTACAGCCAGGAGACGCTGTGGAAAAATGGGCATCATGTCACGTATAAATCACGTATCATGTAGAAAATGATCTTTGGACCCCTCCATGAACGTCAGAACCCATTAGAGCCTTTGTGATACGACTATGAAGTCAGGGATTACGATTTTGTTTTTTTTATTATTAATTATTATTTTTACAATTTTGGTCAATGGGAATGGAAATAGGAGCAAAACAGATAGGATTGCACCCAACAAGAGTTTAAATAACTGTTGTTCTGGCTGGCAGTTGGTGCTCTAGTTTGTGTGGGAGGGCTGGACTGTGTTTTAGAGTGGATTGATTCTGAAAAAAAGGTTCAGACTCTGCTTGAGTACTGCGTGTACCATAGGATACAGAGGAGGTAAAAACGTGTTGTGTGTTTGTCTATTGATGACACTCAACACCTAGTGGATCTAATCTGGGCTAAGGCCCGGTTATTGATCGGGGTCGTGAGTGGCTGTTGATTGATTGGAAAGCGATGAGGTCAGAGGAAGGAGTCACAACAACAAAACATTTTCTCTTTTATGTGTGTACAATACATAGTGTGTGCACAATTACACTGCAGTTGTTATAGTATAATGAGTATCTCATAATAACCATAATACAAGGGATCTATTTCTCAAACCCTTCATTGAAACCGTAGGGACATGTGACGCCCTGACTGTTGTTCTACCACTGTGCACTCAATAGTTGGGGTTAACTGTGGACAACTGGCCTCTTCCAGCCCACAGACAAACAGTAATTGGACAACAGGCGACTGCAACACAAGCAGTGTATTTGACTCTTCTGTTACTGTACTGACCCCACCTGCCTTGGCATTGCTACTTTCCGGTTTCACAAAACTATCCCTCCACTTTCCAGCCTTTTTCATTTTTTAGGTTCCTATGATGCACATTTTAGCGAGCACCCAGGCCAAAATGGCCACCGATATTAAAGAGATCTCAAAGGCGACACTCATGGATTTGACCGAGTCTTGATCACGGCGTGTGGAGGGAGTGGTAAGTGATCTGAGTCTAAGTGTATCTGGAGCTGTGTTTTATTCCCGCTGAAGGGTACTGTCTTCTGCTACGATGGGTCAAAGGGCTTTGCATGTATATAATATCAATATACGGATATATAGATATTTTGTGGTTAGGCAATTTCTTAGTTTGACAAATTATGCCTTTTTGACCTTTCTGTTTATAAAAAGGACAGAGATGTCACTGTCCAAAGGCCAAATAAGTTTCCTGATGCTGTTTTAATTCCTTAAAACACTGCAATTACACCTGGAATAGAAGACAGATTAAAAGATATATCCTATTTAAATCAAGCATCTAAATGTTACATTTGTTGAACAAGTCTGTTTATCATAGAAAGCAAATGGCCAGTTGTCTGAGGCCTTCAACCATAGTCGTGATCATGGAACTCACCAAGTCAACCCCCCATCTGTTCCAGACCCCCAGAATCCCAGACCTCTCCCGGACCCCCAGATCCCCCATCACTAATCAGATAAAACTCTGCTCGCAGGCAAATTTGTTTTGGGTCTGGGTCAGGTTGTTCCAGTCGGCCAGCCAACAGACCTGTTGCTGAGTTAGGGCTAGGTCTATTTGTCTTAGTGTGTGTGTGTGTGTGTGTGTGTGTGTGTGTGTGTGTGTGTGTGTGTGTGTGTGTGTGTGTGTGTGTGTGTGTGTGTGTGTGTTTGACTGCACAGTACATCCAATTATTATTCATGGCTGCAATACATAGCAAAAGGCTGTAATTAGTTCCTAAAGGCTGCACGGAGAATGTGTATTTATTTATATTTATATTATTTAGCCTTTATTTACCCCGGGGAGGGACATATCTCTGACATACGTCTCTGGAAATCATAGAAAACAAACATGAACCGGGGAGAACATCTATTTTCACCCAGGTCCTGGATTCAAACCCAGGACCTATTGGTGTAATGATGGTTAGAAGATATAGAAGCCAATCAGTACTGTTTCACTCAAGCACAGGTCAACAGTAAGACATTTAGCGAAAGGGTCACGACACGATGTCCTACAGATGTGACTTGTATATCACCAATAACATTGGCAGTAGGCGAGAGATGGACCTACCCAACAGTAACGCTCAAGCTTTGAGGCACATCAAAAGGAATCAATCTCCAGTCATACCATATCAACAAATCAAGATCACTGAAATCCGTTGAAAACCTATTTTAACCATGTCGCGAAGCGCTGCTAAGGTGAGAAAAAGGGAATGACGTTTTCCAATCGGAGGGGATGATGGAGAAACCAACCGACAAACGTAAATCAGTTCAGAATGAGCAGTGCTCCGGTTGAGAGTCCCGACGAAGATTAAGGAGCACAGCTCGCCTTGGAAGAGGAGGGGGAGGTGGTGAGTGGGGCTTTTGTTCACGTTTGTGACGCTAGGCTGGTGGGGGTCAGAGGAAGCGAGAGAGAGGACAGGGAAAAACAAGCGGCAGATGTCACATCGCTGAGTCGGAGCTGATGATGGATGTGATGTAATGCAAGGTGCACCAGCACAAGCGGAGGTTCAGGTGGAGGAAGAAAGAGAGGAAGGGGGAAGGGTCCCATTTGTCATGCAGATAAGGAGGCAATCAGCCGCTCTTTGTCTCCCCCCCTGCTCGCAGAGGGGTTCCTCTGCTGGGGACACTGGGAGCCAGACACTAATCCCCTGGCCTTGTGTTCTCCACACACGCTCAGAAAGCCCCTGTCACACTACCTGGTGCGGGAGTGTGTGTGTGTGTGTGTGTGTGTGTGTGTGTGTGTGTGTGTGTGTGTGTGTGTGTGTGTGTGTGTGTGTGTGTGTGTGTGTGTGTGTGTGTGTGTGTGTGTGTGTGTGTGTGTGTATGGGGTCTCTGTGACGGGGTCTGACCTCTCTCATGGTACTCTCTCTCTCCCTCTCTTTCTCCCTCTCCATCGTCTGTCTCCCCCTCTCTTTCCCTGTCTGTCTCTCCCCCTCTGTGTGACTGTGTCCGTCACAACCTCTCTCTCCCCCGCTCACTCTCTGTCTGTTTCTCTCCCCTCGCTCTCTCCCTCCCTCTGTCCCTCTCTGTGGTTCGACAGGGAGAGCAGAGGACTGTAATAACCGCCATATTGTAGCGTGCGCTCAATGTCTGTCCTAGCTTAAATGTCACGTTCACTTTGGATCATTGTGTGATTCACAACTTTTAACATTTCTAAACTAGTGACTCATTGGTGCAAAGACAGCGGTAGTGTGTTGTGTATATATTGTTTTCATTAAGGTAAGACTAGAAAAACTACGCACAGCAACAAACTGAATACCTTACACCGATGTATTCACCCGTTTCCTTCTCCCATTCCCAATGGTGAGTGGGAAAAATCTGATCCTACCTTATGAATAAGACATGCTAGCCGAGAGTCACAAATTGCAAGCAATTAACATGCGCTAATTAAGATCGCAGGCTATCAGAACAAATCCTTGATGTAAAGCCCTGCCGTGAAATATATGCGAGGTTATGTGGAGGTAAGACGTGTTTTTTGCACTAATTATCTATTTACAGACAGTGTGTGTTCAGACTTTATTAGTCAGCAGGAGATCACTGCAGATATTGAGCATGGTGCTCAGACGACGCTGACCCAGATGGGTTAATAAACTTTGATTTTATTACCAGTCACTCCCACTGAATTAACCTCCAGTGTTGTCTCAGGCATTTCACGCCATAAAGTTTGAAACGGTAAATCGAACGACGTACAATACAACCCTGCAATAATGTGCTTTGTGTATAGCCCAACTGTAAATGTCATAGAAAAGTGACTGTGAAGTGGCTCACTGATAAATCACCTGGTCATTAAGTGAATGCACTCTACCCATGGAGTTAATAGGTACTCACCAACCAATTTGAATGCATATATATTTAACCCCCAAACAGAGAGTGTACAGGGAGAAAGGAGGCGGCAATTTTGAGAATAATGGCTCCAAATGTTGCAAACACTTGCCAAGGGCTTTGCTTCCCGGTGAACTCTGACAGCCGACGGCGTATACACCGGAAAAAAGCCATCAACAATTACCGATACATTACCAAATCACAACACATATTCCAAACAGCTGCATCCCTTACCAAATGCATTCGCCAAGTACAGTCAAAGAAGCCCTTTGTGACTGGAGGTAATGGACCTCCAGGGATATGCATGTTTTTTTTTTTGTTATCCCAAAAACTGTATCATTTTTCACACAAAGCGAAGCCCTTGAAGGGGCTTTAAAAATACATCTTTCTCTGAAATGCATCTGTTCTCTATTCATGACACACACTACCTCTAGCGCAGTATAAAAGTGGGTTAGGCCTATGTTGGAATTCTACACTCGTTGTTCTTTGAAATTGATCCAGCCATTTCTGAACAGACACAAGCGTACATGAAAGGCACGAGATCATCTTCGTGGTTCATAACGTAAAATAATTGTCTCTTTTTCACACATATCACAACATGATCATCTGAAATATACCTGAACCTAAAAATACCAAAAAATGTGTCAACTGTTTTATACATGGAACAGAAGATTCGCTATGCTGTGAATGATGTTTAGAAAAATACTCAACAATACAAAATAATGATATGCAATCATATAAACACACACACACACACAAAAAAAACACTATTAACAGTCCTAAAGGGACCCATCTGTTCCCATAACCAGGTTATTTTTTAAGACAATCAAATATAGCCTCCATGATGTAAGTTACAGTCCATTTTGTTGCTTTTAATGGCATTTTCTTGTTTTTGTTCATGCTACATGGAAATCAAAATGTTCCTTGAGGGGACAGTAAAGTATCTATGTGGGTTATTCACTTGAAAATACAACTTAATGGCTGATTTGTATAACATAGTTGAAAGAGAACTGAATAAGAATTACGTTAACATTGTTTTCCCAAAGAGTCGACAAATGTTCATTGAGACATTAGGGTTTATCTTGAGATTCCTTCGCCAAAAAGGGATAGGACTACTTCAAGTTCAGCTGTTTTGAATCCTGTAACGCAGGCAGCGGGAGACATCAGCTCTTCACATCACATTCATTTATCTATCAACATCTGAAATAGTGTGGTTAAGACGGGAAATATCAGTATAATATTTCCAGTCAACTCCCTTTACTAAAGAAAAACAAGAATTTAGATAAGTGAAAAATAAGATCAGAGGAAAAATTGTAGTATAGAAGGACATGCCTTGGATATGAACTTTGTAATAAAAAAAAGAACATGGGCTTAATTTATAATTTAATATAGTGTGTTGGCACCCACTCATACAGTACGAGTTGCAAAAACACAAAATATGTTAATAATAGAATCATCTAATGAAAGCATTGCCCAAGGCAAAAAGCACAATGGGTGGCTATTTTCTCATTTATTTGCTCATTTGTTTTTGAATTACCGCATTAATGAAATAAATGCTGCTTTTGATTTCAATTCCATTCAATTAAAAAACATCTAGGGGATGGAAAAAAAATAGTTTCCTTTTAATATATTTATATTAACAATATAAATTAATTAAAAAAAATGCATCATCTAGTGGTTAAATTTAAATAGACCACATTTCTAAAATACATAAAACCCACACAGACTCAAAAGGCTATGAGGCCGCATAGGCCTCTCCAATAAATTCCTCAGTGAATGTTTTATCTACCAATACGTTTTGTTTTATTCCTATCAGACTGGGCCCTGTAACTTCCAATAGCCCAGTAACAAAAGTGGTGCTTCACCAGTATACCAATGTATGAAGTTCCTCCCCGGATGGATGCACTCCTATTGATTTACACGTCTGTTGACTTTCTTCATACACGCCTCCTCTGGGTTACACACAAATCAAGTGACAAACCAAAGCCATATTTCATCCAAGCCCATCGAGCCTCTCACGACACGATCTGGACCCATAATTCCCTCGACAAACACGGCTGGAAAGTGAGATATATGACGGTAACAGAAGCTGGGCTGCTCAACCCAGGAGGAGGTGACATCATGCCAGACATCCAGAGAGGGCCGTCCCCTTCAACAAGCGTCCTCATTGTCATCATGACATGGCATCTCCGATCTACAGCGATAGCCCTCGCCTTAATCTCGTCCTCAAGAAGCTAGCCAAAGATGTTCCCCTGAAACGTGACACCTCGCTCCTCCACTACTGGGACAACTGGTGCCAGTACTAATTGAAATTGTGCATGCAAAGTGACAATAGCCAGGCCTTTGGGCAACCGGGATTAGAGGGTGAATAGAGAGAGATTCTTTGTGAAAGCCCACAGTGGCGGTTTGGCGTGCTGGCTCTCTGCATCTGCTCATTGGTCAGACTGAGAAAACATGGGATTGTATACGCTCGCTCATTTTACCTTCCATTTAATCCTATTTCAGAGTCCGCTTCCCCCCCCCCCCCCCCCCCCCCCCCACCCACCCACCCACCTCATGTCTTCTGTTACTCTTACACAAACGACGATCCTCCCATGTTACACTTCTCGAAGTCCTCTCATCGCACTCACACACACAATTACAGTTTGAATAACCGCTCGTCGATTAACATACGAAAGTGGTTTCACAAACTTCTTACAAAGATGGATTTACAAAAAACATTATCGAATACCGATCACGCTGTGCTTTCAACTCGCTGAGTTAAATAAAACCAAGGAATGCTGGAAAAGTGGATGAAGTATGCTTTACATAAGCAAATAGTATTTATTAGTATTAACATGGTTATTCTTAGGTTAATGTTTCGGGGGGAGTTGAATAAATGCAAGGCAAGGAGAGACACTCTGATGGGACACCAGTCTATTGCAAGGTCACACGAACACAGTCACACAGTGTAAATCCACATAGGTCTCCTGTATGCCTGATCTTCATGTATGAGTTGGTGGGAGGTAACCGGAGTAACCCATAGGAGACCCTGGGAGAACATGCAAACACGCAAACTATACGGTATGCCCACTATGGAAATCCCCACCGTAATGCTCTCTCGTGGAATACAGTCAACATAAAAACTGATGCAGAGACGAAATCCATGATTTTTTTAATTTATTTTAAAAAGATATCTCCCATTTCACTGAAGATGAATAGGCCTATTTATGCACTTCTGATTTGTGTATGTTGGCTATATGTCTCTATGTTTGAGGTTAGTCGGTATTTACCACCTCTTTACCTTGTATCCCCTCAGGAAGAGGCTGAGGTTGGATACCACACATGGATATGCTATCAGATGAAAAGCCAGGGAGCTCTCGGTCTTTCCCTCTCCGACCGGCTTCATACTATTAGCTTATGATATTCCACTCAAACAGCTTCAAAATGGCTTTCGTGCCACGCTGTGTTTCCTTCAGCACAAAAATCGAAAGTATGGCTTATACTGTAGGACAGAGATCTGGTCTCCAGCCTTCTCCATAAAAACGACCTGCCTACTAGATCCTCTAGTCTGGAGGTAGTTATGGGTGAGAAAAGAAAAAAGTCCACAAATTCATGAATATCTTTTCACATGTTTTGTTTGACAAGAGGTAGGCAAGCCATACAGGGTCTGGTTGACTTATATAATTGATATTTTCAAGCTATTTAAAGAAACATGAATTCCTGATGTACAACATTCAGAGTGCAGATTGTGCTAATGTATTTATATCAAAGCTAATCATGACACATTGTTTTTGGCTTCGAAAGAGGTCAATTAAATATATACCCTTTCTATATTAGTTTTCATTTTAAGGTCAGCTCAACGATGGGGAATGTACTGTAAACAATTGAACTGAAATAGGATAATAGTGTGAATTAAGGCAACCTGAAAAGAAAAAAGGTTGATTGTGGACTAATTCAGGAAAAGGTCATTATATTTGCATGATTAGAATTTCATTTTATATTCACATTACTGTAATAATCTAATCATTAATGGGAAGTCTCTCTGATTAATGGATACTTTTGATTGAATTGTATGAATAACTATTTTTTTCATAAAAGCTTTTCTTTACATTAACTAATTGTAGTATAGCAAAAACAATATCACTATAGCAATGAGAATGAGAATTGCGGCCGTCATTTAGAAAGTTATGTCCTGTCGTGTTGTGTTGTTTTTTTCAGTATAGTTCTGCAGTGACCTCTTTTTCAACCCTCCACTTCCATACGTAAGCCATCTCTGTCGTTCTCTTGGTTCTGATTGGTCGTTGTGTTCCAAATGATTCTGATTGGTTGTGTGGTAAATGGAGGCCACTGTGTTGGCGAGGGATCTACTCGATGTTCTATGATGAAAAAAAAAATATATATATAAGGAAAAATGAATAGCCTCAACTCAGCTATAGATCAGCGAAGCATGCATATTTTAGCATACTTCAATCAAGAACCACTATAGTATTTATACGGTGGCCTTTTTAGACTGATCTTGGCTCCAGGATACTCTGCAGAGAGGAACCTCAGTCAGTAGAGATGTTGCCACGTTGTGTGAAGCCCCGAAAGGCTATTTGTTTGTTGCCTTTGGTCTAAAATGGCACATAGAATATAGGCTTTCAGTGAGCCTATGCATGGAGATAACATTGCATATCGTATTGTCTGTGCTTTCATTCCTGAACCAGTGGTTCAGTGGTAACTGGAGCGTGGTTAGGGACAGATGTAATTATGTTAGGGGACATTGTTATTTCCTGTGGGATAAACTTGAGATAAACACTTCAGAGAAAGAGCTTAGATATTCAAGTTTTTAAGCTCTTTATCAAATAAATAATATAGAATATAATAATATAATGGAAGTGTTTTCTGGATGTAAACATACCTTTTAAATTATTTTAAATATATACTTTTTTTATGAAAAGCATATTTATTATATTTCAAAACAATTAATATTACTGGTGATTTTGCCAAGGATATACTTAAATAATATGGGCACGTCTGTCAGATAGGATATAAATAACATTGGTAGCCTACAATATAAAAAAAAACATTCAAATATATACCCTTACTCGTAATTGTACTTGTTTATAAAGTGTTAATAAAATGAGTGAAATTAATGCAATAATGTTTTTGAATTGTTTTAATCTAGAATGAGCATAACATTGACTACAGTAGGACTAATGTAGGCCTACGTTGGTTATTAACTAATAATTGGTATTAGAACTAATAATTATGTAGACTATTTTAAACAGTCCAAGCGAATGAGTGTCCCCAACCTTTGAATTAAGAATACCATATTTATTATCCTTCTATACTGGATCTTTTTTTATATATATATATATATATATATATACAGTTTCCCAACTGGACGTGTAAATATAAGGTCAGGTCCTTGCTGACAAAAAAGAAGAGACCTTACGGAATAGAGTGGAACCGATTGCCTCCACTCTTAATTAATCAGCGAAACTGGGCAGGCACCCTTCACTGCAGACCGCTGAAATCACCTGCGTATTGTGGTTATTTAATGAAATTGTGGGGAGATTAGCTTGCGCCCAACAGCCAAATATACAGAAGAAACCCATGATCACTTATTCAACCTGTTTCATTGTCTGGTCGATCAGGGCTTCACGTCCCAGTGCAATGCAGTGGCTACGAGACAGGCTCTAAAGATGGATCCATAGTTATTAAGCACTCGTCTTTTAGATAGGGGCCATCGCTTTTATGTGCTGTAAATCGTTTGCATGACGGTTGTGTTGTTATTCACCTTTTGTCTACACCGGGGGGAAACCGCTACACGGTCAGTAGTCTACGTTGAAAGTCATCTGTCACTTTGTGTATGAGCGGCGGTCCTGTGGGCATAACCGCACACACACACAATGCAACGTGCAACGGGCCTATTATAATGTATGTGATCTGACAATGGCGTTTAGGCTGAAACACGTGCGAGTTCCCCTCAAGGTAAAGCTTCGTGGTGACAGAAGGCATCACTACCTGCGGAGGGTTCAGTCACGGCATGTTTGCTCCCGAATTCCACACTATTGGGTTAATACTGGCATTGGTTTACCACCTGCAGAATAACAATGACACAAGCTTTGTCGCTAATGTTCAGTAGAAAAGTAAGGGGTGGGAAAAATCCGTTAATAATGACTTGGGCAAAGAGCAAAAATCTACTAGTGTTTCATGATGCATGCGCTATGTCGGAAACTCAAGCCGGCAAGAGATGTGAGACTGATATCAACCTTACCTTCAACAGCTATTACGGTGTGTATTATCCATAATATCCATAGAATATCCATTGTTGGTGACTTTGGACAGAAGATTTGAAGGCCCAGACATTCAAATAAAATACGTCCTGAAAGCCATTGACAGCTAAAAGCCGAGAGAGGATACGCGGACCTTTGCCTCCGACACAGCGCTCCCAGATACCAGAGAAAAATAACTCAAATCGCGACCACGTTTGGACGAGACCATCTAACGCAGACAGAGGGGAGCGCGGTGCAAAGAATGCACTTTGCACGATGCTAAACGTTTATAGAGAGTATAATATCCTTTCGCAATTTCGTTAAATATACATACTATGTTATTTTTAAATACAGAGTCTCACATAGACGAAGTTCATAATTTTTAATGATCGAATCTTACGCACCTAATTACGAACCGACCCCCATTCATGGGGAGTTATTTCACCCTGCTGTCAGTCACCAACAGAAAGATTCAACAAACTGCCTCACTTACCGATAATTAAGTACTTTGGGACCATTCGGACCTTTTGTAAATGATTGGCCACATACTTGGTCGTTTCTTGTCCAGCGCTTCACAGCTATGGGAATACCGTGTTCAAATTGCTCTCTTAGTTACTTAACCCTCAATTATATGCCTCATGTGGGCCACACTTGGAGCTTTTGCCGCTCAAACAGGTGACAAGAAGTATGGAGATCGTGTGAAGAGTAAGTGCATGGCCGTCTTATTTTCTGTTATTGCACAACGTGTTCAGATTCAAGTATCCCGCCTTGACTTTTACTGCTGAGCTGTAGTGATGCACTGTAAAGTAGTGTATTATATATATAAACAAATAAAACAAATGATTCATGGATTAACATATGGCTGGAGTGAATTTAACTAATGAAGAAAATAGAACGTAACAAAAAAAAAACACGTGTCGAACACATGCATTGCATGCGTTTAAAAACTATGTTTTTATTGCCGTGTATATTCAAGACCCATGCTAATATTTGTAAATACAATGTTATAAATAGGATCTTGCTGGAGTTTTAAACAGTGTCGTCTAATAACAACACTGCTATGGCTGCCCAATACATTATATAGGAATCGTATGGAACATCCAAAAAAGAATAGACCACATTATAACATGTAGAATAGGCCATAAATACATTAAATACATACATCATAACTGCCATACTTTCTACATTATTATATTACACATATCCACACACACACGTATATAGTGTCATTGTCATGGAAATATGAATCGTAATTTTAATATAAGATCATGTACAAATTAAACAAACCTTGTTTATATAATTACTAATCAATTGAAATGGCATTTGTATACATTCTCCTTGCACCAAGAAATGTTTCCCTTCCTCTAATTGAATGGTGTTAAGGTAGTTTGCATTTCTATTCCAGCTGTAGCCATAAAGGATGATACTGAGGCCATGCCAATCTACCGACTTCTTTGATGTGTAGATTCCTTTAGTTGTCTTGCAGTCTTGCTTGCAGCCTTGCAGACATGGCCACTTCCCCCCATAGTGTATTTAAAATTAACTCCCGCCATGGCTAATCCTTAAGTCTCCACGATGGGCTCTCCCCTCACCTTTGTCTCCTTTGTTGTTACTGCCCACGATGTGAAAGTTTCCCTGTAAGAATCATGTACATCCATTCATTAAGGATGCTTGGTAAATCACTGCCTCTATCTCCCCATGATCATGCTCCAAAATTAAATTATGCCGTCAAGAAGTGTCTTAAAATAAGTTATTCTTCATCAGTCCTCATTCCATGATATAATCACCATTTTCAAGTAGCAAGCACAAGGTGAAATCCTTTTATCAATCTTAACATATGGCTTCATCATTATATTTCGCAAAGATATCCCTGGAATGGCTGAGGACCAAACTACATTTGAATCAGTTTGTGTTTGGGTCACAGTGAATGTATTTCAGTTGACACCATGAAAAAGATGTTGTTTTCGCAGTAACTTTGCCGCTAGTCATTCTTCAATCGATTTCCTATCAATAAAAATGTAATGCATGTGCATGACATATACTCAAAACCTTAACACATTCAATTGTGGATGGCTATTCTTTAAGCTTAGCTGTCAATGTTTGGCCAACAAAAAGACCATGGTACTCTATGCAAGACTATAGCTGACGTTTCTATAATGTAGTACAAAACAGGCTCCTCTCCCTATGGCAGCTGCCAGGGTAATCCAGCAGTATTTGAGCTATTCAACATGAGTAATAAAGTAAACAAAACGCAAATTGGATTTAAGGCTGTGTATGCAGAAGTACAGTGAACCACGTTGAAATGCAGGAATCAAGCATTAAACGTGCCATAAAATCCACCATAATAGGCACCTGGTAGTTATAATACATCACTATGTGTCCTTTGAGAGCCAAGCTAACAAAGCTGTAGATCTTGCTCTCGGGTGAGTTCAAAAAGCCACGGTAGTTTACATTACGCCCCCACAGACCAAGGCAGTATTGATTCCAGGTCAATCGACTGGGCTGGCTCCCAGGGCAAGCCCAGGTGGCTGGGGGACAGGGAGGGATGTATGGAGACAGTATGGAGTACCAGGCACCTGGAGAATGGGCATCCAAGCCTCTGAAATTATGTTAATGATCTTCATCAGATGGTCCAGGCTGGTAAACAACTGTAAAAAGATTTCCCATGAAGGAGAAGACAGGACTGGTGGTGTCCATTAGGACATGTTTTAACCATAGGATGAGTTAATGGTTATAAGATTGAAAAAGGAAATAAAAACAGGATGATATAACTGTAATGTAATGGTGCGTTGTCGTCTTATCTTGTTTGTATGATGAAGAATGTGGGAGAGATCACAGGTACGATGATTTAGACATGCATTTTTTTTTCTAGAAACAAAATGTGCAGGAAATTCAAAACAAATGTGGGACTAGGGAGGAATTGATTTTTAATCAAACAAGATCAGTCTAGTTGTGTAGGTCAAATAACCCACTTATCAACTAATGATGGAATTGCTATCAAAGTCTATCATTATTTTATCTTTCATAATCACTTTTTCGCATAATTCTTTGTTTATGTTCTATTATTATTAGATAAACAAATAATTTCTATTTTTAAGAATTGTCATTTAAATATAATTTTTATAAAATCTGCTTTATTGTGCATTTTCTAATAATAATTTACAACAAATCGGATAAAAAACGATTAGCATACGTTATAATTATAATTTGCCACTAACCAATCTTTTTTACCATTCAATTTAGTTTAGTTAAACATATATTTAAACACATTAATTGATCATGCAATAGTTGTAAGATTGTAAAATAATACCAAAACTGTTATGCCATTTGTATCCTACTTGTTTTTCATTGTCCTACTTCAATATACATTACATATTTAACTTTCAGTATAAATACCCAAATACAGTAGGTTTATTTAATACAGAGTAATTTACTACAACTTGTTTGTGTAAGAAATCTGCCAAACCCCATTATATCAGAAAAATATACAAGTGCTTTTACGGCAATGGAATACCTGAATTTGGATTGGATGTTGATGAAAGTTAAGTATGGCGAAGTCCAATGACATACAGATGGAGCGCTGCGCGTTTTGTTTGCGTGCGAAGGCCTACTTGCGTGTGTAAAATATGTTTGGGGGGATATGATATGAACAATCGAAATGGTCAAATGGTTCACAGACACGACATTTGCAAACAAATCTTAGCAATGTAGTAAATAAGCTGATGATGTACCGTTGTCCTTCCATTGCTATACAGTAGAGAGAATATGCGGTTTATCTTTTCTCGGGTCCGCAGCGTCATTGCTTCAACACTGCCACCTAGAGTTTTTAGAATGTAATGTATACTCAAATTCGTTAGCTGCTGTGGTCACACTGTGTGTGTGTGTGTGTGTGTGTGTGTGTGTGTGTGTGTGTGTGTGTGTGTGTGTGTGTGTGTGTGTGTGTGTGTGTGTGTGTGTGTGTGTGTGTGTGTGTGTGTGTGTGTGTGTGTGTGTGTGTGTGTGTGTGTGTGTGTGTGTGTGTGTGTGTGTGTGTGTCGTCCTTTGGGTCAACGTTTTATGAAACAACTGAACACAGGTGCATTAAATGCACTTCTCAACAGACTCGTAACATTGCTATTTGCCGTCTCCAAGTTAAAAAACTATTGCCATCATTTCAAAACCTCAAGCCTTGAGATATAGCTAAATCTGACATAGCCTGTCTCTCAGTATGAACAATAGCTCCTCATTCAAGCACTGGCAGTATCCCCACAGGATACTCCTGTGGGGACCCCTTAACTTAAGGGGAGATAACCACCCATAACCACACCTCTTTCAGATAAGCACGCTGGACTGGAGCCGAGTTCACCTTCCTCCCTGAAGAGCTTAGCATGGGGGCACAGCCCACAGTCAGTGGCAGGTCTGGGGTCAGCAGCTGCATGCAAAATGTGGGAAGGAGAACGATTGGGCATGATTTCTATTAAGATTGACTTGCGAGCCCAGAACCTATGCTGAGAGAGTAAGACGTATGGAGATTTGGTGTTCTGAACTGGATGGACATTTATCATATAGATGTGAAACAAGTTCACAGCAACGGTTTTAATGGCAGTATAACAATAGAATAGGCTGGGATTTATTAAGACGACCCATCTGGGTCATGTATGCAAGATATGCCCTAAATTATCTTGTATATTTAAATATTACAAGATATGCCCTGAGAATTTAATAAGTAATGGGGGTTTTAGATATTATTTGGGGAATTTTTAATATTTGTAATCTATGATATATTCATGTAATTCTTTGTTACCCAAGCTGGATTCTTTAAACCAGAGTTGAAATTTATAATCAGATCCGGTCAGTATAGACTATCTATAGTCATAATACACCATAACAACACGACAACGATTTGGTAATATTCCCATATTATCATTGTGATATTATTTTAATCTATCCATCATCGATTTTAACTGCCTATATTAACACTGGGCTGAAGATAATGACACAAAAACAGATATGTTTAGAGATAAATTAAAAGATATGCTTAAAAATAATGATGTACATGACTGCTGATCCTCAAAACATCCTTAATAAATCAGTTCTTTCATTCACTGATACACTGAGTGATGTTAGTAAGTTAGTTATATTTTTTCTCCAGCCAATTATATACAATAACAACAAATACTGTTATGAAAGTGGTAAATAATACTAAATCATTCTGTCAAAAATCTAACAAAATCAAACACTATTATCTGACCGGAAGAAAAGGGTATAGGCTGAAGCCTAAGCTTATTGTGCCTATAATACTTCACAATTATCCTTGCTCTACCCAAAATATCTGTGAATTAAAACAAACAACAAATAAATAAATGTAATAAACACAACAGCATGTGACCGAAACAAAACAATGAATTTCCCTTCCTTTCTCAGTGTTGGCCACAGCTTTTTTCAAATAATATTTTTTTTGAGATTTTGTTATTATCACTACATTATTTTAGTCAATTATTACAACTATTCCATCATTTGACCCCTTTAACTGTCAAAAGACATTTTTGTCAAATTTGTCGTTTGTCCTTTTTTTTTCTTCAAACGTCTAATTCCCCCTTCATTGAAAAACAACCCTAGGATACAGTCAGGAAGTGTTCGGTCGTTTGCTCTTAACATTATTTGTAGAGTTTAAAGTCGAAGTCCATACATTTTAAGGCAAAGGAATTCATAAATAATGAGTTGGTATAATCAGCCGCATGTCTCCTTCTCTTTTGATTTTAATTCACTATAAAAGGGGATTTTGTTTATGCTCACTAAAGTAGACGCCATGGTTGGGTATATGCACATTTGTAGTTTGTGCATGACATTTTTATTTCATATTTAATGCATAACAATAACAAACAAAAACAGAAACTATAATATGACAATTAAGCTTTGACCGAAATACAGTACCATATTTAATGCTGGAACTGTAGCTTTGTTTATAATTTGTTTTCGAATTTTAGCGTCAAGTTTAAGCTTTGGCATGACTAAGATCATCATTTAATGTAGAAAGCAAATTTGTGGCGTTTCATGTCAGTAATTGAAGAATTGTTTTGATTAAAAAAATGATGTGTATGCCAATGTACACATAACTAATATTTCTGTTACTAGCTCATATATAAATATTTATTATCACCAGCATAATACAGAAATGTAACCAATATATCATATCAGTTTACGAATTGATCATTTTAGTATATAATTAAACAGGATTTTATATATATATATTCAGGCAGTATATATCTGAGGAAATACGATCATGTCTTTATAGATTTAGAAAATGATGTACAATTTTCAATAATTTGTATTTGAGTGAATTCATACTGTGAATACCAAGCAGCTTTCCTCAACTCGACCGTCAAAGCATTTAAACCAAGCTGCGGTTCTTCAGCTGTTCTGGGCTCGGTATTGTATTTCAAAAGCTGAACACGTTCATCTCGGACCATCAAGATAAAATCATTTCCCAGAATCGTCATATGGACCCCACAGTATACGTTATAGCAGTATTTACAACATTTAGAGTATTATCTTCGATATACATTTATATTTTATGATAGCTTTACTTTTTAAGTGTCTTTCACAATCTTCTAAAGATCTATAAAATGTATTATATTTATTATTCATATTATTAGTATTCTTAGTCATATTATTATTCATAATTACTAAAAAAGCAAACTTATTCAGCAAATAATTCATGATTTATGAGGGGTTATTTTTTAACTATGAATTAAATTGTGAACATGAATTGAATACCCCAACAGAAAAACGGTATTTTTCCTCTCCTGGTTTCAGTCTCTCTGTCCATCCAGACCGTGGAGCAGCAAGGAGCACCAGATGGACTGACCACCAGGATGTTCTACTAAGAGGATTCCCTTCCTTCGCCCAGCACTGGGGGGGGGGGCGTCTTTTCCACACAGACTACTTCCTCCTGGTGACCCGGCCGGGTTGGGCTTACAGGGGGGTTGCAGGGACCAGAGCCATGGAGTTAAGCCTTGCTTCTAACCTCCTTCTGGGGGTCGCGACTCCCCTTGGCAGAGTCACGGCCGACCTTAGACCTCAAGACTCCTTAGTCTGAGGCGAGTTACAATGCACCAGCAGCAGCCAGGTGTAAATGCTGAAAGTCATGAAGAGTCTTCAGGTTTTTCTCCTTAGTCTGTCGCCTTCTCTCTCGCCCTCTTTCTCTGAGGTACATGTCTGTTCATTTTTTTTTTATAATTCTGCAACATATTGGCAAAGACATATGACCATAAAAAGATATGACTTTAATTCTGATTTCACATCCAAGGATATTGATTAAGAAAGGGACAGTTAATAATTATTATCCATCGTTTCTTTCCTAACATGATATGCCAACATGAAATAGCTACAATAGCCAGGTTACATTGCAAGTTAGGGATCGTACCCCAATGTCTGCCGTCTACCTGTAGAGTATCCTTGAGCAAGGCGTCTAATTCCGTGCTGCTCATTGCTCGTGAGGTCTAAAAAATATATTTGCTCCAAGATTCTGTGGATAACAGTATCTGCCAAATTACTTAATAGTTGTAGACCCAAAAGCTAAAGTACATAATATTCATAATGATGAGCCTTACATTTTCTGAATTTCCTGTATGGAATTAAAACAGCATTTTATATCCTATCTTATATTGTTAAATTAATGTAACATGGATATGTCACTAGCGTTTGGGCTTTTATTCAGAACAATGCATTTTATTCAGAACTTTAAAATGTATTAAGGTATTTCTGAGTCAGTTTCAAATGTTTTAAGAATCATGCCTTTAATATGTAATATATTTTGCTTTCCCTTTTTGATTAACAATATTAAACTGCTTTTACTTATCTTTACATTTTGTATAAGACTATTGTATTGTATTGATTATAATGCATATCATTTGGAGTTATAATCTTAGGACTCTGCAAATTACAGTAATTCATATGGATTCTTAATTTCTTCTATTCCATAAATGTGTGCACAAACAGAAATGTCACTGAAAGACTGGCGGCATTTTAATATTTGATATTGTCCACGGTTTAGCAAATTTCCTAAGGGTCATGAACACATTGAAATTGCAGAATAAAAAACTGAAAATAGTAGCTTCTGCATTCATGCGGAATTCATGCGCGCGTGTGTGTGTTGTTGCACTCTAAACACGACGTGCACGCTCACGAGCGCGTCAGTCAAACGTGCACGAGTACTCATGGAACCATTTGTGTGGAGTCCGTGCGAAAAAGAAGAAATCACCAGAAGCGTTGGCTGGGAACGGAGAATTAGAGCAGAAAGAAGAAGAAACAAAAGAAAAAGAAGAGCAGAGGAAGAAAACATGACGTGAAAGAATACTAGATGATAATAAAACACAACACCAGGTCGGAGCATCCAGAGGTCATCGCCATGGCAACCTTTGCCAGGAGAAATGGCTGACCCCCCCCCACCCCGCCCATCCATACAAGCGGCGCACAGATTGTAGGTCACATATGGTGCCGGCGATCCAATCACGTCTTATCTGGCTGGACCCGCTTGTCATAAATTACACCACAAAGCCAGTCTACACTCAGGCTCAAATCATCCAAAGACACAGTTTAATGATAATGGGCATGTTTACAACATGTTGACACAGTGAGCACCATCCACACACACACACACACACACACACACACACACACACACACACACACACACACACACACACACACACACACACACACACACACACACACACACACACACACACACACACACACACACACACACACACACACACACACACACACACACACACACACACCAGATCCCAGCACTAATTCATAAAAATGGCCATGTATTATATGGTATCATCATGGCTACACAACCTGCAGAAAGACATGTCAGCTGACATCTCCAATGGTAAGAGTTTAAGAATGATGCATAGAGCCCACGGGCATAAAATAGCTGAGGAAGGTTCCAAGCATACATTTGGAAGATATGTTTTTAAGCTGAAAAGCTGCACAAATGTACAGTTAAAGGTTCAACAAAGATTAACATGTGTTCTCAAAATCTACTTAAAAGAATAACCCCAAAAAGGCTTTTTCTGTTATTTTTTCTTAATTCAATATTCTTAAAGAAACATTATATATAGATATATTCATACTCTTCAATCTGATGATGTTTTTATTTTCAAACTGCAACACAAGTTTCAAATACCAGTAGGCCTATGTCAGTTGAGCTTTGAACATCGACATCTATACGTCTGTAACTCCCAGATCAGATAGAGGGGAGCTCTGTTCTGCTTTAGCGCCGCATAACAACACATTCTGCTCTGAATGATTCATGGTGTTAGCATGCAGTGGGGAAGGCCAGATGCAGCGGAATCAGACGTTTTAGACGTTAAAGAGGAGAGGTGTACACCCATGGAAATGTATAATATGCCACATACTCCAAATGAAAAACAGACAAAGTGAATCCCAACGGAATCTCAGAATACTCCCATCATGAATATTTCATCAACTCAAAAGACAAAACGAAAATCAGTTGATGTAACACCAGTACCCCCACCAGATCCACTTTGGCTTTGATTGAAAGGGGTGGGGACCCCTTCCAATCAAAGCCAAAGTGGATCTTTTTGGGCTTGAATGGGTTTTCAAATTCAGAACCACGTCAGTACAGATATTTGCAAACCACATTTTTCAACCGGTGTTAAGGCCACTGGTGTGTGTGTGTGTGTGTGTGTGTGTGTGTGTGTGTGTGTGTGTGTGTGTGTGTGTGTGTGTGTGTGTGTGTGTGTGTGTGTGTGTGTGTGTGTGTGTGTGTGTGTGTGTGTGTGAGAGACCCCTGCTGGTTCTCGTTCCATGGTCACCGGCCCGTTGCGAGAGATTTCATGAGTGAACAGGCAATAACCAAGGGTGACTGGATTCTCACCTTCGTCCGACATGTCACAGTTACAACAAAGGGGCCCTACTATTAGCCATATGGAGAAACGTATGGCCCTGACCGAAAACACACATTGTTATCAAATGTGTAGCCTAAGCTTGTCGTCGCTATAACTACATCTTGAAGGATTTCCTCACTGTCATCCGCACAAATCATAAATCAAGGTAAAGAAGGGTTTGAATTTCTTTCTTTTTTTTAAAGGTTTTTGACAAAGCTATAAAATGTATGTTACATGTTAGCTAGTTTCTAGCTTGTGGTTTACTTTTTAACTTGCCATTTACTTTGGAAAGAGGAACAGGCTTGTATTGTGTACTTATGGGAAGCTATGTTTAAAGTGGTCATACGTTTGAAAAATGTGTTTAAGCCAAGTTAATTGTATTAAAATTAAGTAAAACAGCAATTCAAATTAGACAGTTTTCTTTTAGGTTGTTTTGTATTATCAAGGAAATTATATATCATTTTTATTTAAATTGTCACTTTATTGGGTTTCCACAGTACTATTGATGCAATGTCCAACTTCTACCATATTTAGCGGAAGTACATCGTGGCTAGCTAGTGTTGAATCTAAAAGGTTACATAAAATAATAATAGGAATATGACATCCATTGTGTTACATTTTTTTAAGTTGTTCTATTTGTATAACAGGCATCCGTGTCTTATAAAATGTATTAACGGATCAGAGAGTGTGATGGAACTTTCTAGAAAAGTCAACTTCACTCAGCGTTTTCCAACTGAATCATTTAATGCTAATCTCTCACACGGCTTGTTTCCAAAAGGAATGCTGCCCTCGCCTTCTGAAACGCTAGCGAGATTAAGAAAGAAAAAAAAAGTGCCATTGGAGCGAAAAGGTGACTAGTTCAACGGCGTGACGATAACGCGATCCGATATCGCTTGGAAACGTCTCGTCTGCAAATTGAAAAAAATTGACCTTCCGCGGCGGGGTGACACGAGCCTGCTCTCCGAGATGTCGCGCAGGCTAAGTGGAGTTTTTCAGAGCAAGGCTCAGCTTCGCCTGGAGGAAGGAGAAATATTTTATGAGTAATTTAATATCTGGCACACAAGAACATGCCGGTCTTTTTCCGGTCCCAGAAATAGAATAGGGTTTTGGAAGAAGAAGAAGCAGCAGCAATTTGGGCAGAGCGGCAGATAGTGTTATGTACTGTACATCCACCAATTACCTTCAAGCCTGCTCCGTGTGTGTGTGTGTATGCGCATGCGCATGCGCGCGCGCGCGCGTGTGCGCGGCGCGCGTGTGCGCGCGTGCGTGCGTGCGTGCGTGCGTGCGTGCGTGTGTGTGTCTTGGGCACTTACAACCTGTCTAGTTTCGATGCTCTTTGAACTGAAATTGTATGCACTCCTTCCTAGCCCCGGGACTAACTCAAAACTCCTGCTACAGGAAGTCTTTCAATGGCTTTTTGCTTGTGTGTTACACAACAATATATACTTATTATTCTTTTTAGCTCCTAATGCGTTCATGATTCTCTCTTTGTCCGTTGCATGTCCTGTTAATTTCCCGAAGGTCAAATCCAGCTTTGAGGTCATGTCATTCTTACTCACCCATTTGTGGTCTCCAAATGTATATGTTTTTTTAACCTCACCATACATACGTATTCAATTCTGACCCCACGAGACAAATCAAAGTCACCAAAAAAATCCTTAAGTAGAGAGAAGACGCTATGGACGTAACTATAGTTTTATTTGAAGCTGGGAAGGTAATGATAATGCTGGGGAAAAGGATTAGGGCTGCACCCACCCACTAACCACACCACCTCAGCCAGCCCTCACCCTAGCCCTGTTGGGGTGTTCTCTGGCCATGTGGAGGAATGGCTTTCTCTCAGACGCTTCTGAGGCTAGAAATCGATTGGCCGTCATCAGGCTGCCAGCCCACATAACACACGGTCCGCTGAGATTGTGTGTGTGTGTGTGTGTGTGTGTGTGTGTGTGTGTGTGTGTGTGTGTGTGTGTGTGTGTGTGTGTGTGTGTGTGTGTGTGTGTGTGTGTGTGTGTGTGTGTGTGTGTGTGTGTGTGTGTGTGTGTGTGTGTGTGTGTGTGTGTGTGTGTGTGTGTGGCAAGGCTCATATTTGACACTATGCACACAAGCCGCTTATGAAATAAATAATTTTGCAATAATCTTTTGTAACCTCAAATATAGTGTGTGTAAACCTTGTTTGCTTATTATTAGAAGTGGCACCTCACGCATATCCATGTGGATTAAGACACTCAGTTTAAAAAGTAGGACACATTTGCATGAAAATATCAAAAGCACAGTCTAGCCTTTTGCACTTAATAATTTAAAGATGTGAAGCCAGACTTAATACAACTAGCATACTTACAATTTTAAAGTTGTGTTATTTCATTCATCACTATTTGTTCGCGTGTTGTTTTATCCAAAAAAAACGGAATAAGCATTTTCTATGCATAGTGTGTGGCGCTCTGTGTGGCAGTGTATTGGAATCGTATACGTTGTTTTATTCATGTGCATATTATCTATGTGTGTTTGTAGGGCATTGTGGGAATTTCCCTTTGGGCGCGTTACTGTGGTCTTTCATTTATGTGTGTGAGGTGGGTCTGAGCATGGTCCTAGCATGTCCATGCCTCTCCTAGCCCTGACTCTGAACATAAGCCCTCGGCCATCGCAATTCAGATCGACAGGGGTCAAACCAGGGTCAGAGGGGCGGGGATGAAGGGGGGTGCAGTAACTGAACACAAGTCAAGGCAGGGAGAGAAGAAACTAGAAGAAGTCCATCCCTGGGCACAGTCGTCCGGTTAGCTCCATGTAAAACTCCATGAACCCAGCGCATCAGGATCTTCCCTAGTGCGTGATATTAATAGAGAGAGGCAGTTCAATGTCTCTATGTAGACTGTGGGGTTTAGGCAGAGCGGGGGGAATTGTGTTGGGAGTTTCCCCTGCACGGCCCTGTCGTGTGTAATGTATACCTCCGCTGTGATGTATATCCGCAGTGTTGTGCATCTTCTGCAGCCGTTTAGTGTCCCCTTTTTGGGTGAATAACTGGAACCAGGCCTGTGCCAACCCAAAGGAATCACACCAGTGGTTTGTTTTTGGGGGAATACGTCAGAATTTGTGAAAACATCCCTTGAACGGCGCCGATGATCACCGCAGGACGTTCACGGAAAGGGAACAGTACTCCCACACAAAAACAGGCTACTCCCTGATTTGAGCCCAGGAGGGAGGTGCTCGTACAAACTGCCTTGGCTTGCTAGTTCATGGAGCAATGGATTGATTAAAACACCCTAAATCACCTAAAGTGGGAATAGGTTTCGGATGTACCAAGTCACAGCTGCCTTCAACTTCTGAAGTGGACAGTTTGCAGACATGGACACAGGACAGAATCTTCTGAATTGTGAGGGTCCTGGCTGAGAAACATTTTGTTAAAAGGCCTACCACTGCTTGGATAGGTGCTTTGATAAGTAAAAGATTATCCTTCCAAAAGCTGGATGGAAAAACAACTGGATTGGCATTTCTCTGAATTCTGTTTGATTCCCCTTGATGGTCTTATCTTAACTCAGAGCATCCTAACATTGCTTTAATTTTCACGTCTTTCCGTGGTTGTGATGTCTGTTGCCTGAGAGGACACAGCAGTCTTCAAGGTAATGTGGTGGATGGGCGGTGCGTTAGGGACCTATCACGGGATCTTCTCCATCAAAGGATAATGGCCCTTTGGAAAGTGATGTGAGCATGAACGGATGGCAGATCTGCCCCTTGTTCTTATTGTATTTGTGGATAACATTGGATGTCTACATTGCTGAAGGTATGCATCCTGTTTCTGGAGAGAAGATACTTGTACGCCATATAGAATTTATACTCTTGTGAGAGAGTTGGAGAGGGAAAGGTAAACTGGCGTCTTTAAAGGCCAAACATTAAGGAAATGTCAAAAGGACAAAACCCATTGCATTTACCGTACCAATGGGAATTGGCATTTGGCCTTTTTAAAGTGCTATCTATTCGATCAGCAAGGAGTCACAACTACTTTCTCTCCACTTCCTGTTAAAATCAGCAGGTGGGAACAAAATATCTGATTAAAATGTGAGAGAATGCCTTGGAAAAATACCATATGGCACAAGTGATCAATTCAATTGTTTTTCTATAAAGCTTATAACCGTCTTGGATATAATATAATATATTGGCAACAAGACATATTACCATTGCCTTTATCACACGTCTAAATAAAATGGTTTAAATTGCATAATTTACACTTAAAGCTCCCATATTACAAACCATTAGCCAGCTAATCCTAAAAGTTACACGGGCAGTATCCAGGACAGCTCACATGGGAAACACGAACAAAAGCTGTAAACACAAACTGATTTACCCCTGGATCATTTCAGAGATCCATTATACCCCCGGGGAGAGGTCAGCTTTATAAGAGCAATTGACCGAACACCTATCGAACGATCTCTTAAATGGGATGTACACTGACTGACTTTATAGTCAATCATCTTTCTGACCTATGGATGAGGAGTGGCGTTAATGTGATTGTTATCCATATGTACTGTGATGAGCCCTTAGCGCTGCAAATTATCGTCTTGATCCTGGACTATTTCAACAATTGCCCGAAGCATTGTGAAAAGACACGGTTGTAGATCAATTAACTTTAAGGGCGAACTTGAAAGTAATGATTGATATTTGTCACGTTGTTAGACATAGACACTCATTTGTATGGCATGTTGGTACAGGATATAATGGATACATAATCAGAGTTGAAAAGTTCTTACTAAAAAAGAAACATCAATATGATGACATTGCCATTTGATTGAAAGTTGATGAATCATTTCCTGAGTTGTGGATTATTTTCACTTATCATGCTAGTCATTTATAGAACAATGCAGCCTTTTCTGAAAAAACAGCTCACACAGATATGCACTTCAACTGGAAAGTTATTTTCTACTGATCTCCAAAAGTGTCTGTTTTTTCCACTCATCTTCTAAACTGCTATAAAGGGAAAAAAACTCACTTAGTTTTACTGGGCTACTTCCTGGCATTAGGGGAGCAATTATGGTAATAGAGACATGTGCATGTTGCAACGCTGTAGGAGAAAGCCTGAAGAAACAACAGTGAATGATGAAGTTTCTCCCACCAACACACTTGATGAAACATATCAACCCCTCAATTAGGGAATTATTGGGTAAGCCCTTACCACCCACACAAAAAAAACATGCACACACACACACACAACTAACCACATTACACACACACACAAACACTTATGACACACGTCATGCAAACACTTATGACACACTCATATAGAACAGATACACACATTGTGCGCATCTGGCTTTGCACAACCATACTTCACAGCCAAATGTATTAAAATACGGCCACATGCGACGCCTCACGAGCGTGAACATCCACATGCACATGCACACGTGCACGTGCACGCGAATCAGCGCCGCACTCTGGCACGCACTCACCCGGACGGACGTTGCGTTTAATAAGACGGGGAGGGGGTGACCCTGCGGGGCGGAGTGAATGACCTACATACACCACCAAGTTTAAGTAGATCTTAATGGCAACGCTGCAGCCAGATGCCCTGCCATTCTCTCCTCTCCTCTCGCCCCTCCCCTCTGCTGCAGTTACTGGTGTGAAAAATAGGTTGGAGGTCATCGGAGGACCAATGAACACGAGGCGTGCGGCCAACCAACGAATCCCTTGGGATGTAGGTGGGGGCAGAGGGTACGTCAGCTCAGGCACCCTGCTGCAGCCAACAAACCGCCCCCATCACAAACCACCCTCCCCCACCCCCCCCCCCCCCGTGGTTCTTCTAGACGAATCACACACACACAACTGATGACTGGGCACTTCATCTGCCAAAACAATGCTGCTCAGAAGTAGACATTCAACAGAGAGCCTGGTGTGTGTGTGTGTGTGTGTGTGTGTGTGTGTGTGTGTGTGTGTGTGTGTGTGTGTGTGTGTGTGTGTGTGTGTGTGTGTGTGTGTGTGTGTGTGTGTGTGTGTGTGTGTGTGTGTGTGTGTGTGTGTGTGTTGATTAAATAGAAGAAAATACTGTAAAGAATTCCGTTCAGACATTGTGGAGAACCGATGTGGTTCCTTGCAGAGGAAAGCACAAAACATGTGGACCAGGTTCTATGGTGATCGCCACTTCCTCACACTAAAGTGACTCAAGTCAAACAGGCGGTTCTGAACAAAACTATACAAAATGGAGGCCTAAATCTGAGCATGTGTAGTGATTGTATCTGATAACAATGCTAGGATTGTGGTAACTGTTGGCTACCAATAAAAACATTTAATTAATATTATTAAATAACTAGATTAATTATTAAGACCCATGATTGTTGTTTGCTCCATGTACAATGTATCCCTTATATTCAACAGTTTATATTAGTGCTCGCAAATTGCATGTAGTACACAAAATATGAATATCTTTAATTTCTTTATCAAAGAAAGTATGTAATTACAGAAAATGCTAACGTCAATCTCATTTTACTTATCTTAACACAAAATGTCCGATCATCAGCTATAAACACATAGCCACATGTGATTGCGACTTGTGAGAAGGGCAAACACGCCATCTAGTGGTCAAAGATCACTTTGACAGTATCCGTAGCTACGCAAATTGAAATTAAATCTGTCATTTCAGTGGCGATCTCTTAAAAGCAGAACTGAAAAACGTAGTCTAAAATAAATCTATACATTTTAGGACACTTGAGTATTCAATAGTTGTATTTATTGCACTGGTAGTGGTATCATTGGTGTCCCCAGTAGGTACAAAGCTCTAAATTTTTGAATTTCAAGAGTGTGAAACAAAACAATTACAAGGCAAAAGAGATCAAATATTATTCATATATCATGTACATTAGTATCTGCAAGAATAATATCCCAAATAACTCTTCCAAAGTTCCAGCTAGTATTTGCAAATAACAAAGTAATATGAACGATAATGCTGCTTCTAATTATATTTAAGTTATGTACGCCTCTACGTTCCGGCCACAAGATGGAGATACAGCCAATCAAAATTACCTATTTCTTTTAGCTTGACGCAATCATTCCTCGTCTCTTTACCTGTCAACATGTAGGTGTTCAAAACATTAAAATAACCACACACAAAAAAAAACATAATCATAAGCTACCATACCTTCCTTCTCACCCTACGATAACAAAAGCCCCAGGTTTGGGTTTCGTCCACCTTGTCACAACAACCCAGACAAGCCAACCACAACCTAACAACCAGGGTGCAAATGATGCCGTCACGTTCAGGGGGGTCTCCAATGTTTGTGACGCGTCACAGCTAGGGAACAAAATACACTTTCAGACAATGTGCAAGTTGGATTATAAAGGTGGTTTAATTGAAACGACCCCCACCCCCCTAAAGAGTTTTCCTGCAGGGTCTCCAGGGGGCCCCTCATCACATCTGGGGGAGCCAAGCCCTGCCTGGCCCCCCACATAATTCACACACCGCCAACCACCCAGACCTACCGATCGAGAGGCGGTTTGATGTGAACACAGCACCACACCAATGAGGACCCTGGTGGGATGAGTGTCAGGTCCCTTCAAATGGCCTGCCCACCCCATGGAATGCCCACTTACACACAGCAGTTCAGAGTGAATCAGAGCCTGCATGAGTATGTAGTGATTCACTTTGGTGATCCCTATTTAAGATTTCGGCCCATGGCTCAAAACCAAAACGTCACCAAGAATAGGTCATCCTGAAGCGCTCCGACCACTAGCTTTTGTTTCAGATAACAAACCACGTTTACAACATTAACAATACAACTACGAAATTACATTAGAAGTTGACAGTGTAATGTTGGTCTTAAATATATTATGTACGTTATTTTATTATGTCAATTGTTTGAGTTACCTGTTGCAGTGGGAACGGGTCTTTACTTCTGTCGAAGAGCAACAGCCATGGGTGCAAAGCCTAATAATATGTACGCGATCATCAGTTAAAACTAGAATCTTGTCGGCAGGTTCAATGGCCCCTATTTTACAACCAAGAGCAGATTTTTTTAAATTGTTTGTAATGGCTAATCACAGTCACACCTGGTGGTAAAATAGGAGCCTGTTAATTGGACTTCCTGGAATGGAATGGAAGAGTCCATTCCATTTCAATCATGGGGGTAAAAAGTCAAAATAATTTGGTTTGTAACGGTTCTATTGCCCTAGGCCACTTAATGTAACTCTGACTACTGGATATGTTGCATCTACGGACATAGGCTATTTGAAGTGCAATTCTTGCATTATGAATAACATTTTGTGCAAATAACTTGTGTTTGTATTGTTCTAAAGTTCTATGGAATGGCACGTTTATCCCATTTCCTTTGGAACAAGTTCTCTCAGGAATCCCTTATGTCGTTGATTTAACCATTTATAGTATGAAACAATTTAGAATTTAGTTTGGTTCCACTCTTTTCTGGTGCTCCCTGCTGTAGGATTAAAAGCATGACATACAAATGTCAGATACAGAATACCAACATCATACCAACATTTGCACTATACTATCCCCCATGGGGTACATCAGATATCTCAACCCATTGTGTAGGTTGTATGCAATACAGAACAGAACCAAACCAGGTGGAGGCTGGGGTGCTGGTGGGTGAAATCCAGCTCAGCACACTTGTGTTGTGTTTGATATGAGGTCTTAAATTGGCTGCCTATCAGTGTATGTGTGTTTGATTGGATCGCGTTAGCTGTCAGCTGTCAGCTGATAAGGGGTGCATGACTAGAGTGTCCCGCCAGAACTTGCTACGCACATTTGATCTTATTTTATATTTAGATATTAAACTGCATATTATTAATACTACTACTAATATCATAGGCCTTTTTTAAATCTAAAATATATATTCATTTATAATAGAATGTAAATGTTATCATTTCTAGTACAATATCTTACTTTTCTCAATAATAAAAAGGGTTTGTTTAATGTTAGCTGACTTAGATGTGAGAAATTTAACCATATTGCAATTTAATCCTGACTAGCGATATGTATACGAAACCACAACAGTACACTGTAATTAATCTCATACAGAGTATTTTTTAATCACGTCACAGAGTCCGATTTAAATAATGTAATGTATATGGCACATGGCAAGCCTCCCTTTAACATACAAGGTCTTCCTCCTGTTCAGTGTATTAACATAGAAGATATTACAGTGAGAATAGTAGAATGGAAGGATCACATATCAGGTAATCATGTCTTTCTCATGGAAGCAATCAATGAAATGGAGGAGGCCCCGTAATGAAATGAAATACAAGTGGATCCTCCTTGAGTATTAAAAAGTACTTTGAAATGTCAGCATTTGGTCAAATTGAATAATGTAGCCTATCCAATAGTCTCAATTAAAAAGAAAATAGTCTACTTTTTATCTTCCTCCCACTGAAAACTAAATCTTATCAAAATTGTGGTCTTTGTTTCCTTCCTTCTCTGTCTCTGTCTCTGTCTCTGTCTCTCTCTGTCTCTGTCTCTGTCTCTGTCTCTGTCTCTGTCTCTGTCTCTGTCTCTGTCTCTGTCTCTGTCTCTGTCTCTGTCTCTGTCTCTGTCTCTGTCTCTGTCTCTCTCTCTCTCGCTCTCTCTCTCTCTCTCTCTCTCTCTCTCTGGCTCTCTCTCTCTGTCTCTCTTCCTAAACAAGGAATTTTGTTGAAAATCGATGAAAAAAAATGAAAACATGAATCTGATGTCCAGGTGTCTCATTAGATTCACCGTTGTGAATCTAATGTAATGGTGATTCCTCATCAGACTTCCCACCCGGGTGAGTGAGTCAAACCCTGGATGTTTGATGCCACATCTGCATAACAGATAGGGTATTAGTAGCGACGCATGCAGATTAAGGCTTGCGCGGTCATCCCCTGGCAAGCGATCATGTAATACATGAGACGATGCTCTCTCTCCCTTTATCCCTTTCTCTCTCTCTCTCTCTCTCTCTCTCTCTCTCTCTGTGAGGATCTTTTGTCATGTCAGAGAACAAGTTGTTTTCCCGTTTCATGTGCAACAGGATGTATGATGTCATCTGAATAATCAGGTCAGAAATGATGTATTCAACAAATCACAAACTTGAGGAATTGAGGAGGAAGAATAGGCCCTCTTCTTCTCTTTTCTTCTTCTGATTATGATCACATTATAATTTTGATCCCACTATTATTATCATTAGTGGTAGAGCTGGATTGTCTAGTGATTGGCTCCCAGCCAAAAGTTTCTGGGATCAAACCCAATAATGTAGGATAATAATAATAATAATAACGTAGGAGGACATTGAGCAAGATGCCTATATCCCCTACCTGCTCCTTAATGACATGTATCTAGAATAACTAACTGGAAGACGCTTTGGATTGAAGTATCTGCTAAATTACAAAAAAGTGAAATACTGAATATCAGTTAATGCGTTTTCAGACATCTGATCATCACCTTTAATGTCTAATCGTAAGATGGATATGAAAATGTGTAATATATCTATCTATTCTAGTGTAGTCTATCCACCTTTTTTTTAAACCGTCTACTTATGAAACAAAACATTTTAGACCAACAGTTTTAAGCTTTTCATTTTGAAAGCCTGGCTTCCGATGAGCACATAAACACACGCACGCACGCGCACACAAGCACTAACACACACACACACACACACACACACACACACACACACACAAACAGCATCAAACCTGCACATTGTAAACACACATTAATTACATGCACACTCATTCTGAGGTGGGGTGCACCCGTGTTTTTGCGTGTGCCATGCCAGATGTTGATCATGGCTGCTGTGCTTAATCCAAAACACAGAGGCAGCGGCGAGTAGGATTTATCTGCGGCCATGAAGCCACCATCTGTCGGCATTGGGCTGCACTGTGCGTCCAAACACAGACAGCTACAGCAGGAACAGCGCGATCCTCTGGGCTTCTCCAGTCGACTGGACCTGGGGAACGGTTGGCTCACAGATCCAGAACAGGGTGAGTTCAAACTCCGAGAGACCAAGGTAGCTCGTTGAAAATGCTTCAGAGGCACCTACAGGTGTCATGGTGTCCTATGTGGTGAACCGTTTATGTAGGCTGGATGTCAGTGCTTTACATGTGTGTCTGTGTGTCACGCGTGTTTGAATGCAAGAATCCTAAGAAGTGTACATTTTCTACTTTTACCTATACTTTCTATGTAATGTTACTTTTTACGTTAACATGTTTTTTAATGTCTTCGTAAGGTTAAGATCGCATCCCATATATGGTCCCTTAATCAGTAACTGGTAGCCATTGCACCGAGTCACATTACAATGACCGCCTCCATTTTGGAAGCATATGAGCATTGGATTGTTAATTAATGTGTTGGTAGTGATGTTTTTTTGGTCATTGTTGAGAAATGAATCGTGAAATCACTTGTCATTATGGGCAGTTATTTTTGTGTTTGAAACTGCCACAGTGTTTCTCATGCGAGACGTGCCAAAGCAACATTTTCATCAGCCTAATATTTTTTTAACAGTTATGTTGACATATTGTTCTAGTAATTTCTGATATATTCTTAACTGATTCAAATAACAGCAATTTGACAGATATTCTAAATGAAGTCAGAACCAATATGAACTATGAAATAAAATAACTTTGTATAGTAAAACCTGGGGTATATATTTGTGGTGTTCCATAAAAGAACCGCTTGGCCTTGAGCCAGCCTTGCCAGACTTTTATTGATTTCTGTGAATAGATTTGCAAAGTAAAATATTAAACGTCATAGTAGGGGAAGTTTGTGAGGGCAAAGAGCGGGGCTTGTAATTCATCATCCAAACATCCAGAGCTCTTTCTAATTCCACAAAGAGAGTTGGAGGCACAACATGCCTGATGATTTATCATCCGTTCATGTTCCTTAAAGAAGCAGTAGGCGAGATTAAGAGAAATTTCACCTGCCCCAAGCCCCTCCCACCAAAATATGTCCAAACGTGCATGCGCAATCTTGTACTTGGGCAGAGACAAGCAACCAGGAACTTGACTATGTATAGCATTTTTGTGATTGGTAGCCTCAAAACTAGCCATGATTGTTTTTTGCCCAGTGGTTGAACAATTTGTGACAGTATTAAGTTTAAGCAAATGATCACGTTTTATTTTGCAGAACATTATATTTACAGATAACTACTGGAATGTTGTGTGTTATTTGATAATTTTTATTATTTTAAAGAAATATTGCCTACTGCTCCTTTAATACAAAAGAATGAACGCAGTCATGCTGTTTTAATGATTAAGCTTAAACTAATATCAATCCCAAGTAGAAAAGACACACACACACACACACACACACACACACACACACACACACAGACATACATCCTTCACTTCACAACCTGCACACCACTTTCACAATGGCTGCTACGTTTTTCTTCATTGTTTTGTTGTTTTATATTATCCATTATTTCCTGTTCTTTCTTGTGTTACTGTGCAATGTTAAGTGTTCTAGGACTGCTTCAAAAGTGCTTGTGGGTAAATGATGTGGTCTGTACACATTGTTACTCCGAGCCTTTCAAGGCTTGAAATGGAACTGGATAGTGGAGAGTTAGGGTGTTTGACTCCCATCCGAAGGAATCCGGGTTCCAAACTGAATGTCTGCACTCTGCCTGTAGCAGTCCCTGAGCAAGATGCTTAACCCCTACATCGTGAATCACATAAAAATAAAAATAAACACTGTAAGTCGCTTTGGATCAAAGTGTCTGCTAAATGAGGAAATAGTAAACGGTAGTAATAGTCAAGTCGTTAATGTTGCATTATCTCCACGCGGCGTCAAAAGCAGTCTGCTCAAGAATAAATATTTGTCTAACTATGACGATCCCTCCTCTCTCGCCTTCCCCGGGGGGGCCATCTAGACATCCGGCTAGATGGCCATTGTGTGGCCATAAAAGACCATGAAACGACTGTACGGGGTGTACTTCGATGTAAACAAGACCAGTTTCTCTCCAATAAAGGTACTTTGGCGCATGCTTCCTGGCTGACAGACTGGTGAAAAAAATATTAAAAGAACATAATGTTATTTTTCGATCACAACGATATCGTGTGATAATACGATATGTATTATTATTATCATATGTATTATTATTATTTTTATTTATTATTACATACTTTGTTATTGATCTTGTATTGATGCTGCTATATGACTGTTGAGGATCCAAGCCTAAGAATTTTACTCTTGCGTACTTGTACGTTAAGATGTAATAAAAGCAACTCTGATTCTGATTCTGATATGTGTTGCAATGTATGAGAGCTCAAAGTTCAAGAAAAAATGGTTAAAAGGTGTGAATCCAGGGCTCTAACAGCGTCTGTAATGACCTTCTAGATGAGAGATGGGAAGAATGTTTAGACAGCTTTGGAGTGCTACTTTATTTCTTACAGGCTGAGCCATGCCCTCTTGATGGCTTCCAGGAGCAGCTATAGTAGAAGCTGGGTGACTCCTGGATCTCTGTGATAACATACTATATTATTCAATTAAATGAGACTAAGAGATTGATTGATACAGTATCATGAAAGCGATCATATTCTAGAAGTAAGATGAAATATATATCACATTAAAACTAGACATGGGAAGGTCACATTTTAATTCCACTATAATACATTACAATCATTTGCATGTTTGATTACATTACAGATTATGCTCAGTATTTCAAACATAAAAGCCCTTGTTTTGTAGGCCTACAGTATGTAATTTTACCAGCTAGTCCAAGTTCACAGAATGATACATCCGGCTGTGTAATAGATCCGTTTGATCAGGCTGATGGGAATGGAGCCTTTGTCTGCATCGCCACAGGTCCGAAACCTTCTCTATTTTCCACTGAAACGGACAGGCCGTTGGCTAGTGACTAAATCCTGTTGCCAACTGAGGAAGAATCATAGGTTTCATGGGATGAATGTAGCGTGAATACATATTATTCGCATTGCATATCAACATGGTGGCTAGCGACGAAACCTTGTTGCTCTAGGGAGGGTTTCTTTGTGGACACAGGGATGCAAGGTCTTGTAAGAGGTTTTACATCTCGTCGTCACATTGTAATGACCACCTCCATTTTGGATGCATAGGAGCATTGAAATTTTCCTTTTTGTGTTGATATTAATGTTTGTTTTGGTCATTGTTTAGTAATTAATTGTGAAATTATTTGTCATTATGGGAGGACATTATTGTGTTTGAAACTGCCACAATGTTTTTCATGCAAGACGTGGCAAAGCAACATTTTCATCAGCCTAGGTTACTGTATATATACATTGATTCAGGATTTTACCGTACTACAACTCTCGTGAATCCTCTCAAAAGTGTATAGCCTTACAAAAAATCCCATGATGCATTCTGACATGCAAGCCCTATACAATGACGAAGGATGGAGACATATTAACTCCTGTTTCAGACTACAGCACCTCTGTACAGTATCTATCTATCTACACACTATCTATTTAACCTCCCTGCGAAAGGTGGTTTCTATGATTCTCTAACATCACCCAAAATGCTTTGCTCCCCTCAGCACCTCTTGTCCGCCAGATTCTAGAACAGATATAGACCATCCACTAGCAGTGTTTTACATGATTAATGCCCTATTGTGTCGTCTTTATTGGGCAGTAAATCAAACCCTGTTTTACAGAGGGAGAGGTTTTGTTACGTCTTCTGACTGTAGACACTAAAGCACCTGTTCTATACTGTTCTATTCTAATGTATTATATTCTGCTCTACCTTATTAAACTCTGTTCTGTTGTATTCCAATATACTATATTCCATTGGAATATAATTTCATTCCATATTATTGTTTTTCTACTCTACTCTTCTCTATTCCATTCCATTCTATTATATTCTACTCTATCCTGTTCTATTCTTATCCCTGGGTATTGGTTGGTTCTGAACATCCTTTTCTGGGGCCGTTCCACCTCATCAGGAACCTCAAGACTCTCTTACCCTTAGTTCCTGTATACACACACACACACACACACACACACACACACACACACACACACACACACACACACACACTTTATGATGTTGGTGGCGATTTTGCCATAGCTGAGTGCCAATCAAATTAAATGAAATTGGATTTTGGATAAAGCAATTGCACCTGGGTTGTCCTCAGATGCTTTCACTGGAACATAATGGGACACACAGTCCATCCCATTCAGTAATCGAACAAGGTAGAGACATTCCTGTGTAGTGGCAGCCAAAGCCATATACTCCATATTTCCATGACACAGCAGGACCCTTTTCAGTGAGACTCAAACAATACCTTGTTGCACTGCGTCTATCACTCAAATCTGATGCCCAATCAGCATCGCTATATGCCACAAGTTTGAGTGTTTTGTTACTTTTCTTGTAGCATATGGATCGTGCCTTTCAAGTATGGCATCACATGTTTGGCTGCTATCATGTGTTGTTGTTTAGGGGTGTGATATGTATCACAGGGTATCTCCAGGGTATCTCCTAGGATCATCGTTCATCGTTCATCGTCACCATCAATGTTCATTTCTGTTCACATGGAGTCAACCTTGATTTACAATCAGACATACCAAACTTCTACAGTATTTTTTCGATATGTACCTCATTTCCTTACTTCTCCCTCACTCTGATGTAGAAAATGCTTAAGCTTCCCAAGATCTTTTATTTAGAATTTTGCTGTCATTATTATCTTCACATCATTGAGCGAATCTTTGTCCGTGGCTGCAATGAGTAGATCCTCAGGGATTCAATAGTATGGTGTCCTTCAGCACTATTACAACAAAAATGTTGCAATAAAAATAAGAGCATATGAGCAATGCTCTTGAACAGTGTCTGCTGTATGAGAGGATAATAGTATAATAATAGCATGGGATAACACACCAGAATACCCTGCCCCGCTAACTTCAATCAATCTTCTTCTGCGTGAATTATTCCATCTTGTGCACAACGATAACACCTTCTTGCCTTGTTTATTAGATGATTTCCCCCCAAAAAGTATGTGTATGATTGCTTTGACCACAGAATACAGCGCTGAGCCCACTTAACTTTGTGGGCGGCGTGGCTCAGGAGGTAGAGCGGGTTGACTGGCAACGCTCGTTCGATCCCCAGCTCCTCCTAGCTGAGTGTCGAGGTGCCCCTGAGCAAGACACCTAACCCTAACTGCTCCCGACGAGCTGGCTGGCGCCTTGCATGGTTGACACCGCCGTCGGTGTGTGTGTGTGTGTGTGTGTGTGTGTGTGTATGAATGGGTGAATGTTGGGAAATAATTGTAAAGCGCTTTGAGTGGCCACTGGTTAGAAAAGCGCAATATAAATGCAGTCCATTAAACATTTAACTACAAACACATAACTATTATCCTACAGCTGTTTGGGTAGTCGACTCAACTAATGGTAGGTTTGCAAGTTCACGTTATGTAACTTACTGCTATTTCATTAGAATGAAATGACATCACGTGAATAAACCTGACTAAACGTAACGTCATTCACTCGTTTACTTTAACACATTTACTCATCCGTGAACATGATTTCTGTCGGAGTCACGTCAGATATCTTTTCACCGGCAATGTTGGTGAAGTCAACAACTCCCTTGTTCCCACGCTACGCACGACTTCATCAAACTACCTATTTTGTTATTCTTTTGAAATTACATGATACCTTTTAGGTTTATTGTCATATGCACGTTCATAGAACAACGAGCAGTAGTCACTCAGTGAAATGCTGGATCCCACGCATCCTCAACAGAGCAAACAAGTAAATGGAAATAAGAGTTGTGTGTATATGTGTGTGTATATGTGTGTGTGTGTGTGTGTGTGTGTGTTGTGTGTTATTGATGAAGAGCCAGCTCCATGGTGCTTTGTTTTGTTCATTATAGATATGCTTTCTTGCTGCTTTCCATAAAACAAATACCTGCTTACATTACCCATAAACCCTTCAGATGTACACCAACGTTTGTCAACAGGTCAGAAAGAACTGTGGGGGGTGTAGTTTATTAATCACAGCACAGAGTGCCAGTCAAGCCCTCTATGTCTGTTGTTTTACAGAGCCAGTTCTGTGCTTAGTACTAAATCGTCATCGATGTATGTGAGGGCAACTGTGGTTCATCTGCTGTGGAAACTGTGAGTGATGTGTTAATGATAGTGTTATTTTAAAGACATGGTAAACTGGCTATCTGTCGGATTGTCTGCCTGCCCGCATCTCTATTTATCAGAAAAGATGTCAAGGCCTTTACAAACGCTTCACTGCTACTGAAATGACTCTGTTTACATATTCTGCATCTATAATGATACAATCAACTACATGTAAATGTCCTTTGATTGACTTAATAAGTTTAGTGTTCGTTGTTGTATCGCTTTTCGGATGTATCTATTCTAACATTTCAACATGTAACGTTAACCTTCATGGACATCATCTACCAATGAAAGATGATGCCATTGCTAGTTAATGCTGAGGACGTCATTGCTAGTTCATGTGGATGACGTCGTTGCTAGCTTATGCTAATGAGGTCATTGCTATTTAATGCTGATGATGGTGTTGCTACTTCATGCTGATGACATCATTGCTAGTAAATGCTAATGATGTCATTGCTTCATGGTGTAATTTGGAATCACAAGGCCAAATATTGCTAGCATTAAATCCGGTTCAGCAGTTACTGCTCTTTATGATGGGCTGAAATAATGCCAGGGTAGTGTCATGTTTACCTTACAAAACTATGGAAACCTCACACTTATTTAGTTAGCGCTTATTGTGTTTTAATGGTATTCAGATTGGATTTTGTGTTTGAAGGGGGCAGTATAAACAAACCTGCCTTGCCGCACGGTCAGTTGCTTTATAGCCGAAAATGTTAAAGCAGAAAATACCAATAAAATGTTTGTGTGTTCGTTTGTGTTGGTTTCACAGCTTGTGTCCCGCACCATCATGGGTAAGATGGGGAGTAAAGTGCTGACAGAGGCCTCAGTGGACAGGGCCCTGCCTCAGGTGAGACCCCATGCTTTAAAGAGTTCATACATCACAGTGTTCTGAACTAACTGTTGTAAACTGACTGTGTGGACTGCTCTGTACCAAACTGACTGTTCTGAACTGACTGTTTTGTACTGACTGAACTGACTGCTCTGAACTGACTATGCACTGACACAACCTCATAAAAACGTATTTTAAACGGCCTTTTAAATTACATTCCAGTCCGAGAGGGCTTGATCATTGCACAGTTCGCAAACAACAAAAAACTACAATAAAACATTTTATGTCAGTGTCGAAACAAAGCATACCAAGCACCAGGGCTACTAAGTGCCTGGATACAAAACCCGTTTGTCTCAACCCTAAAAACAAAACATATCTTCTTGAAAGAGCAGAGAAACAGCCAACCAGCAGGTACTTCCAGTTATATGGTGCTCTGTGGTTTCAATCATAGACTTTGTCCGGTTCAAAGTATGTTTAAGTTCTATCTGAAATAGGAACTTTTGCCCACACATTTATCTGCGACTCCCAGGAGGTTGGTGTTAAAGTTATGTGACTGTGTGAATGTTACTTTATTGTGTGAATGCTATGCAAGTGTGTGTCTGTGTGTGTGTGTGTTTCATGTAGATGTGTGTGTGTGTGTGTTTGTATGTGTTAGTGTTTCATGTGTGTGTTAAAGTGTGTGAGTGTTAATCTGTGTGTGCTTGAGTGTGCCAGCTGCCATGTTTCTCAGCCATCACTGTTACACAACCAGCCTCAGCACCACCGATCCTGGCTTCCTATTGGACAGCTCAGACAGCTCTCCTCTCATCTGTGCCTCCTCATCAGCCCTACACCCACAGGGTTGTTGGTTTCATCTGTTGATCCTTGTTAGCAGTTGCCCATGAGTAAGGCACTTCACCCCAAACACTGTTATACTATACTAGTACCAAACTGTACTATACTTAGTTTTATACGGTTCCTAAAAGGTTCCGGTGTACGTTCAGAATCCGAAGGACCACTTACATCACCCCGTTTTCCAATCCTCGATGCATACATACCTGAGAAAATAACAAATGTGTTATCCAGGCCAGACTCGTTAGAGTGTACCTCTTGGTTGTGGAAATGGAGGATACTGTTACAGAGTTGGATAAGGACTCACGCTGTCATCTACTTGAACTTGTTGAAAGAAGAAACTAGCTTGAGTGTTGAAGGTAATAAAAGAAAAGGTATATCCAAAAAAATCTCATGGCTGATGGGTTTGTGTGGGCGGGCTTGGTTAATTAACTGTTGAAAAGAAAGAGGAGAAAGCTGAATTTTATAATTCTCGTTCTTGAACTGACCATGAAGTTGAAGAGAACCAAAGCTATTCATCTAGATTTTTCATAAAAATTCCAGCCAGACCTTCAATTTACATATTTCTTACTGCATACATACATATATATTCTTTTTTCTTACAATAAAGAGAGTGCATACAAAAAGTGTCTCCAGTGGGAATCAAACCCCTAACCGTGGCAGTGTTAAAGCCAGCCATGATAAAAAAATACTTATAGGCCCCGAACTCTGGCCCTGCACTCATACCTCATTGTTGTCCAAACGTGCGAGATGTCAGCCTGGGGGAACTCCTCTGTTGGAACAAGACAGACAAGGCCCAACCGAACAGCAATGAATTGACTCGGGTTGGGGATTAAAGATTAAGATTTGCACTCGCACTCAGATGCACTTTGATGGGGTAAATCTGTGGATTATGATGTCAGTGGCCCGTGGCTGCATGGAGAGGAAATTGAATTGCAAAAGGCGGCTGCTCTCTGGGATTACAGTCAGTCAGTCAGTTAGTCAGTCAGGGAGAAAAACAGAGGCAACGTCCTTGTTGGTGTCTCTCTCTCTCTCTCTCTCTCTCTCTCTCTCTCTCTCTCTCTCTCTCTCTCTCTCTCTCTCTCTCTCTCTCTCTCTCTCTCTCTCTCTCTCTATATATATATATATATATATATATATATATATATATATATATATATGTGTCTCTCTCTCTCTGTCTCTCTCTCCCTGTCTCTCTCTGGCTCTTTACCTGGTCTGCAAATCAAATCATGAGGGGGACATTCAGTACGCTAGAGGCACACCTTAATGCTGAGGAGATGTCTGAGTGCTGAGTGCTAGCGTGGCTAATCCTGCCATCCTTCTGTCTGTGTAGCATTAGCCTCCGGTGGTGAGTATTCCCCAGGGCTGTACCGGCTCCCTTTTTATTCTACTTAAAGGCTTGTTAAATGGAAGTTGGGGGCAGAGAGACCACCCAGACACTTATTGTGAGATTCTGTTATATGGACATCAGAAATGTTCATCACTCATATTGTGGTGTGTGGGTGTGTTGTGTGTTTGTGGATAATTCATACACTTGTTTTATTTGCTAGCACTGATCATAAAATATATGTCCAATCTAACCTGCTGTGTGTGTATGTATGTGTGTATGTGTATGCACGCATATGTGAATGTTTGTGCATGTGTGTGTGTCTGTGCGTGTGTGTATGTGTATGCACGCATGTGTGACTGTTTTTGCATGTGAGTGTGTGTGTGTGTGTGTGTCTGTGTGTGTGTGTCTGTATGTGTATGCACGCATGTGTGAATGTGTGTGTGTTTGTGTCTGAACTCCAGTTCCCCCCTGCCGTAGCCGCCCCTGTAGCTGCTGTTAAATTTGAGGATCTCACCAAAACAAAGAAGATAAAGGTGAAGTTGACCCAGCTGGGGCTCGTCTTCTTCCTGCTCCTCTCTCTGGTCATGACTGGCTGCTTCCTGTGGCAGTACCAGCTGCCTAAGCTCCATCCAGGTGAGGTATACAGATATACATACTCATTTACCAAGCACTTCTATCCAAATACTGCAGGTAAACAATAACGGTGTTACCACAGGTAAACCATACAGGTGATATTGCAGGTATACTGCAGGTTATCCCTGCACAGGTGATACTGCAGGTAAACACCATACAGGTGATACAGCAGGTAAACCATACAGGTGATACAGCAGGTAAACCACACAGGTGATACAGCAGGTAAACCACACAGGTGATACTGCGGGTAAACCATACAGGTGATACTGCAGGTAAACCACACAGGGGATACAGCAGGTAAACCATACAGGTGATACAGCAGGTAAACCATAAAGGTGATGCTGCATGTCTACCCCACACAGGTGATACTGCAGGTAATCCCCATACAAGTGTGTAACAATGTTCACTGCTACACTTCACCTAGTAGGTTTTTTCTGGGCTCCTCCAGACACAAGATGATGATGTTGGAAACCAGTTTATTGTAGTTTGAAGACAATGATACATGAAGCAGGTGACCCATGGGAGATCTTCCTGAGTGTGTGTGTGGTGATGGCTGGTTTAACCTGTGCGCATTGATTAGTCAATGCACAACATGTGTGCAGCCTCACCCAGCCCCCAATCAGTCTGGTTTGAGGAACACGGGAATAACATGTAGTATAGACGCTGGAGAGGGTATCAAACCTGGGTCGCTACAAGGCATATCGCCTACGTGGTGAACGCACCAGCGGACTGAGCCACTGCGCCGCCCCCTGACAGACAGAGTATTTTATGTTGTTCACTGAGCTGTGTGTTATTGCCGCATGAGCTATTGTGCTGTTGAAGGTCACCTCAGGAGGCCTATGCCAGGAAAAGACCCAGAGAATTAATGGAGCGTTGACAGGTGTATTCGACCAATATCTCTCACAGCTCTTTGTATCAAACAGTACACTCATATCTCTATTAAGACCTCACGTGGCCGTTGAATTTCTGCCTGTAGTGTTCTCTCTCTCTCTCTCTCCTTCTCGCTGTCTCTCTCTTTCTCGCTGTCTCTCTCTCTCTCCCCCTCTCCCTCTCCCTCTCCCTCTCCCTCTCTGTCTGTCTCTGTTAACCCTCCCCTTGTCCTCTTGTTGGAGGTCAGACGAGGGAACGGGTCGTAACTCCAAAGCCGAGGAGACCTGTCCTCGGTACCCCGAACCCCGCACCCTGGAGCACCCCATCCCCATTCTAAAAGAATCGCTGGAGAAGGTGAGAGGAATATTACTGCAGTACCAATTTTCCACCACCAGGGGAAAGAAAATATATTTTATATATACATTAAAATATATAAATATTTATTACATGTATTAATACTATACAGGTTTCATGTCAACACACATTTTCCAGAAATTCAACTTTTATTTAAATTCTCAATTCTTGCTTCGGTAAATCTTTATATGATGTCGGTCTTAAGTCATTCATAAGCCTTTAGTTAATGATGAACTAATCATTAACAAAACATTAATATGCATTTGTAGATGATTAATAAGTGCTATGTTAAAGGGCCCCTATTTTACCACCAGGTGTGATGTTGATAGGCCATAACAAAGTCAAAATCAACCCTCTAGTGACATCACAAGTGGAAGTGTTAACCCAGATAGATCAGCCTACCAGTTGGTACAGTCCAATGGATAGGCCAGCAGGCTGAGCACTTATTAATCATCCACAATTGTATATTAATGTTTTGTTAATGATAAGTTAATCAATAACTAAAGGCTTGCCAATTACTTATGAATGAACATTATTATAAAGTGTTACCCTTGCATCAACAGCTTTTATCTCTTTAAAACATTTAATTCATACAAGCCACTCTTCCTACAAGTATTGTGTTGGTATGATCGCTGAATGAGTGGATGTGTTTAAAGTTATCTCTCCATTCCAAGCCGACAGCATCAAAGACTGATTATTATCCTAATTACTGTAATCATCATCAGGGAGTGGGATGAAGGATTCACTCATTAAGCAGTGAAAGCAGAAAAACCACGCTTTTCAAACAGTTAGATTCCCCTGACGCACACATCGATCGGGAATACATGTATTACTATGCTCAGTGATCCATGGTCATGCTGCATTTCCGTCAGCCCCTCAGGACAAACCTGTTTCTGACGACAGTGTGTGTGTGTGTGTGTGTGTGTGTGTGTGTGTGTGTGTGTGTGTGTGTGTGTGTGTGTGTCTGTGTGCGTTTCGGTGTGTTTCGGTGCTTGTTTTATATTGCAGAAATTCACACGTGTATTCTTTCATTTTTGGATTCACAGTTTCCTTTACGAGACCTAAGTGTTCTCTTGAGACTCCGATTCCATAGTCAGACCTTCCACCTCCACCTGTTATCTGTTGAATAAAAGTCATGAATGAAAAATGTCCTAACAAATGAGTCTGTAACATTTTCAATATGGGTACATTAATTAACCATTAATTAACATTAGGCAATGCATTAGGTAATAAGCATTATTATAAAGCATTAGCTTAGGGGATAGGGTTAGTGGGCTAGCTTTTGTGGGTTAGCTTTTACATAATGTATGAATACCATAACCTTAGTTAACATGAACACCATTAGTAAACATGAACACCATTGGTAAATGATTACTAGACTAGACTAGATTACTTAACTGATTATTAACTGTTAGTTAATGAGTTGTTACTGTTAACAAATGTACCCTTATTGTAAAGTGTTAACCAAGAGTAGTCACATAAAAATGCATCAATGACGGCCAACAGCCTTGACGCAAGACCAGAAGGAGCAAATAAAAACACGACAATCAACAAATCCGAACGAGCAGTGTAGGCGTATCTGAACGACATGCTAATGCCTACCCTGTCCCGGGTGTAGGTGGATGCGTTGCTTCGCCAGAGCATCAACCCCGTCAGCCTGCCTTCGCTGTCCGCCATCGTTATTTTCAACGACACGGTGCTGTGGACCGGAAACTTCGGGAAGAGGAACAGGACTGACCCCCTCTCCGGCCCACCTAATGAGTACACCATCTACAGGTGAGCGTCCTGCTCTGTTGGGGGCAAACCCTGTCATCCAGGGCTCAATTATAGTCCCGATTTGGTCCTTTTTCTCCACGATGACATCTCCCCGGGGCTCCAGAAATAGGAATTTAGATGAGGTCTTGTCAGGTTGTCAGCCACAAATTAAAGGTGTGTGTGTGTGTGTGTGTGTGTGGGGGGGGGGGGGGGGGGGGGGGATGTAACTGTACTCATATAGATGTAAGTACATGTTATAGGGAAATGTTCTGAGGATGATTGCGGTTTTTGTTGTCAAATCCTTTTATCCATATGGGTTCTCTTCCCATACACTAAAGATAGTGTATGGGAAGAGAGAAGTGTGGATATGTCTAGATGCTGAATAAATCGGTGACTCCAACAACATCAAATGTTCAAACAAAACCCCCCATGAGCCTTGATGACAACCGATGATCCACTGAGTGTCCACTGTTGTAGTCTTAAAGGAGTGCACATGTATCTCTTCAGATGTTTTTGCTTCAGCCAGCTGTTATGTGCTCACTCACTCATACTTCATTAGGCCTTGGTTTGTCAATAGATTTAAAAAGAAAGTAGGTAAACAATTGGTGTAGTCGGTTGCTTTTGGAGGACCTTTCTGTCGTTCAGATTTGAATTCCAAATAATAAAATATATAGAAGAAATCTTTAATAGCAATACAAAGAACCAGGTTTAAGGGGTAAGCGGTGTTTTTTTGTGTACTTTATTTTCTTCTTCTAACAATCATATTGTTTGAGTGTGTCGGAATACGTTGTGTTGCAAGCTATTTCATTCAGGCTACATTGGCAACACACATGTAGTACACCAGAGAAAACATTAAACAAACATGGATTTGAATTATTTCTCCTACAGAATTGCCAGTCTCTCTAAGATCTTCCCCACTCTGATGCTTTACAAGCTATGGGAGGACGGCAGGATCGGATCCTTGGACGACCCCTTGGAGAAGTACATTGAGAACTTCACTATAAAGAATCCGCTAGGGAAGATGCGGGACTCAGAGCTGAAATACGTGACAGACGGGCTGATCTTTCTGGACAGCGGCGAGGTTTCCATCCGCTCTTCTTCCGTCACGCTGAGAAGGATGGCTAGCCAGCTCTCAGGTTTGTCTGCTAAATGTTTCACTTTAGCTATATTTGTCGTCGTATTCATATTTGTATTCTTGCTATCTTGGTTTGGTTCGTACTCTTACTCATACCTGTGCCCCTCTCCTGGGTTTCATTCTCATTTCTGTTTCTGATATTAATTAACTAAGGTTTATCTTATCATATCTTAAGTGAAGACAATAACCAGAAGTGGATACAGCATTACTCATCAGTTTTAATTACTCCCCTCGTCTCATTTGAATCACAGAGAGAACATTAATTAACAGGCGGTTTTGATTGTGTGTGTGTGATTGCCGGTGATACATCCCAATTTACCACTGGAACTGTAAAAAGACCCAAATTAACCGACCCACTCTGCATAACAGCAAGAGATCGTCTACTCAAATGCCCCTTTTCCTTCCTTGTTTCCGCTTCTTCCTACGGCAGGACTCCCAAGGAGGCTGCGAGCCACCAGCCTGCTATGGAAGGGAAAAACCCATTCGGCCCTCAATCTGCTCCAAGATGATGTGTTGGTGGCTGACCCAGGCACCAAGTAGGTCTCATGTGTTGAAGTCTCCTGCTTATTTATTTTTGTCTGTTTCAGGGCTTACGGTTATATAGGATGCCATCTGACTGCAATCCACTAAAGCCCTGACCGACCGTGATCGCGATGAAGTTGTTTATGTAGAATAACACTGTTGTACTTGTCCAACATTTTATTTGACATGGTTTTTATCTTATGAACTACATTTGTTGTGTTTACTGAAGCCTGCTTCCCACCTGGGGACTTTAACTACTAAGGAGTGAATTAATTGAATTATATATAATGATGCTGTTGGTTTTTTCATGCTGCTCAGCATGTGGGGTTTTGCCGTGTACAAAACAAGCTTAAAAGCGTTACTGTTTTACTCCTATTCCTCGCTTCATCTGGGTGAATCACTTTGTTACTGCAATTTGGAAAAAGGTTATCACTTATGAGTGGTTGTATGAATTTAGTGGTTTGAATGACATTAGATGTTTTACTAGAACGGTCATTAGTCACTATCAGCATGTAATTTCAAACCTTGGACATCTACATCGAGAGACTCTCCGTTCTCTACTTACTCATAATTTCCTCCTAGATGTCACTACAGCAACCTGGCCTTCTCCCTGCTGGCCCACACTATGGCGGAGAGGGTGCTGGGCGTGGACTACCAGCGTTGGATCATGGACAACATCCTGGACAGGCTGGGCATGGAGGACACGGGCTTCGATCTCACCCCAGGGCTCCAGGCCCAGCTGGCCGTGGGGGTGTACTCCAGCGGGCAGCCCGCCCCTCTCTACGATCTGGGCTGGTACCGGCCCTCGGGTCAGATGTTCTCCACGGCGGCCGACCTGGCCAAGCTGGCCATGATGCTGCTGGGGACATACCACCGCAAGCTGCTGGATCCCGACACCCTGAAGATCATGCTCACGCCGCTCTTCCGCTGCGAGAAGGACTACTTCGCCAACCGCACCGGGACGCCCTGGGAGGTGAACGAGCAGCTGGGCTACGAGGTGGTGCGGAAGGACGGGGATCTGGACGGCTACTCCGCCACCTTCTCCCTGGTGCCCAGGCTGAAGCTGGGCCTTGTGGTGCTCATGGCGGGCGGTCGGCCCCAGGGCCACGACGTGGTGGCCAAGACCTACGGCCTCATCGTTCCCGCCCTGGAGAAGGCCTTCCGCGAGGCCAGGAAGGGGCTCTCGCCTCCCCCCAACCCGGAGGCGTACGTGGGCTTCTTCACCTACGGCAACATCACCTTCTACCAGATCAAGGCGGGCTCGGACGGAGTGCTCAGCATGCAGCAGTTCGGGCCCCAGATCGAGGAGCTGATCCCCGAACGGTACCGCACCATCAAACTGAACTACCTGGTGGAGCGGGTGTTCAAGGTGGTGTTTGAGAAGGAGTACCCCTGCGTGTTGCGGGTCAGCACCGCCTCCGTGTCCCTGGAGGCCCAGGATGGCCAGCTCTTTAACTTCTACACGCTGGACAAGCGGGGGCTGTCCCCAGGGTTTGACGCCCCGGGACTGAACACGTACAACGTGGTTCGAATAGCGCAGAGACCCTCGTTCTCCAGCTAAGCGGCACTGAAGCACACTTGTATCACTACCTTTTATTGGCTGTTATTGAAATGAGGATTTCTAAGAACAAAGAGGCAGATTGATTGGAGGAGCTAAGAAAGGGAGCCTCCAAGGACATTAATGGAAGACTCTACGGAACAAGAGGACAATGCGCAATGAAGTGCGATGTGCGATGAGGACCGGGAAATGCATTATGCTTACCTATATTTGTGTGATCTGTTGTACAGAAGACCAATTCATTAATATTGTATAAAGAAATGACTCATGTCAAACACCATAGGTCTGTTCGACATATCATTTAGATATACTGATATATTAGGGATGCACTGATATATATGTATGATGTACAATATTGTATTGGTATATGGTGGGTAAATTGCTGATATTAATCGCCATAAAAAAGTATGTCTGTGTTCATAAGCAAAAACACAGACGGCATCAAACAATAATCAATCAATACCGGTATCAGTCAACAAATGTCATAACAGTACACCCCAAATGTTGCATATACCTGTGATGAGTTTGTCTTGTCTTTACTGCTTTTCTTATGCTGTATGTGCCGTATGTATACTCCCCTAACGTTGACTTGGTAAACATTCCTATTTCCATGGGTTTGCATGACAGAAAACTCATTCATCAAATGTCCTCATTTAGTTCCAGACCCAGGACGTTCGTCGTGTTTTGTCTGTTCTCTTTGCGGCTTAGTTTGAAACCTTTAATGTAGGAAGACTTGTACGAAGACACAAGATGTTGTGGAGCCTACAGTGCATACAGTCTCCCAGGTGGAAATCAACAAGAATTACACTGATGTTTGTGCTTTTCCAAGTAATTTATTTTGTACAGATGGCCAGATAATGAATTAGGAGAATCAATTAGGTGGAAATCATTAATGTCAGGCTTTATATTCTTTGCTGCTAATGCTAATGCTAATGAAGTGCTCACTAGAAGCAGCAAACCATTTGGGGTCATGCTGCCGTGGCAACAGGACATTGCAATAATCAACATAGAGATGGTGTGTCTAGACTTTATGTGTGTAATATGTTGACAATCAGTAAGCAGAAGATTAGCTTGAACTAGCAGAAATGAGTCCACACTTTATAATCCCTAAAAAAAGAATCCCTACCAACCGTAATCTATATGTAAAATAGAAAAATTCAATATTCCCGTGACGCCCATACAATGTGAGAGAATGAATCAAAAAGGCAAAGCTTCTCCGAATGGCTTTAAAATAAAACACGAAAAAAAAACGGTACATAAATCAGGACTGTAAAACAAATTACACCCCAAAATGTAAGACTTATGACGGACCAAAGAATAAGATTCCAAGATTCAAATTGGAAAGATTCACCAGGATAAACAGAGAAATCGGGGCTAGGATTACACAATACATATTGTTAGGTTCATTCAATACTTTACCATGGCCAATTGTGTGATAAACATTGGACCTTAAATCTCGTATATAATGTCATTATAATATATTATGATATCATTGAGGACATGGATGAACTATTGAAACATTAATGTTATTGCTAAGCAACAGTACACTTTTTACCAAAACAATACCGCATAACACTAAAGCATTTTTTAAGGCATGAAAGAGAAAATGAATTGAAAATAGCGAAACACACTTTGCAATCGCATCTACCTTTGCCATATGCAGTTGTAATCCATATAATTTCATCATGGCCCTAGTGACAGGCTTCACTGTGGCGATCATTGTTAACAAATGGTAATAAAGCATAAAGCACCTGCTACGCCAACAGAGAAGTAGCAACACTTAATTAGTGGCAGTTGAGCACCTGCACAGTACATTCATTGTTCAGTATCTTCACAGAGGATGGAGGTTTGCTTTTAAATTATACACATTCAGTAAAAGAAGAGGAAAACAAAGTACCCTAAATAACATCAGAAATGACAAACTCCAAATTCACTTCTCAAACGCTTCTCGAGTTGTCGAACTGGAGTTCATAAAAGTGCACGTTTTGAGAACGCAACAGAAAAGGCTCTGTCAGCCAATAGGGACTACTTCTAGGCATGCTTTGAGAACTTTGAGAACAACTGAATAATACATCTGAGACACTTTAAGTATGCAATACATTCTCATTCCCTATCTTCTGTACCCCAGCACCACTGCATCATCAAAAACATGTATTTTACAGTAAATACTTACAGAAATAAATAAATAAATAATCATTTTAAGAAATAATTTGAAATAAAGGCAAGCACGTGTTCATATAAGATGATGGGCGTACAAACCGAAACCAAAGTCGAACTAATTAAACACTGCATTGAATGACAATGAAAGACATTTCTGTCTGCTGAACATTAGCTGCTTATTAGCTCGTGTGTATCCACCTGCCCCCCCCCCCCCCCCCCCCCCCCCCCACCTCCTCAATTAGCATCCAATCAAAAGGTGGAAGTCATGCAGGTCGGCCTCTCTGCACCTCCTCAGGATGCCAGCGTCTAGACCGAGCGGCACATCGGCCCCCGGCAGTGGATGGAGGTTGGGTTCGGGGTCCTGGTGCTTCCCCCGGGGCCCGGTCGCCGCCCCCGCCGGACCCAGCAGGGTCTTGGGGAACGGCTGGGAGTCGCGCGCGACGGACTCGCCGCCGTCCTCCGCCTGTGCGCACACGAGCTCCCGGAAGCACTCCCGGAAGCGCGTGGACAGCAGGTTGTAGATGATGGGGTTGACGGCGGAGCTCAGGTAGAAGAGGATGCCCGACAGGATGTGCACGCACTGGTAGACGGCGTGCATGGTGTCCGTCCACTGGCTGATGGAGCTCCACAAGAGCCTCTCGATGTGGAAGGGAGCCCAGCACACGCCGAACGCGGCCACCACGATGGCTGGAGAGAGCATGGCCGGAGAGGAAGACAGGATGGATCGATTGACGCGGGATCATGGTTTTTGGAAAAGACGGATGCAGGGAGTACGGAGTGGATGAACGTGGACTTACCCATCCTGATGCTTTTGTTTGTTTGGTAACTCAATAAGATAAATAAGTACTGAGTTAGTTATGTGAACACCAGAGTGTGTATCTAATTAAATGCAACCTACCAGGATCCTTGTGTGTGATACAACGTTTTTTAAATGGCTGTGGATGACCACGATATAAAACATGTTCAACTCCTGCTCTCTCCCCCCACCAACCGTCAACACAAAAGTCTAAAGGCATTCAAAAGAAACGATATATGCTATAAATATTTGTAAATATATAACATACGTGAAACCATCATTAAAAAGGGAGATAATGACAGTATGTAAAATAATCTTAGTTGAAAAAGACGTCGAATCGTGGGCCAATGCATGAACCACAGAGTCTAACGTAAATATTCCTTCAGTGTCAGGGAAGTATCTCTCATGATGTGTTATCTTATATTAGTCGTCACATCACCTGCACATGATAAGATATGAGCTCACCGATGGTTGGAGGAAGCAGAGAAGGGGGAGGAGGAAGAGGAAAGGAGTCACAGATGGTTGACATCCCTGGTCTTCCTCCACACAAAAGGCGGTACTTATGAAACACTTTTAGAACTTGGTGCCGATAGAAGAAAAGGGGGCGCTACGAAATCATCCGAGTCTGCCGGAAAGAAAAACCTAAAGTGGTGTCAGCTATTCATGAGAGGTCAGTCGTGCCGTATGGAATTTATACACTCCGAAGGACGTCAGAACAACGGACAAAGGTATGCTGTAGGCGCTATTTATAAGTGTCCTTGAATAAAGCAGTACGGCTTAAATAATCAGCTCACATTCAGCTCACATTCTGCTCGCATTTGTAAAAGTTGGTTAAATCAACATGACTTTAGTTAAATATTGTCATCTGAATTTCGTACGCATTCATATTTATGTCATAACACTAAACACGGTGAATTTAGATTGTATTTAGATTTAAGATTTATAATTAGGCACAAGAAGAGTTACATAGATTGCTGTATGTCGTGCCTTCATCTTTATACATCACTGGTACCTCTGTTCTAGCTACCCTGGCAAGTTGTATAAGAGTTTGAATCTTATTTGATAAACTTGTTTTACAATAAGCCTTAAAGTACACGGGAATAATTTATTAGCCTTTTACTGTAATTATTCGAATGTAGGGGCCTTTGCGGTGGTTTGCAACTTTACCATTGTGTGATACATTCATATTTTATTCTTTCTGAGTTATTCTTTGTAACTCCGCCCATACATACATACTTACATGCCACTACTACTACTACTACTACTACTAACTGTAGTAGTCAATAGCCCTTCTGATTGGTCATTTGCTGGTCATGTGAGGTGCACAAAGAGGTCAAAGAAGTAAATTGTAGCTCAAATGAGTCATTGACAGTGTAGTGTATGATTCAAACACATAACAATCATCCTAGTTGTGTGAACAGTGAAGCCCTAGTCACCTCCTCTCTCTACCTCTTCCATGAATTGCCAACAGACAATATCCATGACTGTGATTAGGGCATCTTGCTCAAGAAAGTCTACAGGTATAGTGCGAGTGGTTTTCTAACACCGGATCGTTTCAGCGGGGAATCAAACACCCTTACCACTAGACTATCCTGCTCCCAATTACCCGGTCTTTTTTTCTTCTTTTTTTGTCGCCATGGTGACAAAAGACCGACTTACCCAGCATCTTGGTGACCTGTCTCCGGCGTCCGTTCTCCCCCTGGATCTTGGACTTGGTGGTGGAGCTGCAGTTCTTCCCCGGGTGTCCCCTGGGCTTCCTCTGCTCCCGGCCGAGGTGCACGGCCATCACCAGGTACAGCGCGCTGATCACCACCATGGGCACAAAGTAGAAGCAGACGGTGGTGACCTGGATCACCAGGTTGTAGATCCACAGGGGCTGGAGCACGGTGCAGATGGCCGACTCCTCCGCCCTCTCCGGCAGGCGGAAGATGCCGTGCAGCAGCGTGTTGGGCACGGCGCACGCCATGGACGCCAGCCACACGCCGCTGATCACCCGCCTGGCGTGCCGGTTGGTGGACATGTAGCGCGTCTTCAGCGGGTGCACCACCGCCACGTAGCGCTCGGCGCTCAGCGCCGTCACGTTGAGGATGGAGGCGAAGCACACCGTCTCGAACAGGAAGGTCTTGAAGTAGCAGCCGCCCTCGCCGAACGGGAAGGGGTAGTTGTGCCACAGGTCGTACACCTCCAGCGGCATGGCGAACAGCAGCACCAGCAGGTCCGACGCGGCCAGGCTCACCAGGTACAGGTTGGTGGGGTTCCGCATCTTCTTGTGCTTGGCGATCACGGTGCACGTCAGCAGGTTGCCGGACAGCCCCGTGAGGAAGATGAGCAGGTAGACGGCGGTGATGGGCAGGAAGAAGGGCGACTGCTTGGGGCCCAGGATCTCAAAGAGGATGTCCTCGGAGGAGGGCTCGCTGGCGTTGAGGCCCGTTGAGGTGGTGGTGGTGGTGGTGGAGGTGGGGTGGGCGATGGCATTAGGGGGCATGCGGGGCGGCGTGGAACAGTTGCGGGGGAAAGGAGTGGTCTCCATGTGCTGCTCCATGTTCAGAAGAAACCTTGAGGGAACGCGAGAGTTGAGGATGCGGTGTTGACTTGGAAGAACACTGGTTGCCATTTACATTACATCAGAGGTAATCTTGGCTCCAGCAGTCCATCTTCATCTGAAGACTTCTGATGTAAACTACATTAGAGGTCAATGACATTAATAAGGGGCCTCATAGGAACAACATGCTATATATATATATATATATATATATATATATATATATATATATATATATATATATATATATATATATATATATATATATCCTATAGCTAAATTTAAACAACAAAAATCACATTACAATTCTTAAAGTAGTATGTCACAATCACCAAGCCACCTTCAGATGAAACAGGTTAATAAAAGGAGGAAATTCATCAATTAATCAATTACCCTAAAGTGGACTGAGAAGAGCATCAATTGCATTACATTTTTGGGATAAATGTACGATCTTCACTATGAATAGATGCTGATCATATGCTATGAGTGTTATTTATTTACATTTTCACCCGATGAGAAGTGCAGCACTTCTCAAAACGTCGACAAATAGTCGACGTTTTTTCTTTCTCACCTCACCAGCACACGTTCGTTTATCAAACGATTTGATCGTTCAACCAATTCCGTGTATGATTTGCAAGCATTGCAAAAACTAACCTGCTAAGGTGGGCGTTTGGTTAAACCGCATGCTATTAACGCCATTAATAAAAACGCACATATTACAATTCTACACACGTCTACAAAAGCGATAACACACAAGAAAAGATTTGATTCACAAAAACAAAGATACGGGCCAGTTAAGAAAACACATCATATTGATCAATTGAATCAAAACAATATTTAATTATTGATAGACTATCTATTATTGATAGATAGAGTTATAAGGAGATTTACATTTCAGTTATTAGTAACCGTACCTTGTTTTTCGTATGCCAACCTCCTTTTGGATCATACTTTAAATGGTTCCAAAAACGAAAAAGAAAACTAGCGTCGCTCGGGAAAAACAATGCAACACGTGTTCCGAGCGCGAAAGTTATTTTAGTGCGCGTGGAGTAGACCGATGTGAATTAAAATGCTGTTGGCGCGTCTCGAGGTTGCTGCATAGTCGGACGCCATACAGCCTACATAATGAGAGAGAGAGAGAGAGAGAGAGAGAGAGAGATTAAAAAATACTATGCTGAGTATTGAACAAGCAGAGCAGGGCAAATGCAAATCATGAAAGGAACCTACTTTGCTGTGTATGTATGTATGTATGTATGTATGTATGTATGTATGTATGTATGTATGTATGTATGTATGTATGTATGTATGTATGTATGTATGTGTGTATGTGTGTGTGTGTGTGTGTGTATGTGTGTGTGTGTGGGTGGGGGGGGGGGGGGGGGGGCGTGCCTGCTGCGTGTACGTGTGCTTATGTGCTTGTGTGTGTGTGTGTGTGTGTGTGTGTGTGTGTGTGTGTATGTGTGTGTATGTGTGTGTGTGTGTGTGTGTGTATGTGACCTGCCTGCGTGCATGATACGTGTTCATGTGTGCGTGTGTGCTTATGTGTGTGTGTGTGTGTGTGTGTGTGTGTGTGTGTGTGTGTGTGTGTGTGTATGCGCGTGTTGATGAAATGCACCCATGATCCACATCCTCTGCACAGAGCATAATGTAGGACCAAGGTGCACAGGTGAACGAGAGCCGAGACACATTTTGTTGAAGTGAAAAGCAAGCGGAAGAATTCAACTCAATCAGTCTTCTTCCCCCTCAGCGCTCACTAACTTGTGTGACTGTGAGGAGGACATGTGGTGGACGTGTGGTTCTGACACAGTCTCCAGCCTCTGGGCTTCCTCATATTTGAGTGGGTTTTCACACACAGCTAATGAGCAGGTGTCCGACCTCCATGTCGAGCAGGTTACAACCAGACTAGAAATGTGTGTGTGTGTGTGTGTGTGTGTGTGTGTGTGTGTGTGTGTGTGTGTGTGTGTGTGTGTGTGTGACCAACATGCGGTGCTGAATTAGAGGTTAGAGCAGGGGGATGGATTTCAATTTCTCTCTCTCTCTCTCTCTCACACACGTTGTATCTTCCCTGCATGATTGTCTAATTCATCTTTATGCGGATGATACAACTTTGCTCTGTATTTCAGATTCTGCTCCATTAGCCTTCGCTCTGTTGGTCTTCTCTGGCTGAGAGACGTGTTAACCATTATTATTGGTTTATTCATTACCATCAATCGTCAGTGTTGCATTGGAACTTTGGTTCACATTCAACTCGCTGCAATGACAGGCTGATGTTTCAGGTTCCTCGTGCCAGGACTGATCTTGGACGGACATCTTTTAGTGTTTGTGCAGCAGACCCATGGAATATCTGGTCGAATATAACGTCACCTAAAGATAAATACACTTATACCTTTTGGATATCTTAGGAATGTTCTTAATACGTGTCTTATTACTGCCTGTAATTGCTTAAACTGATGTTGTTTGTTTGATTTTCTGTGTTCGGTTTATGTATTTATTTATCCCATTTCTATGGTGTTATCTAAATGATGTTATGTAAATGAGGGTTTTCCTCAATGATTCTTCCCAGAACTAAATATGGTTGAATTAAGAAATTTTTTACACTTCAATACCTAACGACCACAGAACTTTCCGGCAATATACTTTCCTTGAATAGATGAGTCTGCCGCTGTCAGCGATTGCCTTCTGGGTCGTTTTAAATTCATGTCTGCCTGGCATTGTTTGGTTTGGCACTGTTAATCAACTGCAGTCACGAATTACATTAGCCAGAGAGAGAGAGAGGGAGAGAGAGGGAGAGAGAGAGAGGGGGAGAGAGAGGGAGAGAGAGAGAGAGAGAGGGAGAGAGAGAGAGAGAGAGAGAGAGAGGGAGAGAGGGGGGGAGAGAGGGAGAGAGAGAGAGGGAGAGAGAGAGAGAGAGAGAAGGGGAGAGAGAGCGGAAGAAAGAAATTAACATATACATGTTGAGAGTCTGAAATAGGATGTTGAATACAATCGAATAGCAACGTTTTTAAGATGAATTGGACGGTATAGTACATAGAGGTTCACTGTTTAGGCACGCATAATGCTTTTAGTGTACAGTTGATCCCAGCATTAAAGGGCCCCTATTTTACCAACAGGTGTTAGTGTGAGTAGCCATTGCAAGCCATTTCAAAATCTGCCCTGCCTTGGGACAAAGTGACATCACAAGTGGGAGTGTCCACCTCGATGTACGATGGATAGTTAAGCCTACCAGTTGTTTTTCACAGTCCACTGCGTAGTATGCTAGGCTGATCTACCCACCATACATCTGAGAAGGTAATGCATATAAAATAAGTCATTATGAACAAAAATGCAGCCTAAAAGGATGCTGATTAACCACTATGCACTTTACCGTCCAATTCATCTTAAAAAGGCTGCTTTTCATTGTATTCAACATCATGTTTCAGACACTCAACATGCATAGGTTAATTTATTTTCTTCCGTGCGCACTCACGCGCTCTCTCTCTCTCTCTCTCTCTCTCTCTCTCTCTCTCTCTCTCTCTCTCTCTCTCTCTCTCTCTCTCTCTCTCTCATCCTCAAGCCTTTTTCCAGAGATGGCCATCACACCAACTCGCAGCCAGTGAAATAGGGACCTTAAGATTCCCGAAGTGTCTTTAACCAACATTCCAGATAAGATTCCTCTCCAAATTAGCTGTTCAAACCACTTGGGGGTAGAGAGAGAGAGAGAGAGAGAGAGAGAGAGAGAGAGAGAGAGAGAGAGAGAGAGAGAGAGAGAGAGAGAGAGAGAGAGAGAGACTCCATGTGATCTTCCCCTATAGGATTTAGAGGATGTTACCAGTTCAAATATAAACCTACTTTCCTGTCTTTAAAATGTGAATCCTGCAAAGTCCTCTGATTGGCATTTGTGTTTGAATTGTGTTCTATAAATAAACCTGGCTTGCCTTTCATTTGCCTTGACATTTGAAGACACACATTTTCCTGACATTTGCTTGATTTTCTTGACGTTGTGACATCCGATTTATTCTGGACTGAATTTGAAGGTATGGTTGTGTGAATAGGATTGTACAGCCATTCCTGTCAAATTCATCATCAAATTACACCTCGTTATCAGGGGGCCTAATGACAAAAATGTCACGGGTGATTAACGTTTAATGAGGAGGGTCCCTACGCAGGTCATTAAGCAGTCAAACACTCAAGTTTCTTGACATTTGTCCCAACAGACAGACAGGAGATGAACCGCATGGAGTCATCGAAGAGAGGCTGCGTCACCTTTCGTTTAACGCAAATAGGAGTTATTAAGGGCAATTAAAACGCTTCACTTTACACTTCCTCTTTTTCAAAGTTATCAGTTTTATCAGTTGTACATTTCATAAAATTGCATGTCATCACAAAGCCAATAAAAGTAAACGGTTGACATTTTGCAACAAAAAATCACTTTAAAATTTAGCTTTCCATGATTAATTTAATTAATCAATAAAACAAGAACAAACATGTGTTCAAATGGGCTGGTTGCATTTTAAGGACGAGATGATAGATAACACTGCTGTTTTATGGAGACAATGTTTCCCATGTAACCAGTGTTTTCCTTTTTATATTACAACCCTCATAAACATAGAGACACATTCCCCATACACACTCAAAGCGTTCCTAGAAACAGCATTTGAGAGATTGCTCTGAGAACGTTTCTCTCTACAATCATTCACACGTCATACAATCATTGACAAAGAGTAAAAGATCATGTTTGACTTCTCTAAAATCGACCCAATCCACTCACAGCTCTTCATTGGAACTGAATGAAAGGAATTTAGAAGTGTATATGAACAGAGCAGAGCTTCTATACATATTTGTGCCCACTGATGGTAATGGGGCATCGCTCCTGCCTGTACTTTCACTCTATATTTCCTCAAACAGCATGATTGCATGCAAAATAGAGACTTTGTGTGTGTGTGTGTGTGTGTGTGTGTGTATGTGTGTGTGTGTGTGTGCATTTGTGCATCGAGTGTGTGTGTGTGTGTGTGTGTGTGTGTGTATATATACAACTAGATTCCCTCTTAAAAGTAGGGAGGGGGTTGAGTCTTGCTATTTTGTACCTACCTACATCTTCCTGGGGTAAAAATATATCTAAGTCCCTCAGGGACTCCCCTGTGTGTCCCTCTATCTTGTTTAGCTCGGAATTTTTTTTTTTCGTTATATCGAACCGCAGTCGGAAATGGGACAAAAAGACAAACGCCATTACAGCAAAACATCTGTGTTTATCAAAAAAGATATACAAACCAAAACAAACTAAAAATAGCTTGTTATCTTGGCGGGGTCTGTGTTTTTTTTTAAATGTAAAAAATGTATTTGGGTAATAAGTCACTGAGTTGAGAAAAAAGCACAGTTGATTACAAGGTACAAGGCTGACCAATTTAGAAACATTAGTAATAACTGTAATTCAGTGATAGGAGATAAACTCAAATTAGTCCAGTTCAGTGTATGGTTGTGAATTATAATCCATGCTTTGGCACGGAAAATAATACCAGCTAAATAATAGACAAACTGCTCCATTTACATGTTTAGGAGCAGTCTACGGTATTTCAATGGAGAGAGATCTAAATAGAACATTGATCACTTCAACAAAAACAAGATAACCTTGACTGTTGAAGCTTACCTATAGTTTGCGTCCCAATGTTGAATTGAGTAGAAAGCATTGTTGATTTTTTCTAAAAGAATTATGTTTAAATATTAATTATTATTATTATTAGTATTATTGATTGGTACTGTCCTCACTTTCGCAACGCTTGCCTTCAGATTCGTTGCAAGGTAAGTAACATGCATGGGTTGCTGTATGAATGTACACACATTCGTCAGTTTCATTTAGGAGAGAGGGAATTGCTTCCAAGCCATTAAAGCCTTTAATAAAGCTAATGAAAACATGTGTGATCGATTGCATTTATATAGCATCAACTAAGATAACAATCAAATGCTGCCAATAGGCCTCCTTAATTCCTTCATGCATTTCATTATTCATGATTTTACCATGTAAACAATATAGTGTTGTTAGTTTTTAATTGAAACCCAGCATTTCCATTCTATTATCTAGCCAGTCTCTTACCAACTGTGTCACATAAAGTGTTATTCAGTGAAAGGGAAACCCTTCAAATAAATACTTTTTTCCCCAAGACATTAATCACCCATTTTCAAAGAAGGAACTGTGTGCAAAACTTTCTGTGTGCAAAACTGCTGGCTTCTCATATGGTCAATCCTCTTTCATCTCTATACTGGAGGTGGCCAACAGGAACCACAGAGAGGTTCAAGAACATATGATGAAGGGGGATGGGAACTTACGATAGAGGGGATGGGACCATGGGGGATAGGGACATATCATAGAGGGGGATAGGAACATATCATAAAAGGAGATAGGAACATATTATATAGGGGGACAGGAGCATATAATAAAGGGGATGGGAAAATGTAATAAAGGGGGACAGGAACACAGAATAGAGGGGGATAGGAACATGTAATAAAGGGGATGCAAACATATGATAGAGGGGATGGGAACCACAAAGGACATCCAAACCAATAAAGGAGTATGACGTCTGTTGTCCAGACAAAAAAACAAACAAACAAGTAGAAGCTGATTTACCATTTTATTGCTTTACTCTTTCTTGATTTATTTGGACACTGGTAATTCAAAAACCCTCTGGGTGAATTCCTAGAATCTCGACGTGCAGTGCTTACACATAAAACTCCTCTCTTTATGACTTTATGATCACCACACAACACTGTAAATCGAGAGGTATTTCCTCTTCTCTGAGACTGACCAGGACAATAAAGACCAGCAAGACCGACATCCAGGTTTACAACACTGAATGTAGTTGGTAACTTGCTGCCCACGTTGCCTAGAAACCAAGTGAAAGTCTTCTATTGAAGTGATGGGGGGGGAAGGGTGTGGCTCTAATTGGCCAGTGTGCCTGACCAATTTGTTCAAGCCTTTTTCATCTGGCTAATATTGGAGAATGATATATTAACATGACTTTTGAAAAGCACATTCACAACCCAGTCATTTAGCATTAAATAATAGTATTACATTTTACAGTATTACGTTTTAGCATTACATTTTTACGTGACAGTTAAGTGCGCTTAACAGCCTCAAAGGACCAAATAAGGAAACGTTTCATCAGGACCAAGTAGCAAACTGTAAACTTCAGGTACACTACACTTTTTATAAATATGTCTTTAAATGACCCTTTTTGTGTTGTATAACCAAACATGGCTGATTTTACGCTTGTTTCGGCATTCAAATGCGTTTTGATAACATTTCTAGCGAGAAATGTGCCTTTTATTGTCATCATCTTTGGTCAGTGATTGTCTATGATGTTTAGTTAGTTAGTTCAACTGCTCGTGGCGTTGTTCATGCTCATTTGGGGTTTTGAGGGAATATAATTGGGGTAGGGTATATTCTGTTTAAGAAATAACCAAAATTATATATTTTATTACACAACACTTATTTCAAACATGTGGAACCATGAGCTACAATTTTGTTCGTACAAAAAAAGCTTGCATGAGTTTTTTATGTGCGTAATGATGTATTTTGATTTGATCTACATCTTAGTACTTAGAAATGTAAACACTGTGTGTGTGCGTGCGTGCGTGCGTGCGTGTGTGTGTGTGTGTGTGATTAATGCTCACGAGAAAGTCTGTGTACGTGGAGATTTCCGGAGATGTGCAAACAGTGCGTCGCACAAGGGAACAGGGTTTTCTGTTGATGAACACCCATTGTCCTGAGGTTGTGCGCACGTGAACGAGTTTACTGTCCACACCCCGTCAACTCACATGACCAAACAGGGTTCTAGGAATGACCATAATGACCTGGATTTCATTATAAACTGATTTTTCATTCTGAATCATGAGTGTTTGTTTTATTCATTTATAATGAAAAATGGAAAGTAAAACAATTGCAAAAGTGACGAAAAGGTCGATTGACCCAATTACATTTGGAAAACCGGTTGCAACTCCAAATTGCGTTTTAATGTTGGCCCAATCAGTGCTAACAACCATTGGGACTGACAGAAGCATGAAATATGCATGACCATTTTTTTTACACTTTAAGTACTTCATTAATGCTATGGTCACAGATCGCAGTGAGACATGGATTTAATGTAAATTATATATATATATATATATTCTGGTCTTAGATAGCCCATCAATGGATTTGTATTGTTTTTCCTTTCCCTCTGAATTAAATCTCACAGCTTTTTTCTGCTCTGCTAAGCTACTCAGATGGCTTTGTCACAGCTTGCGGTGGTGAGCCCAAATGAAGAGCTCAGACTCGGGGTAGGTACAAAAGGAAGCTTTACTTCAAGAAAGCAAACAAGTAGTGGTGGGGTGGGGCAGGGTTGTTACAGGCTTCCTCTAGAGACCTGTAACTATCCTCTAAAAGATCTTAGAAACAGCAAAGAAACACAAAAATAAGGAAATACCGTTTGAATTCCCATTAGTCTTGCGAAATGTGAGACACAGGAAAGCCCTTATTTGGACTCTGCTCAACATGTAGACCAGACTTAATTGATCCATGTGAGGTCTGCATGTCATATCTGCCAGGCACTAAACAATCCAGACAGATATACGATACCTGAATAGGTCCACCTTTCTCGCTTCAAAGGTCAGCCACTTTTACAACACGACTCAGCGTCCACCAAGCGTGAGGCAGGAGGCGTCACAGTAATCCTACGTGGCTATTTCCTTCAAGCACTTTTTGACTATTAATGACGAGATTAATATGAACCAAAGTGTTGGGAAAGACTGCCCTGAGGAAAGTGCTTGCTTCTAGTGACATCATGGATTCTGAGGTAACACACGTAAACCACACTCACATCCCTACAGTCATCCAATAGCTGCAGCGCTCCTGATAGTGACATCAGTACATAGACGATGTGTCATAGATCATTATTTAATCATAACGTTGTGAAGAACAGGTCGATTGTTTCATTCAAACTAGCAACACTGAGAAACTTTTACCCTTGAAGTCTTTATTCCGAAAGCACAAATTCCTTTCAACAAAGAGTCTGCGCATTTTCAGATGTTTCATTCAAGCCACTTAGAACGAGATACTTAAATGCTTTGAAAACCATCCTTGAAGTTATGACAAAGTAATCTTGGAGGACATTCAGTTCTGACAACTGAATTGAACAACTGAATTTCAAATTTACAAGAACATCTTATCTTTGCTTATCTGATCAGTGGAATTGAATTGATGCAGAGGTGAATCGCAGGAAGGTTGTAGCACCAGTTTAGCCCTAAACCTAAATATCCTTCACAGCACTCCGTAGTTTATCAGTTTGAGCTGGCCCAGAATTGACACACGATGTGTTAATCACTATTTTCACCCTTGATTCATTCGAATATTGCAACCTCCCCCCACAGCAACATCTATACACAGTCTGTTATGTAATGCCTTGCCCTTCCCGGATAAAGACAACACCATCTGCGATGACAGATTGTGCAGCAGGCTCATTTGAAAATATTCTTGGATGCTTGTGTTGGCAGTGAGATTATAACTTGAACTAAGGCTGCGCTGATTTTCGATAGCTGTGAAATGTAGCTCTTTCGAACAATGCCTCAGCTCTTGTGAGGCCTTATCACAGGTGGCCTTTCAGTCACAAAGCCTGCCAAGTTATCATTTAACCAGGAGGTTTAACCTTTCTTCCTGTTATGGACTTGCAGAGGAGGGGGAAGGTAGGCAGGGCCCAATTATAATAACAACGAATAACACAACTTTTGATGGGGTTAGAGTACAATCCATGATTTCCATTTTATAACATAATAAAACCCTACTAATTAACCCATGGGAAAGCCACACAGATTGGTTCCGATTTGTGACGTCACTAGTCAGATGACCAGCACTCCGGTTTAAAAGCAGGGATGGAAAGGAAGGCAGAGCAGTGATCTAGAGGAGTATCTTCTGAAAGCACCACCCGCAAGAGAAGTAGAAGTGACCAGGCAGCTCCACTTCTGTCAATCATCAACATGAAGACCACGGCTCCAGCTGTTGCTATTGTTCTCCTGATTCTGGCTCTGAACTCTCTGAACTCTGAGGCCGTGCAGGTCCAGGTATGTCTACTCTACACGACACTGTTTACAGTTTCAGCCCTTATCTTCTTTCTTATTTAACAATACACTGACAGCGGAGGACACAGTGGTCATGCCTGGGTCTGAAACACTAAAATGACTGAGTATTGAGTACTGAGTATATGCAGTGTTTTTCTCGTATTATTAATGGATTTAAAATAGCTGGCATTATGGGTATATATCATTGAAGGGAGTGATGAAATCTGAATGTGGCCACACATGTAGCCACATTCAGATTTGTTAGCTTGGATGTTTTTGCTACAGTGTGGCTTCTGTGCTTCACCACAATGTAACTTCTATAGAGACAACAAGATCATTATATGTGATGCCTCTCAACACTTCTATTGTGTCGTAGGTGGAAGGGCTGACCTTCTCCTTGGAGGATGTGCGGATGCTCCAGAAGCTGACCAAGACCCCAAGTGAGGCGGGGAACACGAACCCAAGACTGAGGCCCAGTTCGGGGTCTGTGTGCTCAAACCCAGCCCTTCCCAAGGCCTTCCAGGCTCTCTGTGACCAGAACAACAATGCTTCCCCCTCGCTGATCATCTTAAGTGAGTCCCTGCTTGTAAACACTGTTATCATACCGATTAAATAACAAATGGGCACGTGGCCATAGTGTTATCGTTACACCATCATATAGTTTACAGGTGTTACAATTCAGTAGCCACTTCAATCCAAAGCTGCCTACAGCCATTACAGACACATGTCGTTCAGGAAAGACAGTGGGGAATCAAACCCAGGACGTTTTGGCTGGGAACACCCTAGCCACTACATTATTGTGCCCCCTAGGGGTCAAGTTGTTTATTTTCTGACTTGTCCTTCTGCTCTCTCTCCAATCGTTAGCTAAGATGCCTATGGATGTCTGTGAGATCTGCGCCTATGCTGCCTGCACTGGATGTTAAATTCAACGCACCCAAACTCTAGTGAAGTGGGACGCGGACAGCCATCCTTCCACAATTGTTGTTTGTTTTGAACTGCGTCCGCATCTTTCCATTCTTGTTGTTTGTTTTAAACTTTTTGGGGGGATGTTCGGCATTCTTGTTATGTAAGGGTTAGACTAGGGATTTTTGTTTGTTTGAAATATCTGGGTAACTTCCAAGGATCTGTTACTGAATTGTATTTTGTTAGTTAATATTTTCTCTTGCCAAACTATTAAGATGTATTTCATGTAAAAATGCTTTTTTAATGAATATTTGAATAAAAACATATACTGCACTATATGAAATGGTTTCCTGTGATTTAAACATTAAGTTAAGCTGCCAATATATCCAAGAAAAATATATAGCATTACATTTTAGCATTTCCTTAATGACAGCAATGTTCTTTGGATGAAGAAAAGGCCTTGCGACTGGCCATGCAGTCGCAGTGAACACCCCTCACTTGCCCATTATCAAAATAGCCACGTACTTTTCCACAAATAGATTTAGTACAAAGAACAGAACACACTAAGGCTCACTATATAGGAGAGCATAAACGTCCCCATGAAACCCCTTCTGTTGCCGTAGTTACGTATTGTTAGCAATGCTTGTCCATGACTTCAGTAGCAATTTAACGAGATAATAACTGAAGACAATAGCGCCTGTTGATTTCCAGGCATTTCAGAAGTTATAAGCAGCAAACTCTGCAGAACGCAACTTCTTGCGAGTGGGAGGGGCTCAAAGCCGCAAATGGGAGGGGCTTGTTTGTTCCTACATCTGATTGGTTAACTGGCGGCATCTGAGAAAACCAAACCATGTGACAAGAGAGCGAGAAGAACCGAACGAAAGACATTAATGTGAAAATATGTTATGCAATAATGTAATATGAATACACAAATGTAATATGTGAATAAGAATGCCGTTTGTCACAGATTCACGTGCGACTTGGAGCCCAACATGGCAGACAGCTGGCAGGTTAGTAGTAGCTATGTGACATGCAATGGGAATGCAGTTTACCTAGTTTAATGGATTCAAGACGTCATATCACGTTACAGTGCTGGGGTAATTGATGAAGTGGGTGTCCATTTTTGTTATTAGCTAGTGTGAGACCGTGGTCACACTTTTTTGCAAAAAGCTGCACTTAAATGCGGATAAAAGTATATTCAACGTTAGTAAAAGGTTTTGGGTTTGAATGCCCATTTTATTGCAGGGTTATGATGCTTCAAACATGACATGCTCTCAGGGTTCATAGGTCATATATTAGAAAAATAAAGAGCTGAACAGTAGTTGTCAAGACAGCAACGGAATACAATAAGATTAGAAAGTAAGAACACAGAATATTAAAAAAACATTAAATAAAATAAAGAATAAAATAAATGGTGAGTTGTATTATTTGTAATCTAATTGATTAAATGTATCCTATGATACAGGCCATTTCCTGGAAGCGCCTGAATAACTTATTTTGAAAGGATTTTTGCCTCTACCAAAGCCCCTCCCACATGCAATGCCCTCTCACTTGAATGAGCGATAAAAGTCCCTCCTACTTGGACTGCAGAGTTTTACCAACACCACCTGGATAGCTTCGTTCATCTCTTCCTTGGTACTACATTGCCATTAGCTAACCGTGTCTAACATGCAGTCAGTACTTATACACTGACCACAGTCACAAAACATTCTAGAAACTAGCCAGTATTATTGACAAGGCCCAGAAAACCAACACATAAACAACTAAACAAACAAACACTGATCTATCTTTACAGGTCATTACATGTTTACATTACTGTGTACATTAGGGATCGAACCAAGTACCTTTTGCCAGCTAGTTAAATATCTGAATCAACCATTTTGGAGTGTGTGTGGATGATGGCCTGAGTCAGACTGATTGGACTCTGGGGCTGCACACCTGTTGTGCATTGAGTAATCAATGTGCACAGGTGAAATCAGCCATCATCACACACACTCAGGAAGATATCCTGCATAGCAACAAGGAGCACTAGGTTATGTATCATTGTTGATAAACTTTTACAATAAACCGGTTATCCAACATCCCCATCCTGTGTCCTTGTCTGTAGGATACATTGTTACAACCATTAGCAACAATCATGAACTCAAAACATTAAGTCAAAGTCCTTTCCCGGTTCATACAAAGACAGACCTCGAAAGAAGGCCAGAACAACTTTGCCAGCTTGACTGATCAACACGTCACTATGATCGGCATCTGCCTTGAATATTAAATCTGAGATTTACAAGAGTGTCTGTTATGGATTAGAAGGGAATGTGCTGCCCAGCTGCTTAGTCATTACTTGACTTACTATTGTATTGCATAATGCCAGCTCAGAATGAGGCCATACCTGAAACAAAGTGTGGCTGTGTCATGGCTATGAACGAGTGGCGAGTCTGATTCCCCCATCAGCTCCTGTCTAGGTGTAAGGGTAATGTACCGGGGTGTGGGGTTTAGCCTTGCGTAAAAGGCGGATTCCCAGTCAGTTGAAGATTGCGTGGATGACTCGAAGGTGTGTGACAACGACACCAGACAGGAAGGAGTGGGTGGAGAAGTGGGTTGAATGATAAAAGTTAAACGGTAAACGAACTGCATTTATACTGTGCTTTATAATTGTCACCTCACAATCACCCATTCATACACACATTGTCAACTTTGAGCTCTCAGAAAAAGGGAGATTTTCCGAGTTTCACAAAAAGAGAAGAAATCGCTTTATTTCCTGCATTTAAAAAAAAGAATGTGTGAAGCACACAATAAGAAGTTTGAAAT